>CM054819.1:11121736-11444656 GCA_028984105.1 Lavandula angustifolia | reverse complement strand
CGAGAACTTTGACGGTAGTCCTGAGTCTACGAGGAGCGTTGTTGTTGAATGGTAGGTGAGTCTTGTTCAAACTTCAAGACTGAAGCTAAGTTGACTTCCTATGGTACCATATACACTCTAATTGAGTTTTCCTCTATTAACATTTTTCTGAGAGATTCAACTTGTGTCTTGATTCCTTATGTGCGATGTCTAAAACTCATTCGGTAGATTACGAGCAATCTTACTAAGTTTTCAAACAACGAGTTCAAGCGGTGAGAATAATGCGCTGCGAGCCTTATCATCTATTTGGACTCTATCTAGCCTACATAGTTTCTAATATGCTTAGCTCGACTAAGATATTATATTATATTGGTTGATCACACTGACTAGAGGTTTTGAGATCTTCAAATCTTACACGGTATGATCGGCCGACGAAGTTGAGGTGCGAGAAAAATAAATTTATGCAACAAAAATGGTTTTCGGGATTAGATCAAGTTGCCTTAGTAAATAAAATTAGTAGACAATCGACCACCACTCGATACCAATTATTGTTCCAGATATGAACTTCGAGTGCATGGGTTTGGGGGGGGGAATACACACGATTCCAAATTCAGGACTTTTTTATGGTGTTAGTCAATAGATTGAAAATGAACTAGAGTCAAAAAAGAAGAACTCCTAGATCCGTTAGGTTTAGAATGAGTTTGGCGAGTTTTAGTCAATTATCCGTGCCGAATGGTGTGAGCCCTTAATAGAATGAGAATAAAACCATGATTATCATGTCTTTGCAAGTTATATGCTCGGCCTAATTGATTTTCAAAGCTGTTAGAAAACAATGCTTTTCTAAAATCATGATTATCATGTCTTTGGGTTTGGGGGGAAACCTTTTATAAAACCATGATTATCATGTCTTTGCAAGTTATATGCTCGGCTGATTGATTTTCAAAGCTGTTAGAAAACATTGCTTTTCTAAAATCATTTTATGCGAAATAATCGGATATATAAAATGTAGAATATAAAGAACACGACAAAGCTATAGCGGTTTGGATTCACAAGATCTTACGTCCACTTTACTGCGTGCGTAGATGTCCACTATCAGATTCTCAAAGACTGTCGAGAGAAGATTAATACAATCTATCAAACGAACTATCTATCAATCTTATCTATGAAACAAAATAACAATCCATCAGCTTATCAGTCTAACAATGAGAATATTGAGTTTCAGTTTTATCCAACTTAATAAGAGTATGAAAAACTCTTAATTCTAAGAATGTGATGTATATGATAATCACACCGGGTTAGGAATATTGATTTAGGAAATTTTGTATGAAAGAACAATTACAATTTATAAGGGTAATGGCATGTTCTTTGCTTGTGAGTTTTAGTGTTTGAAATTTTGTGATCTCTCTAGAGTGAAAGGTCCTCTGTATTTATAGACTACCAAGGAGAGATCCGTTGGACTAAGATCAGCTTCCCATTGGCTCCGATCTAGCAACATTCTCATGCATTAATGCATCGAGCACACATCGCTTTTTGCGGGTCAATAGGTACTTTTCGGTCCCTCTATGATTAGGGCTTACATGGTGCTTCGTTATTGGTCAAGACCGATCTGGCAGTTCGTTGTTCCATTAACCATCGACTTTGAATTCTACGTCTCGTACCTTGTACTTCAATCAGTTAATCAGGACAGAGACAGATGTAGACTGAAGAGTGTATCCGGACACGAGTTCGATCGGCGGCGAAAACTTCAGCGATGTACCCAACCTAAGCAAACCTAGTTGGAAAAATACCAGTCTACCTATACAGACTTGGACTAATTTCTAAATGATCTATTGTTGGTCCGGAGACGAGTGTCAGGTGTAGAGGGGGGGGGATGAATACACCTGAGTACAAGTTTCTTCTCGAACGCGAAGGGCGGTGGTTTGTAGGTTGCGGCCGATGAACGGTGCCGGATAATAACCTTCTGATCGCGGGACAGAGTGATTCAACTACTGAGTTTCTTCTACTGACTTTTGTCAGTATTAAATCCTCAGGCGGAGAGTTAGTGCGGATAAGTGTAGGGGCCCGATAGACTTCGTCTCGATTTGAAAACGTATTTTTCGCAAACCAAATAGTTTTGGCAAGGGCACTTTTAAATACATTTTATGCGAAAGTATGAGTTTGTAAGAGAGTTAGAAATCAATACAATAAAACAATAAATGACACAAGCGATTTTTAACGTGGTTCGGATACGCAAGATCCTACGTCCACGGTCTGTGAGCGAGGAGGTCTTGTTGATTAATGCGAGCAAGCCTCGGCCAAGGTATCTGTCTGGCTTGGACGAGACCACTTCTAACTTATAGTCCTTAGCGACTTTACAATCAAGCGAAGTTTGAAGGGGAGGGGATTTTCTCCAACTAAGAAGGAGTTCTTACAATAAGAAAAGTCACGAAAAGTGAACTCCTTCGAAGATTCTAAGCTATAGATATAACAATGGAGCTTAGATAGAGAAGAGGGATCAAAAGAAAAACTACAGAGAGAAGAACTAAAAAGTATTCTAATAAGCAAGTTCTTATTTGGATCTTCGTGAATGCGCTAGAGTGTTTTGAATGCTTGAGCGTATAATCCCTTTGATATCCCGTGCGTTGGTGAGAAAAACTTCTCTACTTATAGTCATGCGATGCCACGTGTCGAAAGCGTTGGAGGGGCGATGCCTCGTGTCACAAGCGTTGGAGGGGACGATGCCGCGTGTCGCAAGCGTCCCAGGAAAATGGCCGTATGTTCGAAATGGTGTCGCGAGTAGTTGGTCACTATGCATGAGAGCAACTTTAGTTGGTCGGAAGCGGTAAGGTTTAGGCTGCTTCTCATTGGTCGAGGTTTGTGGTAGGTGAGACTTGCCGGACATCGGTCTTCATACGAGTTGACTCTCACTCGTCCTCGTATGATCTTCTGCGACTTTCGAATGATATATTAAAAGTCGGGTCGTTTCTGTCGGATACGATGGGTCGACACGATCCTTTGTCTTCTTCGTGCGAGTCGGTGATAAAGGGATCTTCTGCGGGAGTGTAGTCGGTGATGACTACGAAGGTGCGAGCTGCATCTGTCTGTGTTCTTCTCTTTGGAGGGTCGGTGATGAGAAATCTTCTGCGTGTGAGTCGAGATGGAGACACGAGAACACAAGCTCTTACAGCGTGACGTGGGGTTACGGAATGTAACTTTCTGCGACATTCGGACCAACAAATACCCCTTACGGGACTTAGACAAAGCAGGATAATGAAAATCGAGAACAATCTAGCCTATTGCATCATCTAGTCAGAAAGGCAATACACTAAGGGGAGTACAAGACAAGTTTTGGGATCTTCAATTCCATAACACTAAATCACTATGATTTCCCCATTCCAGAAAGATAAGCAAGTCCTAATACAAGAACAGCGATAATAAAGCAGTACCCTCTAAGTGATGATTAAGTCAACCAGCGACTCATAATCCAACATCTATACACAGACTGATTAATCTATCGACAAAGGGTTTGAGATCTTTCAAAACGTTATTATTCTAAACAATCTCCTCCTATTTTGATGATGCCACGTACTAACCAATGTTAAGTAAACACTTCCAACACAAGTTGGACAAAGAGAAACAGTAAGGTTAAAGTAATTCAGGATGTAAGTCATTTGACTTACATATTCAGCTAATAAAATTGTATTCGCTCGTCGAAGATCCCATGATTTGCCTCATGATCTCGAAAAGACCTTTAGATTTTTTTCCAAATCAATAATGCATGAGCCATAATCTAATGTTGGAGCTGCAAAGTACAGGACATAGTCATCATAATATAACACTTGGCCATATTGTAAGACTTATGCCATCTCTGATACATTACCGCTCCTCATTAATACACTGGTAAGTTGGAGCATACGATTCTTCCTCAATGAGAATGAATAGGTGTTCTTCAATGATAAGAACATACACCATGCTTCATTCCCACTAAACATAAATTCGTAACAAATAATATTGTAACCTTTTAATGAAAAAAATGATTGTTTTGAAACCTCGAATGACCCATTGCATGGACAAGCCACGTTGATGGACGTTTATGGATGTACCCCTTACCAAACTATATATGTAATATCCCTAATAATCCTTGTGCGTATATATTTACAGTATTGATATTTACTAACAAAACTTCGAATATGATATTATATCATATTATTATATTAGCACGCTATATTAGTTTTTATAAATTATAATATAGAATAATTATAGATCCGGGCTAAGATGTGCACATATGCCTAAGATAAATAGAATAATTATAATTAAATATTTAAATAAATTATAAATAAATAAACGGATAGATGTACACATATGCCTAAGATGAGATACAATCAATATCTTTCTCTCTCCCCCTCTCTCTCCCGTTAGCTACCTAAACTAAATCTTTTGATATCAAATCTAAAGATTTATGATGAATTCTCGAGAATACTTGCGCGTAAGAGAAGAAAACTTTCAACGTGGCTCTTGTTATTGGTCGGCTATCCCTCCTGTCCCTCATACCCCCTTATCGTATTCACTCACACGCAAGTGTGACTGGCAGTAATTGGATTTCGAAAGAGAAGGAAGTAGCTGATGATAAGCCTAGCTAAGACTACATTGGCTAAATTCAAATTGGAATACATTTCCTCCACGTTACACTACTTGAGAGGGAAGAAGAGGAAGAGACGTTCTTTTGAAGTGGGAAGAAGGAGCGTATATATCCTAGAGAGATATCTTTTCAGAAATTGGAGCAATGTCCCCTTCTATCCTCTGTAAACTATCCCTCTTTGCCACTTTTCTCACACTCCCAAGATTTTCTCCATATCATATCACCAACCTTCTTTCAAAACAGCGGAGACATCAAACGAGCTCCTTTTTCTTCACGAATCTTGTGCGAAGAATCCGACGGAACGCCTCTCTTCCTTGCAGCGGAACTTAAAGTTTGGTTTCGGTTATAGTTCTGTAAGGTCTTCCTCTTGTTGACGCTGTAATACTTTATACTCTGTGCATCTTCTTTTCTCTGCGCTGATAGCATGGCTTGGTGAATATATGTTTTAATAACGCTAATGAGAACCGATTCCTATTCTAATGCACCATTACGTAGTAGATGCTAGGATCTTTGCTTTGAAAGTTATCATGTAATCTCTTTAATGGAATGATTTTGGTATGATCGAAATCCGTAAAAGAAATTAAACAATGAATGTTCTCTGACGCCTGCAAGGTATTCGACAAATTGCCGAAACAAACCTCTTGTTTAACACATCTTTTTGCAGCCTACTTTTCGACCCCACCCCCCCTTAATAATCTAAATCCTATAGATACAAATCACTGTATACATTATTCCCATAGCGTTCCATAGCCAAATTCCGTTCGAGAGACAAAGGGAAAATTTGCTCGCCAAGCCCATCTCTATTTTTGAAGAACATAACAACTTTCGGCGGATTTTTCCGAATAACCTATTGAACTTTAAACCCCAAACCCAAAACCACAGTGACCCTCGATCTTCTGGATTTCCATAGCGTCTTCCTCTCGCGGATTGGAGTTCATACCGAGAAGGTTATGCACTCAGAAATACCACCGTTTGAAAGCTGCCGACTTTCTAAGTCGGCGGACCCGTGAAATTGCGACTCGATTTCCGACCAGATAAATGAACAAAAATATCTTAAGGCTTATACATTTAGAAACCTTGTACTTCAGGCTTTATAACTCCACTTTCCGTTCATTATACGGAGCCCGTACCAAAGAGATATGGAGCTCGAAAGTTGAGCTGTTAGAACTGCACACATAAGAGAGCAGCGGTATTAATACGAAAATCTGCTTTTCTCGGAAACTTAAACCTAATGAAAACTATACAATTGACAAGACCTTTCTTTCAGCTTTACGAAAATACGTCTCGCATATTTTGAGCCGGATTGAGGAGATACGTCTTTGTCAAAGTCAAGTTGTCGAAACAACATCTTTATCTTTGAACAATAGACTTCGGCCTGAAGTATGCTTTTTTCTCACCAGCTGTAAACCATCAAAAACTATATTTTTGGAAAGCTAAGTTCTTTAGCTTTCTAACGACACCCTCGGCTCGCGAAGCGGAGTCCGAACGTGAAAGATAAAGAAGCGATGTGTTCAACACAGTAAATTGACGGTCGGATTATCGGGGAATGGAGATGGGAAATTGCTTTGTGGCTGACCGAAACAATCCTTTAACTTAGCTAATACCCTTAGGTACCCTTTGTTGGGATTTTGTATCTTGGAAGCACTTTTTATGCTTGTATACAATGTGTTTTCGTCCTTACCACTATTTTATTCTCCTATCGATAAATATGTATATTTGCACATGTTATCCTTTATCTTGTATAAAAGTTAGATTTGTGTGGTGTGTCGGGTATCACGAGAAGACAACACAAATTGGTTGAAGCCGACAAGATATAAGCAGTTAACACAGTGAGATAACTTAAAGATGAAGTTGTCGGTTTAAGGCTGCCGATTTAGATAAGAAGTGGCTTGTCTTAAGCGCTTGTCTTTCTTGGTACACTTAAGGTGATGTATTGACGGATCACGGTGAGATGTGTTCTCCTAAGCGACCTTAGTGGAGAACCAAGATCTCGGTGACTTAGGCGATCTTATGCTTGGTAAGACTTGGTGAGTGCATTTGGCTATCTATCACTTTGGCCTACTATGGTGAACGTCATCGCGGCCAGGATCTACGTATCTTGGGTGTTAGTAGTTATTTGTGGCTCGGTGGTTGGTTATGCGTATCTTGCGGCCGTATCCTAGTAAAATGGGTTGATAATATCCTCGCGAGAAACTTCGAAAGGATTCGCACACTAAACCCGGCCAATTGATTAAGTTCGGGTGTGTTAATAAGGTCGAGTGGTAATACTCGGGGAATATAAGATGTTAATTAATTTAAGGCCGTCGGTGAGCTTAATTAATTAACGGATATTTCTATCTTAAATACGGGAGATCGATTAAGTCTAAAATACAAGCCCTTGCTCAATTTGGGATAAAGCGGTAAGTCAGCACGGATTCTCTAGTGGAATAAATCTGTGTTTATTAATTAATTTTGCTCTGGGCTAAGCATATATATTTAATTAATTTGAGGCCCAACTTTATTTCTTGTATTGGATCTCTGATCTGCCCCAATTAGTTGCCTAGTTATTTATTGTCTCTCAGAAATCATTATTAATGGATTAATGTATTTTTACATTATTTAATAATGTTATTTATCTGGAATTAATTGGATGGACAAATTAATTGATAAATATAAGTAGCCCAGTGGATTAATTAATTATATTATGGGCTAATTATGTGGAAGTCCATTAGAAATATAATTAAATTAATGGGCTACAAATATATTAATATTATATTGGCTTTTGAAGCCTATATATATTAGTATTCTGTTCAGAAACAGATACACACACATTCATAATATTCACGCCGTGCGTGAGTTGTAAGAGAGACAATATTTTTATTTTCTCCAGTTCTCTGACCACCAGAGGGAGAAAAAGGCCGGGACACAGACCAGAAGATCTGACACACGAGCAACAATCAGAGCCGCGACAACATACGAAGGAGGAATGTAATCGGTTTCTAACCCTCAATTATCCTTCAATTGGTATCAGAGCCTGGTTTAGGCTCTGATTGTTGATGTTAGATGTATGATTAGGGTTTTATTCCGTCGTTATCGGGTTAATTTTCGTGTTTGGGGCGGCCTGCGAGCCACTGTTTTGACCCCGTTGTAACATTTTTCTCTTGAGAAAATCCAAGAGTAGTTGATAGGACCAATGTGTTACGTAATTGTATTGTTTTTGTACTGTGTTTTGGTCCGAGTTGCACGAAAATCGAGGTACGATGGCGCAGAAAGACGGAAAAGGAGAAAACACTAGTTTCTGGCAGATCACGACCGCCAGCTTGTGTTCGTTGTTTCGTTAGCTTTGTCTGGATATGTCGATCAACCCATTCCGATTTCTAGTTTGTCCGGAATAGCGTCAAAAATGAGAAGTGGTCGTGCTGTCCAGAAATCACCAAATTAGGGTTCCGCTGCATCTTGCGGCGGCGATTCCCGGCGGGTCCGGGGTTAGATTTTTGATCGGCTTGAACCGATGGATTCCTCATCACACAATCTTCGTGTCGATATGTCGTATGGGATCATCCGATCCGGGATACGACCGGAATTGATGTTTGAAATTTGTTGCGCACCATAAACTTTTCCGGTGACAAATTCAAAAATTGAGTGAAATTGGTGGACGATTTCGGCCGGAATTCATTCATGGTGGCCTAAAATCGTCCAATGATCATTACCCATGAATTAATTGAGCGAATCGGGGATCGAAAAGAGGCAATTTCACAACGGCGGAGCCGGCCGTGACGGGTTGCGCAATTGTGCGGATTCCCGTTGCGGTGGCGGATATCGCCGGCCGTTTGGCAAGGCCCAGACATCACCCAGACGTCTTGAGAGAAGAGCGACGGGGAGGAGCGCCGGGGGTGGGCAGAGCGAAGCAAGGCGGCGCGCAATCTGCTGTGTGCAGACGCGGCGCGCGACCTCGGCCTCCCGGGCGACGCGCGGCGCGGTTGTTTCACGGCGGGCGGTCGGCGAGGCATCCTCCCGGGCGGCGAGGAGACCTAGAACGGTCGGTCATATGGCCGCCTTGGCAGCGCGGCGGCGTGCGCGTAGCGGCCGCGGCCCGTCCGTGGTGTAGAAAACGGCGACGTGGCGGGCGTGCGGCGCCGCGCGGCGGCCAGCGTGTCGCCACGTGGCGAACCCCCGGATGATGTGGCGTGCGGTTTTCGATGCGGTTTTCGGCGAGTTTCAGTTCGAAGATTTTGAAGATTTCGAAAGCTGTATTTTGATCGGGCTATATAATAGTTAGGAATTACGTGTTTTAAAGCCCAATAACGACGTTTTAAATTTCCTATTTGCGCATTTATTTATTATTATGCTTTAGCATGCGATTATGTGATTAATTGCGCTTAGAAAAGCATGTAAATAGGATCTACATCGTATTAAGCATGCTTTAATTTTTGCGAGCACGTTTTATTATGTGCGTTTAGAAATTGCATGCTTTAGGAATTATGTGGATATGCATGATTCAAAACGAACCTTTTGAAGAAAAAGACTAAGCAAATAACAAATTAAATATTTAATTGGATTCCATTTAAATTGTGTTGGGTTATGAGTCAGTAGATGGTACTCAGTTGTCTAGTGGTTAAAAGAATATTGGGGGAAATCATAGTAGTACTATGGAATTCAAGATCCCAAAACCCGGTGATATCGGTCGTCTTTGTGTGTACATAGGATTAAATGATGTATATGTTAGACTTGTTTTGTTTGATTATCTTTTTTCTAAGTCACATGCGGGGTAAAGCTGTTGGTGATCTTGACGAAGTTACTTTCGAGAACCCCACGTCGTCCTTGTAAGAGCTTGCGTTCTTGACCCGACGGTGATCTTCACCTCGGTAGGAGACGGCCCGTCGGTGATAAGCCGTCGGCGAGAAGAACATATGCAAAGCTCGGTACCTTCGCAGTTGCCAGCTGACCTACTCAGTAGATGTATTCCTTGTCAGCCGACTCAGTCGAAGAAGACAAGAGACTTATCTAGTCTACGTGTCCGACAGAAAACGACCCAGTCGCACAAGTCTTTTCGAAGTTCGGCGAGAAGATCTTACGAGCTTGTTTGAATAATCAACTTTGACTCGACACATTCTCACCAACCACAAACCTCGACCCAATGAGAAGCCGACGGCACCATATCTGCTCTATACGGTAAAGTTTGCTCTCATGTACAGTAATTAACTACCCTGCTGCAACAAATTCGAGTTTATGGCCGTTTTCTTTGGAAGCTTGTGACACGTGGCATCGTCGTCTCCAACGGACATATGCCATAGCTCACAACTATAAATAGAGAAGAAATTCGAAGCTTCACGCAACAGAATAAAAAGGGAAAAACGCTCAAGCTTTGAACACTCTAGCATACTCAAAGATTATCCAGAGAAGAACTTGCTTTCTTAGAATATTCTTAGTTCTTCACTCTAGAGTACTTAGATCCCTCTCTTCTCTAGACTAAGCTCATTGTTATATTTATAGCTTAGATTCGAATGAGTTCACTTTCTGTGAATTGTTCTTATTGTAAGAACTCCTTCTTAGATGGAGATTATTTCCTTCCCTTTCGAACTTCGGTTTGAATTGTAAATTCGCTAAGGACTATAACTTAGAAGGATCTGACCAGTGCACAGATACCTGCTGAGGCTTGCTCAGTTTAATCAACAAGTTATCCTGCTATTGTCAGGACCGTGGACGTAGGATCTTGCGTATCCGAACCACGTTAAATCGCTTGTGTTCTTTACTGTTTTATTGCATATCATAACTGTTCGAAATCATATGTTTTCATAAAACGTGTTTCTAAAGCGCACAACCAAAAGAACTTGATTTGTGAAAAGCGTTTTCAAAGCGAGGCGAATCTCCGGGCCCCACACTTATCCGCCAGCGTCTCAGGGCGAGTTTCAACGGCCCGACAAAAGTCGGTAGAAGAACTTCGGTAGCGATCCCTTCGACCCGGTGATCGAAGGTTCTTGTTTGGCAGCTGTTCATCGGTTGCACTAAACGGCTCAGCTTGTCCGCCCGGTTTGAGAAGAAAGCGTGATCGGGTGTATTCACCTCCCCCATCTACACACGACTATCGTCTCGGACCAACAATTGGTATCAGAGCATCGGTGTTCTTCTGATTGCCGGCTCTGTACTACATCTCTTCTTTCATCCTTATACCCGTTCGCATAATGTCTGACATGTCAGGTATCAGGATGGTGCCGATGTTCTCAATACAGAACTTGACGGTATGGCGCGTGAGAATGGAGGCACACCTCACATCGCTGCACGCACGGCATGACGGACGTCACGAGGCCCTGGACCCATCATTCCCATGATTGACAGCGTTCAGTTCGCTACTGCGGAAGGTCTAGGAGCACAAATCGGTGTTAAGGTTCCCAAAGACAAATCATCCTTCACGCCTGAAGAGAAAAAGGTGCACAACCTTGGCCAGAGTTGCGCGAAACGCTATGCGGACAACGCTCGGTGACTCTCATCTCGGGAGGGTGCGGGGCGCAAAAGCGGCAAAAAAGAGCTATGGGATGCTTTGGGCATGCTTGAGCCGAGGAACCCCGCGGATCAAAGAAAATAAGCTCGAATTAGAGCTTGAGAAGTTCGAAGCCTTTGCAATGGAGCCCGGTGAGACCATTGACGAGCTCGGTGTCGATTTACAAACCAAGTCAATGTCATCAACGAGTGGGGAAGGTGTTCACCAACAAAGAGATGAACACAAAGATCTTGAGAGCGCTACCTCGACA
Organism: Lavandula angustifolia; assembly: GCA_028984105.1. Lineage (NCBI taxonomy): Eukaryota > Viridiplantae > Streptophyta > Magnoliopsida > Lamiales > Lamiaceae > Lavandula > Lavandula angustifolia. Next base: position 11,433,331 of record CM054819.1, on the reverse strand, counting down.
GAAGTGGCTTCCATTTGCTACTTACTTACGTCGCTCTGATCTAAATGCTCTAACTCCTGATGTTATATTTTCAGAACTAAAAACGGAGGAATTTGAGCATAGTCTACCCCAAAGGTGTTCCATTGCTCCAGCTGACACACAGATCGATCATGCTTTTAAAGCGGCTCGGCAAAAGCCCGGATCCAAACCGATTTCCTCAAGCACGGCATGGCCACTATCGAAACAAAATCTTGTGAGACTTCAGACACTGATCAGCTGGCTGTGGTGGCTCTCAAATATCAGAGAGAAAAGGAGAGAGTCAGAAAGCTGAGGAAATACAACAGAGTTTCTCCCTCAGGTAAGAAAGATTATCAAAAAAGGGAAGAATCTAATCCTTCTGCGAATGCGGGAACACGAGCTGCTGCGAGTCCATCTAAAGCTTCGGGTGGAAAAAAGTAGCGAGAACATCCACATGTTATAAGCGTAAGGAGGGACACTATCGCAGTCTGGTGTCCCGAACTCTCGGTGCTTCAACGAGCGAACGGCGAGCCGAGAAGAGATAAATTTGCCCAAAGAAGGCGGGCTACATCGCCGGGAGAGATATCCAGACAACTCACTTGAGGAGGATACATTTATGTATTCCTACGAGGACGAAAGCTGCATTTGTAGCGGTTGAGATCGGAGAAAGCGATTCTTGAAGGAACGGTTGAATGCGTCGATGGCCGGAGAAGAGGCGAGGTAAACTCCAAACTTAATATAACCTCTTCTTCACCACGGCCACGCACGACACATGCTCGGTCACGAGATGATCCTCCGGATGTGGTACAATCATACGACGATCCGCTAGAGGAGCAGTTGGTGAGCGAGAGAATTCAGCGAACGATCCGGGGAAGTGGAGATGGTAAAGGCTGAAAATCAGAGACTTTCTTCTGATTGTCAGGTCTCTACTGAGTCAGAGAATCTAGTTGCGAGACTCATGGAAGAAATTGAATCTCTTATGACTAAGTCTCAACTTCAAGAGACTCAAATCTCAGTTCTGACTAAGGACAATTCTGAGAAAGAGACTGAAATAGCCCAGCTCAGTCAGAAGCTCTCAGACGTACAGAAAGATTATGACACACTCAGGAGGAGTGACGAGGTCTGGCGAGGGCGATGGCGAACAGTACCTTGGAGATAAGGAGAAGCTAGAAAGTATGCTCAGAGCACAACGGCCAACTGTCATGAAAGAAGGACTTGGCTATACCCACAAAGCTTCTACCTCGAAAAGCTCAGAAGCGATGGCTGATAGGTTTATCAGAGGAAAGGTGCAAGCTGCTGACACCACACCTCAGGCGAAGAACAAACAGAAAATGATTGCACCTCAGCCGAACAACAACAAGCGCTGACCAAAGGTTCCAGCCCCAGGACACCGCGATCAAATTCGGGGGAACCAAGAAGGTCCAGATGGGCAGAACAGTACCATGAGCCATGTACGAGCACCCGGCTCGGTACGGCTCGTACTATTATGAGCCCGGGGGTCGGGGAGAAGCGCAAAGACTAAGAAGAAGAAAGCTCCGGAACCCAAAATCATCGGAGAAAGTTAGTATCTCCGAGTCTGTGGAGAAGAAAGCCGACAAGGTTCGGAAGAAGAAGTCTCGGACTTCTAAGGTTAGAGCGATTTGGGTTCCGAAATCACCCACTAACATGTAAGGACCCAGTTGAACCAAAGGGTACCTAAAAATGCTTACGTTTTGCAGGTGCATAAGGACCACGTGGATAGTGGACAGCGGCCGCTCAAGACACATGACGTACCGTGCCGAGAAGAGCCTGCGACCCAACTATATACAAGAAGATGGTCCCGGAATTGAGTTTTGTGACAACTCTAAAGGCTACACAAGGGGATATGGAACGCTGAATATTGGGACTGCTTCAGTTCTATGAGTAACATATGTTGAAGGACTTCAACATAATCTCCTTCTGTCGATCAATTACGTGATAATCTTAACGAGTAATCTTTGTGGCCCGGTTTACGTGATATTGTTGATAAATCTACAGGGAAAACAGTGTTATCAGGTTCGCGGAAGAAAAACATATACGTTGCTAACTGGAATACCGCAGAACCTGAGGCTTGCTTGCTTGCATAAACGAAATCTAGTGACAAGTCAGGATGGCTATGGCATAAGAGACTCGGCCACTTTGAACTTCAAGACTATGAACAAGCTCGCCAAGAACTCTAAAGTCGGAGGAGGCCTAACGAATCGTTTATCAAAGATAGAAATTGTGAAGCATGCTTGAAGGAAAGCGAGGCAAAGAGTAGCAATTCACCTATTCCTTCACCTTCCAGCTGATGGAATCCTTGGTGCTTTGCACATGGATTTATTCGGGCCAGTTTCTCCAGTGACTATACGAGGCAAGAAGTATGTCCTTGTCGTTATAGACGACTACTCGAGATATACATGGGTAGTCTTCATCGCCAACAAATCTGATGGAATGACTGAGTTGCCTAAACTACTGAAAAAGCTCAGTGTGGAAAAGGACATCAAGATACAAAGAATTCGCTCAGACAGAGGAACATAATTTCTCAACTCAGTAGTTAAAGAGTATTACGAGAAAGAGGGAATTCAGCACGAAACATCAGCTGCTCGTACTCCTCAACAGAACGGACTTGCTGAACGCAAAAACAGAACACTCAAAGAAGCAGCAAGGACGCTCCTAGCAGACTCTAGGCTACTGTCTAAGTTCTGGGCAGATGCTACTGACACAGCCTGCTACACTCAGAATCGCTCACTACTTACACAGCAACACATGAAGACACCATACGAATTATGGAAAGGGAGAATTCCTTCTATTTCTCATTTTCATATTTTTGGTTGTCCGTGCTTTATCCACAATAATGGGAAAGATCGGTTGAAGGTCTTTAATAGCAAATCTGATCAAGGGGTATTCTTAGGATATTCCCGAGTTAGTAAAGCCTTCAGAGTCTTTAACTATCGGACTCTTTACGTGGAGGAAAGCCCTCATGTTGTTTTTGATGAGTTTGTTGCGAGAACGGGGAAAACTACGAGAGACAAATGCGTGATGTCGGCAACAAGCTACGGGATCTCGGGCGGCGATAAAGCGAAAAGATTCGGCATTGTTGGGATGATGAGTCGAGATGATGAAGAAACTCGGACTCAACCAACGGGCGATGTAGGCGGCTGGTTGATTCTGCTTGAGCGAGAATCAACAACGGGTAACAAAGGTCGATGAGGAAGCCCCGGTGGTAGCGAGACTCTTGCGAGAATATAAACTTCGGGGGAACGATTAATGTTCCTGAGCTAAATGCCCATGAACACGGAAGCTCGGTAGATCCTAACCTTCTTCTTGAGCTGCTGCAATCTCGGAACGGTACTGCTTGAAATGCCTAACACTCCCTGCGGTGCGCGAAGTAGTATCGGAAGAAGAAGCCGGACTCGAGGCGTTCATGGCTTGGCGCTCATTCTTCGAGATCTCATAATAGGAGATCCATCGGCAACGATAAGAACAAGATCGAGATTAAATCAAGGAGAAAGCTCACTTTATTCTAGTTTCTTGTCTGAGAAGAACCTCGATCGATAGAGGACGCACTAACGATCTTGCCGGATCATCACCATGCAAGAAGAGCTGAACCAGTTCGTCAGAAATGAAGTTTAGGAGCTTGTTGACAGACCTAGACATCAGCATGTGATCGGTACTAAGTGGGTCTTCAAAAACAAGCGTGATGAAAACAACGTCATCGTCAGAAACAAAGCTCGACTAGTTGCCAAGGGATACAGTCAAGCAGAAGGAATCGACTTGGATGAAACTTTCGCTGCAGTCGCAAGATTGGAAGCCATTCGTCTTTTCTTAGCCTACACAACGCATCAATGATTTAAAGTATATCAGATGGATGTAAAGTCAGCTTTTCTGAATGGCGTACTGAAGGAAGAAGTCTACGTGGAACAAGCGCCCGGCTTTCAGCAGGGACATCAGGTGTACAGACTTCGGAAAGCTGCGTATGGGTTAAAACAAGCACCCGGGGGCTTGAGTACGATACCCTATCAGACTTTCTACTTCAGAAAGGTTTTCATAAGGGGACAGTAGATCGCACCCTGTTCAACATAAAGTCAGGAGATGACATCCTACTGGTGCAAATCTACGTGGACGACATCATTTTCGGCTGCAGAAACGAGACCATATGCCAGCAGTTTGAGAAGATGATGAAGGAGAAGTTTGAGATGTCCATGATGGGAGAGATGAATTATTTCCTTGGATTTCAAGTGAAGCAATCACCTGAAGGAATCTTCATCAGTTAAGCTAAATACACTCGAGATCTTCTCAAAAGATTCGGCTGCGATTCAAGCAAGCCAGTCAAGATCCCCATGAACACAAATTTTAAAATCGATCTAGACAAAGAGGGAGCTTCTGTTAACTCTACTGATTATAGAACTATTATTGGTTCTTTATTATATTTAACAGCTAGCCGACCTGACATAACTTATGTTGTAGGTGTATGTGCAAGATTTCAAGCGGATCCCAAGTGAAGTCATCTAGACTCAGCAAAGAAGATTTTGCGATATCTAAGAGGAACAATTGACGCTGGGTTATGGTATCCTGCTGATGATAATCTTATGCGACGAGTTATTCGATGTCGATTATGCGGGATGCGGGATAGATCGAAAGTCGACTTAGGAACGTGTCGGTTCCTAGGTACCAAGCTGATATCATGGTTTTCAAAGATACAACACTCAGTAGAAATGTCCCTCTACGAAGCCGAGTATATGGCTCTTGGAAGTTGTTGTGCCCGAGATCCTTTGGCTTCGACAACAAGCGAGACATTTTGGTATCATTCGGAATGAAGTGCCCATCTCTTCGTGACTCCACAAGTGCTATTGCAATAACTCGGGAATCCCGAGTTCTACATACGAGATGCAAGCACGTGGATATCCGACACCACTTCATCGGGAGACCATGTCGAGAAGAAGGATATCGAGAATGGAGAAAGTCCATCCCGACAAGTAAAGGGCGGACATCTTGACCAAACCACTAGGCGAGAACGATTCGAGAGAACTATCGGTTGAGCTAGGTCTCTTGGATCCTACTAAGTCACGTCGGTAGAAGAAAACTGCGATAACTTCAGTGGCAACAATTGGTATCGAGACGGGAGGAACCGGTATGACGGGTCGGGACGATCGGTCCGATGATTCGGTTGGGAGAATCATCTTGTACACAACAAGGGGGGAACGTGGTCTTCGGCACGTCAACCATCCTCCTAAGTCTTAACGGTAACCGGTGATCGTAAAATTTCGGTGAAGAGGTTTGCGTAGTATTGAATACTTAACGTTTTTGTTGACATGCTTGCATTTATTATATCGGTCGCTCGCATTCGGTAGTTAAGAAGCATTTATTTCCCGCCATCAATTTCTTTAAGGAATGGTCGGTAGATACCGTTCTCATTCAAATTGATTTGGTAATTAATCTTTTCTTGCTGCGCATTTAATGCATATCTTCTCACTTACCCTTATTACGCATCATCCTACATAGGGTCTACAGTAGTAGGCGGCTTTGTAATCATTCGGTTTATAACATTTATTCTCGGCGCTGAGATAACATTGAAAGATTAAATCCGACCGTTCGATCTAAACGGTTATTAAGCTTGATCTTATAAAACCTTTCAACTTCTCTACTCGACTCATTTTTCCGCCACTTCCACTTTAGAGCTCTTCTGTAAATCAGTTTTTCCTCAAAATCTCTAAACTAATCTGATTTCTAGCATCCACAAGCTCTAAACTACTTGGTAGTGTATTAAATTCTGCTTAAAACTCTACTGACTCATTCTATTTTCAAGTGCTAACAAGTTATTTTGCAGATTTTAATGGCGAATGTTCATGACCCCTCTGATATGAACGAGATCATACTCTCACGGATTCAGTTCGAACCCACAATGGCGCTTCGTCAAGTGGATCTTCCATACCTTGAGCCTGACTTCGAGGCGCTTGAACAATCTGGACTTCAATGGCTCGTATCCAAGCAGCCTAGGGCTTATCTGCCGAGGCAAGTTGCGGAAGTATACCTCAACTGGAGGACTCTCGCGTCTGGAGGAGAAGAATCTTCCTTCTCGTATATGCAGGAGGTTATGTGAGTCAGCGCGTCTTCAACATCCGAGATGCTTTGGGACTGACGTTTGATCTCCCAGACAGTGGTGTTTCTCCTATTGGCTACAAGGAGAAGGAGATGAACACGTATGTTCGGAAGTTACGTGGGAGCGGGACATCGGTTTCAAAGCGCCCTACCAAAGAACCTGCTTGCTACCTCGGTACGGGGGGCTCGCCTACATTGTGTCACATATTACGACGAGCTCCGCATGATCTTATGATCAGGTTGTCTAAGCCACGTATTCGGTGATGATGGCTATAGACGACGGAGTCCAAGTGAGCTGGACAGATTATTACGTAGCCGGGCGAAGGCTCGGGCGCAAAGTTCACCTCCTTACCCACTGGTGAGCGGAAGATGATTAGCGTTGGGAAGCTGCGTATGGGACCAAGATGTCCCATGCGATCGAGCAATCAGTAGCGAGGAATTCTTCATTTGCCGACGCCAAATATTTCGACAGCAAGGTAATAAAATTCAAAACTAAAGCAGCTGCCGAGAAGTCTGTTGGGCGAGGGCCGCCTGATCAGAAGAGAGAAAGATAAGCTGTTGTTTTGCCCCCTCGCGCCGACCCTCCGAAAAGGAAAAGGCTGACTAAAACTGGACTTGCTGAGGTGCCAGTAGAACAAGCTAAACCAGCCTCTCCTCCTACAGTAGAACACATTCTTGACTCCGACACAGGAATGGAAGGAGCCACACTTAAGGAGAAGGCACAAGTGATTAGCTCCGAGGAGACTCAGTCGGACGTCAGGATTTCGACTGAAGAGACTTCCTCTGAGTGGACTACCATCCACTCTACTCGCCTTCAAGCTACAAGAGAAGTCCACTCACAGATCCCTGAGATATCTGATCATTAAGATCTGGTGGAAATAGCCATAAGGGCTAGAGTTCGAATCTTTGCTTGAGGTTCCGAGTTGGGACATACTCGAAGAGATCATAAGGACTCAGACAGCTCTTTCATTACTTGCTGAAGAGCAAGAGTTGCAGTCAGCAATTGGGTTCGGGGAACCAGCTGATCTGGCAACATTCGAAGATTTGAGGGCGATAATGCTCTATCTGCTGAGCTTGCGCACCTCAGTGCCCGACGACAGTCATTCGCCACCATCTCCTCCTGATAATGAGAATAATGGAGATAAGGATGAGGAGATGGAACAGGCACCAACCAAGGATGCGAGTTGGGAGGCTCTGCGAGGATCCCCACTCCCCGCGAGAAGGGCAAATCACCACCTCCGTCCACATCGGGTGATGCCCGGGTGCCTCGAAGCGCGATCGAGAGCAACTACTCGCGATTTACGAGCGAGAGGATCGGAACAAGCTCGTATCAGATACAACCGATCGGTTCCGTCACCTCTAAGTCGGTGAACAAGGCCATAAGACGGCAAGGGAACAAAAATCGTCTCTTAGCCAAAGATGTTCATACAAAATGGGCTCGGTATACTAAGGCCCAAAACGGCTAGTGTATCCCGACTAGGCGAAGGCGTGAAGAAAGTCTCGAAGCTCCTACTCCTCGGCTGAATATTCGGGAGATAATTGAGACTACCTTAGCAGCTCAGAAGGTAGATTTGGAAACACGGAGTCGGCGGCTCCTTCGGACTCGGCGAGAAGATTTTCTACGAGCGGTGGCTCGGGCTCTTGCTTCGGTCAAGGCCGACATGGAAGAAAGGAATAAATTGGCCACCTCCGGCCTACAAGCGCTATAAAACAACGGTGGAGACTCTTAAGGCCATTCAGAAAGAGATCACAGATTCCCACGATCGAGGCTATCTTTGAAACTCCGTCGGGAGTCGGCCGCGCGGCTCAAACAATTCGGAGCGATCAAGGAAAAGATTGGGACATGTCTTGCGACGTCGTCAAAGACTTGAATCCATTGCTACTCTCATTAAAGAATCAGTCTACAATGTTGAACGAGAAATCAAAGCCATCCAATCTCACCTCTCTAAGGCAGATGATGCCAAAAAGGGGGAAGAAGAAGTAAAGGAAGAAACTGAGGCGGAACCGGCTGTGGTTGAATTGGTGGAGGAAGGAAGTAAAGGAGAAGGGGCCAGCACAGCTCAAGGAGAAGGGTCAGCCGCTCGAGTGGACCCGGTTTAAGCTGTACTCATCTTTGGAATACACTACTCGAGGCGAGCCGGTGGCGAGGCGGTTCCCATCTCATGCGCCCGGCCACATAGACGAAATTACAAAATTCTTGGATCAAGAAGAAGGAGAAGAGCCTCAGGTATTGCCACCGTAGAGATCGGGGAAGGAGATCACCACTGAACCCATTTCTCCATCTTCCCCGGCTCGCAAGTTCAATTCAAGAGCGGAGCAAGAAGCCTATGATCTTCAGATTGCTCAACAGCTTCGGGATAAGCTTGATCATGAGCATCGGTGGAAGAGGCTAAGAAAGGCAAGAAGCCAAAGAAAGGTGTTGGAAAGACTAAGGCCAAGAAGGCGAGGAAGAGAAGAAAGCCCGGGAGGAGCTAGCCAAGGCCTTAGTGTACGAGGTCCAACCAAGCGCACGAGTTATTATCCAACTAATCTCACACGAGCGGGAGGCGAGGGACGAGCTACTTGGGAAGCCACGGCTGCGGGGACTAAATCTCGGGAGAGGAGATACAAGGGCGGCGGCTCGGAGAGAGAAAAAGAGGATAGCTGACATGGCTAAAATGATTAGCCTATCCACAAAGCCAACAGCTGATCCAAGGAAGCAGATTCCATGAGGATCCAAGTTCAGAAGGGCACCTTATATCAAGAACGAGCCTACACCTCATGTGGATAAATGGGTGCCGGCCGAGTTCAACGGCGGTGGGAGGAAGCGAAAGAAGACTTTATTAAGGGATACTATGTGTGGTGTATCTATGAGACTGACAGACCAGCAGATCAACACTTTGATGAACTTATCAGTCGATTTGATATAGAGTTCAGGAATCAGATCCGTCAGATCATGGAGAGAGAGAAAATACCCTTTAGAGCTCCAGCCTTCAGGCGAATCCCTCCTCCTAGGACTACTCGCGGCGTGCTGTGCACAAAAGAGATTGAGAGAGAAGTAGAAGAAGCTGTTGTTCATCTATGTCTGAATATGAACGATCCAGATGATTATGAGGAAATCCGGGTTCTACGCTCAAGAGTCTACAAGTTTTACTACCTGGACCCTCCAGATGACAAGTCTGCTGACTTTAAGAAACGCACGAAGAATTTCAGAAGTCAGACTTGATCTCTTATCTCATATTTGTTGTAATAGTAATAGGACCCATGTACTCTCTGTCTATATATATATATATATTAGTTCTTATTGCTTGCCAGAAAATTACTCATTGTCTCATGGCTTTTGTTTGTGTTTTCTCACAACTGATCACTAAGTGATCTGACACACACTGACATAACCGTTTCTCTGATTTTGCCTATATCTCGCCTACTGACTTGATGTTTTATTGATCATCTTGATTGTCTTCTGATGAATCAGGGGGAAATTGTTGTCAGTAGATTAGCTCTCCGTTCCTTATTTTAGAATAGAGGCTAGATGGTTAGAAATAGAGGTTTTGGCATCATCAGTTAGGGGGAAATTGTTAGGTTATGAGTCAGTAGATGGTACTCAGTTGTCTAGTGGTTAAAAGAATATTGGGGGAAATCATAGTAGTACTATGGAATTGAAGATCCCAAAACCCAGCTGATATCAGTCGTGCTGTGTATCTATAGGATTAAATGATGTATAGGTTAGACTTGTTTTGTTTGATTATCTTTTGTCCAAGTCCTGTACAAGGTAAACTGTTGGACTGATCTTCTGACGAAGTTACTTTCCAGAACCCCACGTCATCCTTGTAAGAGCTTGCGTTCTTGGCCCGACGGTGATCTTCACCTCGATGAAGACGACCCGTCGGTGATAAGCCATCTGCAGAAGAACATATGCAAAGCTCAGTATCTTCGCAGTCGCCAGCTGACCTACTCAATAGATGTATTCCTTGTCAGCCGACTCAGTCGAAAAAGACAGAGACTTATCTAGTCTACTGTGTCCGACAAAAAACGACCCAGTCGCACAAGTCTTTTTGAAGTTCAGCAGAAGATCTTACGAGGTTGTTTGAATAGTCAACTTTGACTCTGACACATTCTCACCAACCACAAACCTCGACCAATGAGAAGCCGACAGCACCATATCTGCTGTATACAGTAAAGCTGCTCTCATGTACAGTAATTAACTACCCTGCTGCAACAAATTCGAATTTATGGCCGTTTTCTTTGGAAGCTTGTAGCACGTGGCATCGTCGTCTCCAACGGACATATGCCATAGCTCACAACTATAAATAGAGAAGAAATTCGAATCTCCACGCAACGGAATAAAAAGGGAAAAACGCTCAAGCTTTGAACACTCTAGCATACTCAAAGATTATCCAGATAAGAACTTGCTTTCTTAGAATATTCTTAGTTCTTCACTCTAGAGTACTTAGATCCCTCTCTTCTCTAGACTAAGCTCATTGCCATATTTATAGCTTAGATTCGAAGGAGTTCACTTTCTGTGAATTGTTCTTATTGTAAGAACTCCTTCTTAGTGAAGGAATAATAGGGTTCTGATACGGTAAAGTGCTACCTTCCTCCCGGTGTGTTGTCGCGGCTCCGATTGTTGCTCCTGTGTTAGACCTTCGATCCGTGTCCGGCCTTTTTCTCCCTCACGGGTGGTCGGAGATACGAAGAAAATAAATTTATTTCTCTCTACGTAACTCACGCCACTCTTGATTTTTATGAATCAATTGTGTGAGTTTACGAGCTGAATACTAATATATATAGGCTTCGAAAAACCTATATAATATTAATATATTTGTAGCCCATTAATTTAATTATAATCCAATGGGCTTCTATTAAAATCGACCCATAATATAATTAATTAATTTATTGGGCTACTAATATTTATCAATTAATTGGCTACGGGACCAATTAATTCCGAATAAATAACATTATTAAATAATGTAAAATACATTAATCCATTAATAATGAATTACGAGAGATAATAAATTACTAGGCAACTAATTGGGCCGGATCGGGGGATCCAATACAAAGAAATAAAAAAGTTTGGGCCTCCAATTAATTAATTATCCATGCTCGGCCGGAGCAAAATTAATTAATTAACACGGATTCATTACCACTAGAGAATACTCGTTGTTTGACTTACCCCTTTATCCCAATTTGAGCAAGGGCTTGTATTTTAGACTTAATCGATCTCCGTATTTAAGATAGAAATATACAAGTTAATTAATTAAGCTTCTTATTGTTTGCCTTAAATTAATTAACATCTTGTATTCTGAGTAGTACCACTCGACCTTATTAACACACCTGAACTTAATCAACCGGTCGGGTTTAGTGTGCTAATCCTTTCGAGTTCCTCGGGGGATATTATCAACCCATTCCGGGATACGGTACGCAAGATACGGACAACCCGGCTGAGCCACAAATGACTACTAACACCCAAGATACGTAGATCCGGTCGCTCATTGGACGTTCACCATAGTAGGTCAAAGTGATAGATAGCCAGAAGAATGCACTCGGTGGAAGTCTTACCAAGCTTAAGATCGGCTAAGTCACCGAGATCTTGGTTCTCCACTAAGGTCGGTTAGGAGAACACATCTCACCGTGATCCTTCAATACACCACCTTAAGTGTACCAGGTAAAGACAAGCGGCTAAGACAAGCCACTTCTTATCTAAATTTAGCTGCGGCTTAAACCGACAACTTCATCCTTAAGTTGTCTCGAGGACCCGTGTTAAACTTGTTTATATCTTGTCGGTTCAACCCAATTTGTGTTGTCTTACGTGATACCCGACACACCACACAAATCTAACTTTTATACAAGATAAAGGATAACATGTGCAAATATACATATTTATCGGATAGGAGAATAAAAACACAGTGGTAAGGACAAAAACACATTGTATACAAGCATAAAAGTGCTTCCGGTATACAAAATCCCAACAATTCTCCCACTTATACTAAAGTAAACTTTTAGTATACAATGTGTCTATATCTCGGCTATCTAGGTACAAACTAGTACCCGAGACTATATCTTAGCTATCTATCCTATCTATCACGACATCTTCTCCCACTTATACAAAAGTTTCTATAGTCCTAAGTGGGGCATCTCTACCATCCCAAAGCCACGAACATGCTTCTCGTAAGGTCGGGAGTGGTAAGCTCTTCGTGAAAGGATTAGCTAGGTTGACTTCGGTTCCAATTTTGTCAATCACCGGTCACCTCGATTTACGAATACTCGTATAATATGGTACTTCTTTGTCTATGTGTTTAGACGCCTTGTGAGATCTAGGGTTCCTTAGAATTTGTCATTATTGCACCCGCATTATCACAATAAATTGTGATAGTCTTAGGCAAGTTCGAGAACAATATCAAGATCACTGGAGGGAAATTCTTGAGCCAATTGCCTCTTATCGAAGCTTAAGAGGCGAGCCACATACTCTGCTTCCATGGTTGAGTCCGCAATGCATTTACGCTTTGCACTCCTCCATGAAATGGCTCCACCTCCCAAGGTAAACACATAACCCGAGGTAGACTTCTACTCGTCTCTGTCAGGCTAGAAATCCGATTACGCGTAATAACCCAAAAGACACTAGGCATGCATCTGGTAAACAAGCATATAATCTACTAGTCCGTTTAAGGTACTTGAGAATATACTTGACCAGCATGATCCGATATTCCTTTCTTGGGGGGTTGGGCCGATATCTTTGAGACCATGCCTACGGCATATGAGATATCTGCTCTTGTACAAAGCATCGCATACATGAGGCTACCGGCGTGAAGCATATGGTACTTGCCTCATATTTTCTATCTCTTCGGGCGTTTTCGGGGCACGCTGATTCTTGGATAGAAAAATGCCTAATGTTCCGAAAGGTACTAAACCTCTCTTGGCTTTTGCATGCTAAAACGAGCAATAACGGTGTCAATGTAGGACACTTGTGACAAGCTTAACATCCTTTTTTACGGCGATCTCGAATAACCTTGATCTCAAGGATGTAAGCGGCTTCACCTAAGTCCTTCATTTGAAAGCTGCTCGGATAACCACGTCTTTACGTCTCGATAACACTTCAACATTATTGCTAATGCGAAGGATGTCATCTACGTAAAATGCAAGAAACACCACCGATCCGTTAACACAAATACGTTAACACACACCTCGTTAGGACGGGATACAAATCACGACGGGATTTGACTACTTCGTCAGCAAAAACGCTGGTGCCATAACCGAAAATCTTGCTTAAGTCCATGAATAGACTTCTTAAGCTTCCAAACTAGATGCTCTTCGCCCTCATTCACATAACCATCCTGGTCGCTTCATGTAGATGTCCCTACCTTTTTCAAGGTGACCGTTTAGGAAAGCGGTTTTGACATACATTTGTCGGATCTCTAGTTTCATGTGAGCTGATATGGCAAGGAGAATCCGAATAAACTTGATCATTGCTATAGGGCGAGAAGGTCTCTTCATAATCGATACCTTCTTTACGGGTAAAACCCTTCGCCACTAGTACGGCCTTAAACGCCATGATCTCTTCATTCGGTGCTCTCTCTTTCTCTTGTATACCCACTTACTACCAATAGCATTGAAGCCCTTAGGTAGTTCGGTGATCTCGTATACATCCATATCGGTTATGGACTCAAATTTCGAGTCCATGGTGCATCTACATCTCCCATTTGCTTCATTGTAAGTTCAAGGGGGATCCACGGTATCTTGTTCTATGCCGGGGAGATAATTAAACGTCTCCATAGTGAACATATACCGATCAGTGTAAATATCACCCTCCCGCTACGTCGAACAGGTGTCGGGAGGCTGTGTTAACAGTTGTGCGATTACTCGTGGAGTACTATCTTTTGCAAACAAGACCGGCTGTTCAAGTGGAACCCGACCACCTTGTAATTCCTCGAGGATGATGTCAACTCGAGATTTTTGGTTACTAATGTAATCCTCTCCTAAGAACCGAGCGTTAGGGCTAACAACGATCTTATCGTTCTTTAGGATCATAAAAGTATCCACCTTTCGTTTCCTTCGGATGCCTTATGAACAACATCACTTACGAACGTGATTCCAATTTGTCGGCTGCCTATTCGGCACATAAGCGGGATAACCCCAAAATCCTTATGTGGTGCATACTTGGGTTTGTGCCCGCTCCACAACTCGAAAGGGATCTTTTGTACCGACTTGGAAGACACACGATTTAGCAAGTATGTTGCGGTCTCTAGGGCGTATCCTCAAAAAGAAAACTAGCAAAGTTGCATAACTCATCATCGACCGAACCATCTCTAAGAGACTTTGGTTCCTTCTCTCACGACACACCATTCTCGCGGGAGGCGTGCCCGTCTTTGTCGGTGTACTGGGATGTAATCCCACATTCCGTCAAGTAGTCCTTGAACTCGTTTGGACAGGTATTCCCCACCACGATTAGATCGTAGTGTTTTGATTTCTTTACCTAGCTTCTTCTCCACTATACGCCTTGAATTCCTTAAAGGTTTCAAAGCAATCCAACTTGTGGCGAAGAAGGTAAACATATCCATACCTCGAGTAATCGTCGGTAAATTTGATGAAGTACTCATACCCTCCACGAGCTTGTGTAGACATAGACCCACACAAGTCGAATGTATCAAACTTAATGCTTACGTGGCTCTATAACCCTTTGCCTTCAAAGGCCTAGTCATCATCTTTCCTTCCAAACGGGTTTCACAAGTTGGAAACGGTTCAATCTTGGAGAGACTCCAATGATCCATATTCCACCAACCTCTCGAGTCCTGTTAAGATTGATGTGACCTAGTCTTAAGTGCCATAGATAAGTTTGGTTTACCTTAGAAGACTCTTTTCCTCTTCTTAGGATTTGATGATGAGGAAGCAATATTAACGGAACTACGCGGTTTACAAGTAATGAGTATATAAAGATCCGTTTAATGGTCCGACCACGGATTAAAAATCATCGTCTTTCATGATAGAAACTTCACTATCAAAACTTGATTTATAACCATCCATGGTGCGAGTTTTGAAAGCAGAAATAATGTTTCGGGCCTAAAACTCGAGGCACATATTAAACATCTTTAAGTACTAAAAACGGGAACTATCAAAAGATAGATTTAAATCTCCAAGATGGCAATTGCGGAGGGAACTTTCAATCCATTGCCCATTGAGACTACCACCTCGCCATTGCTCAATTACCTTTTAACGCAAGAAACCCTTGCAAGGTGTAACAAACATGAACGAGTTGCCCCGAATCCACTACCCATTCATGGGTAGAAGAGGAAACCGAAACGAGCGTTTGATTACAAGAGCGACTCGCGTCTCTTTCTGTTTTGCCTTGACATCCGGATTGTAATTCTTCCGGTGTCCTTTCTTACCATTCTTGAAGAACCTTCCTTTCTCCTTTGACATTTGTATGTCGCCGGTAAGGACCGTCTTCTTACTCCCACCTGCTCTTCTTGAAATGTCCACCCTTTCTGTTCTTTTTTTCGGTTTCCGCATTTCGAGGATTCCTTGAACTACTAGGGATATTCAAGACTTGAGCACTCTTGCCCTTTTCTATAACCTCTTTGACCGCTACCAAAGATTTGAGTAACATACTCATAGTAAACTCGTTCTTAGACATAGGCGGTCCTAAAAAAGAAGTTCTTATAGAACCTTTGCGAGAGGATTTATTGGGAAGGTAAGATATCTCTTCCACTTTGTAAAATTATTTAAAAATGTAAACCCGTTAGGGTTTGGTTGAGTGAGAGCTTGCTTAGGAACTCGAAATTAAAGTTTTTCGAACGGCATATTTCTCGAAAAATATAAATTAAAAGCATGTATAAAATTAATATTTGCACATAATTCGTAATTAACAATCATTGTAACCTTTTGAAAAAACCAATGATGTTAAAAACCTCGAACCGCTCTAGGAATTCCACTAGCAAGCCACGCGGTGGACGTTTACTAGCGTAACCCTAAACCAAGCTATTTACCTAGCTCTTTAATTCCAATCCACGTCAAGGTTCTTAAGACGAATGGAATTAATAGTTCGATATTACGGACCATGTCACTATTAAAACGCGGGAAGGGACTTCGAGGGAAGTGAATTGTAACCTGCGGTGACATCTAAGCATTGACCATTAATTTGACCAAATAGGAATCAAATCCTTGAAATTGACATACTTACTCGAACCATGCCGCATTCAATTTGATCTAATTAGCCATCCTATTTAATTATTATCTTCTAGAGTACTCGTGTTTACTAGGCACGCAAGCCACGCAGTGGACGTTTACGGCTTCGCTCCCACTACTCAATAATAATCAAATATTGTTTTGGAAAACTCATCTCACAAAGCTGGTAGCTCAAAAATGCAAGCAAGCCACGCGGTGGACGTTTACTTACATAATCTTACTACTTTCGTGTAGAGTCCAATTAATGGAGGTCCGATTAAGTGTTTAAAATCCAAATTAATGGAATCTAATTAAACATTTAATTTTAAAGTTGCTTAGTCTTTTTTGTTCAAAAGGTTTGTAACGAATCATGCAATCACACATAATTCCTAAAGCATGCAATTTCTAAAAGCACATAATAAAACGTGCTACGCAAAAATAAAACATGCTTTAACAACGACATAAATCCTATTTACATGCTTTTCTAAGCGCAATTAATCACATAATCGCATGCTAAAGCATAATTAAAAATAAATACGCAAATAGGAAATTTAAAATCGTTATCGGGCTTTAAAACACGTAATTCCTAACTATTACATTGCCGATCAAAATACGGATCTTCGAAATCTTGAAAATCTTCGAATGCTGGTAAGCGTGTCGAAAAATGAATCGACATCGGAGCCGCCGTCGCCACATCATCGGGGTACCGCCACGTGGCGGTAACAGGGCGTGGCGAGCAGTGTCTTCATGGTCGGCCGCCAGCCTTGGGCGACGTGGCGGCCACGTCAACCGCCACATCATCGTTGTCTTCTTCGGCAAGAAGTCGCCGCCGCCGCCGCTCCGAACCGCGCATGCCGCTGCCATCATCAGCGGGAGGGTTCTAGCACGCGGCCTTTACACCCACCATCGCCGGCCGGCGCCTAGTCGCCCTAAAAACCGGGCCGGGAGCGCCCGCGGCTGCGCGTATAGACTGCGGCGCAGTCGCCAGTGCACGGGCTGCATGCGCGGCGGCCCGGAGCCGCGAGCCTCCCGCCGCCTCCCACCGCCTCGTCGCTCGTCCCTACTGCTACCATACTTCACCCGGCCCACTGGCGAGTAGCAATATAGCCGGAAATTTCAGCAACCGCGGACGGGATTTCAGCAAGTAATGCATCCGCCGCCGCCGGCTCCGCCGGCGAAATTGCCTCTTTCCGATCCGATATTCGATCAATTGAAAGAGGGGAAGACGTAATTGGAACACTCACGACCACCGGGTAACGGATTCCTGCCGAGATTAGTTCCTCAATTTCCCGAATTTCAAACGATTCGCCGGAACGAATTCATAACGAGCGGACGAACTTGGAGGCGTCAATTCCGGTCGCATCCGGGATCGGATGATCCCATACGACCTATCAACGCGAAGCTCGTAAGACAAGGATTCCATAGGTCCAAGCCTATCGGAAATCCGACCCCGGAACCGCCGGGAATCGCCGCCGCAAAATGCGGCGGAACCCTAAGAAAAACTAGGGTTTCCTGGCCAATTTGGGAATTTCTGGACAGCACGACCACTTCTCCTTTCCGACGCTATTCCGGACAAACCAGAAATCGGAATGGATTGTGCGACCTATCCAGACGAAGCTAACGCGAAGACGAACAAACCTATCCGAACGGATCGGAAGGATACTGTAGCACGCGCCCTCACGCGCTATCTCAAGTCGGCGGTCGTGTTCTGCCAGAAACTAGGTTTTCGCCCTTCCGCTCCGTCGCGCCTCGATTTTCGTGCCAATCGGACCAATTACAGTACAATAACAGTATAATCACATAGCACATTGATCCTATCAACTACTCGTGGATTTTCTCACGAGAAAAACGTTACAACGGGGTCAAAACAGTGGCTCGCAGGCCGCCCCAAACACGAAATAGCCCGATAACGACGAAATAAAACCTAATTATGCAACAATCAGAGCCTAAACCTGGCTCTGATACCAATTGAAGGAATAATAGGGTTTACGGTAAAGGCTACCTTCCTCCCGGTGTGTTGTCGCGGCTCCGATTGTTGCTCCTGTGTTAGACCTTCCGATCCGTGTCCCGGCCTTTTTCTCCCTTCGGGTGGTCAGAGATCTGAAGAAAATAAATTTATTTCTCTCTCTGTAACTCACGCCACTCTTGATTTTTATGAATCAATTGTGTGAGTTTCTGAACAGAATACTAATATATATAGGCTTCAAAAACCTATATAATATTAATATATTTGTAGCCCATTAATTTAATTATAATCCAATGGGCTTCTATTAAATCGACCCATAATATAATTAATTAATTTATTGGGCTACTAATATTTATCAATTAATTGGCTCGGCCCAATTAATTCCAGAATAAATAACATTATTAAAATAATGTAAAATACATTAATCCATTAATAATGAATTCGAGAGATAATAAATTACTAGGCAACTAATTGGGCCGGATCGGGGATCCAATACAAGAAATAAAAGGCTTGGGCCTCCAATTAATTAATTATCCATGCTCGGGCCCATGAGCAAAATTAATTAATTAGAACACGGATTCATTCCACTAGAGAATCCGTGCTGACTTACCCCTTTATCCCGATTTGAGCAAGGGCTTGTATTTTAAGACTTAATCGATCTCCGTATTTAAGATAGAAATATCCGTTAATTAATTAAGCTTACTTGTCGCTTAAATTAATTAACATCTTGTATTCCTGAGTAGTACCACTCGACCTTATTAACACACTCGAACTTAATCAACCGGTCGGGTTTAGTGTGCTAATCCTTTCGAGTTCCTCGGGGGATATTATCAACCCATTCTGGGATACGGCTGCAAGATACGGACAACCGGCTGAGCCACAAATGACTACTAACACCCAAGATACGTAGATCCGGTCGCTCATTGGACGTTCACCATAGTAGGTCAAAGTGATAGATAGCCAAATGCACTCGGTGAAGTCTTACCAAGCTTAAGATCGGCTAAGTCACCGAGATCTTGGTTCTCCACTAAGGTCGGTTAGGAGAACACATCTCACCGTGATCCTTCAATACACCACCTTAAGTGTACCGGTAAGACAAGCGGCGCTAAGACAAGCCACTTCTTATCTAAAAGCTGCCGGCTTAAACCGACAACTTCATCCTTAAGTTTGTCTACAACGGCATGTTAACTATTTATATCTTGTCGGTTCAACCAATTTGTGTTGTCTTCTGTGATACCCGACACACCACACAAATCTAACTTTTATACAAGATAAAGGATAACATGTGCAAATATACATATTTATCAGATAGGAGAATAAAACAGTGGTAAGGACAAAAACACATTGTATACAAGCATAAAAGTGCTTCCAGTATACAAAATCCCAACACTTAGTTGGAGATTATTCCTTCCCTTTTGAACTTCGGTTTGAATTGTAAAGCCGCTAAGGACTATAACTTAGAAGGATCTGTCCAGTGCACAGATACCTGCTGAGGCTTGCTCAGTTTAATCAACAAGTTATCCTGCCATTGTCAGGACCGTAGACGTAGGATCTTGCGTATCCGAACCACGTTAAATCGCTTGTGTTCTTTACTGTTTTATTGCATATCATAACTGTTCGAAATCATATGTTTGCATAAAACGTGTTTCTAAAGCGCACAGCCAAAATAACTTTATTTGTGAAAAGCGTTTTTCAAAACTGAGACGAATCTCCGGGCCCCTCACTTATCCGCACAGCGTCTCCGACTGAGTTTCAACGACTGACAAAAGTCAGTAGAAGAACTCAGTAGCTGACCCACTCTTACCCAGTGATCGAAGGTTACTATTTGGCACTGTTCATCAGTTGCACTAAACAGCTCAGCTGTCCTTCGGTTTGAGAAGAAGAAACTGTGATCAGGTGTATTCACCCCCCCTCTACACCTGACTATCGTCTCCGGACCAACAAATTGAAAATTAAATATTTAACCGGACCTCCATTAATTGGACCCTACACAAAAGTGGAACAATTATATGAGTAAACGTCCACCTGAGTGGCTTGCTTGTATTTTTGAACCACGTGTTTTGTGAGTTGGGTTTTCTAATGTAATATTTAATTATTATTGAGTAGTGCGAGCGAAGCCGTAAACGTCCACCTGAGTGGCTTGCGTGCCTAGTAAACACGAGTACTCTAGCAGATAATAATTAAATAAGATGACCAATTAAATCAGATTGAAAGCGGTATGGTTCACGTAAGTATGCCAATTTCGAGAAGTTGATGTAATTCGATCAAATTAATGGTCAAAGCTTAAATGTCACCGTAGGTACAACTTCCTGAGAAGTCCTTTCCCGCGTTTTAATAGTGACATGGTCCAGATATATCGGATTATTAATTTCATTCGTCTTAAGAACCTAGGTGTGGATTGGAATTAAAGAGCTAGGTATATAGCTTGGTCTAGGGGTACACGAGTAAACGTCCACCTGAGTGGCTTGCAAGTGTGATCTCTAGGGCTATTCGAGTATTTAACATCATTGGTTTTACAAAATGTTTTAATGATGGTTAATTATGAATTATGTGCAAATATTAATTTCATACATGCTTTTTAAATTATATTTTTCAGATATGTCTGTTCGAAATTTCTCGAGTTCCTAAACAGTCTCACCAACCAAACCGTAACGGGTTTAACAATTTTTAAATAATTTCATAGAGTGGAAGAGATATCTTACCGCTCCCAATAAAAGCTCTGCAAAGGTCCTATAAGAACTTCTGTTTTAGGACCGTTATGTCTAAAAACGAGTTTACTATGAGTATGTTACTCAAATCTTTGGTAGCGGTCAAAGAGGTTATAGGAAAGGGCAAGAGTGCTCAAGTCTTGAATATCCCTAGTAGTTCAAGGAATCCTCCGAAAGGCGGAAACCAGAAAAAGAGCAGAAAGGGTGGACATTTCAAGAAGAGCAGTGGGAGTAAGAAGACGGTCCTTACCGGCGACATGCGAATGTCAAAGGAGAAAGGAAGGTTCTTCAAGAGTAGTATGAAAGGACATTGGAATAATTATAATCCAGATGTCAAGGCAAAACAGAAAGAGACGCGAGTCGCTCTTGTAACTGAAACTGTTCTGGTTTCCTCTTCTACCCAGGAATGGGTAGTGGATTCGGGGGCAACTGATCATGTTTGTTATACCTTGCAAGGTTTCTTGTAAAAAAGGCAATTGCGCAATGGCGAGGTGGTAGTCTCAATGGAAAATGGATCGAAAGTTCCTGCAATTGCCTTTGGAGATTTAAATCTATCTTTTGATAGTTCTGTTTTAGTATTTAAAGAAGTTTAATATGTGCCTGAGTTTTGGCGAAACATAATTTATGTTTCAAAACTCTGCACCATGGATGGTTATAAATCAAGTTTTGATAGTGAAGTTTCTATCATGAAAGACGATGATTTTATCTGTGGTGGATCATTAAACGGATCATTATATACTATTACTTGTAAACCGCGTAGTTCTGTTAATATTGCTTCCTTATCATCAAATCCTAAGAAGAGGAAAGAGTCTTCTAAGGTAAACCAAACTTATATGTGGCACTTAAGACTAGGTCACATCAATCTTAACATGACTCAGAGCTTGGTGGAATATGGATCATTGGAGTCTCTCCAAGATTGAACCATTTCCAACTTGCGAAACCTGTTTGGAAGGAAAGATGATAACTTGGCCTTTCAAGGCAAAGGGTTATAGAGCCACAAAAGTATTAAGTTTGATACATTTTGACTTGTGTGGGTCTATGTCTACACAAGCTCGTTGAGGGTATGAGTACTTCGTCACATTTACTGACGATTACTCGAGGTATAGATATGTTTACCTTCTTCACCACAAGTTGGATTGTTTTGAAACCTTTAAGGAATTCAAGGCAGAAGTGGAGAAGAAGCTAGGTAAAGAAATCAAAACACTACGATCTGATCGTGGTAGGGAATACCTATCCAACGAGTTCAAGGACTACTTGACAGAATGTGGGATTGCATCCCAGCTGACAGCACCGGGCACGCCTCAGCAGAATGGTGTGTCAGAGAGAAGGAACCGAAGTCTCTTAGAGATGGTTCGATCGATGATGAGTTATGCAACTTTGTCAGTTTCCTTTTGGGGATATGCCCTAAAGACTGCATCATACTTGCTGAAGTGTGTGCCTTCCAAGTCGGTACAAAAGATCCCTTTCGAGTTGTGGAGCGGGCATAAACCCAGTATGCACCACCTAAGGATTTGGGGTTATCCTGCTTATGTGCTAAATAGGCAGGCCGACAAATTGGAATCACGTTTAGAAGTGATGTTGTTCATAGGGTATCCGAAGGAAACGAATGGTGGATACTTTTATGATCCTAAAGAACAGAAGATCGTTGTTAGCCCTAACGCTCGGTTCTTAGAAGAGGATTACATTAGTAACCATAAATCTCGAGTCGACATCATCCTTAAGGAATTACAAGGTGGTCGAGTTCCACTTGAACAACCAGTTGTGCAAGATAGTACTCCACGAGTAACTGCACAATCTGTTAACACAGCACCTGACACTATTCGACGTAGTGGGAGGGTGATATTTACACCTGATCGGTATATGTTCACTGGGGAGACGTTTGTCCTCTCCCGGCAGATGAACAAGATATCGTGGATCCCTGGACTTACAACGAAGCAGTGGGAGATGTAGATGCAGATTCCTAGCGAATCGTCATGGACTCAGAATTTAAGTCCATAATTGATATGGATGTATACGAGATCACTGAACTACCTGAGGGCTGCAAGGCTATTGGTAGTAAGTGGGTATACAAGAGAAAGAGAGAGGACCGAATGGAGAGATCATGGCGTTTAAGGCCAGGCAAGTGGCGAAGGGTTTTTACCCAGAAAGAAGGTATCGATTACGAAGAGACCTTCTCGCCTGTAGCAATGATCAAGTCCATTCGGATTCTCCTTGCCATAGCAGCTCACATGAAACTAGAGATCTGACAAATGTATGTCAAAACCGCATTACTAAACGGTCACCTTGAAAAAGGTAGGGATATCTACATGAAACAACCAGATGGTTATGTGAAAGAGGGCGAAGAGCATCTAGTTTGGAAGCTTAAGAAGTCTATTTATGGACTTAAGCAAGATTTCCAATTATGGCACCAACGTTTTCGACGAGGTAGTCAAATCCTAAGGATTTGTATCCTTTCCTAACGAGGTGTGTGTATAATATTTTTATTAACGGATCAGTGGTGTTTCTTGCATTTTACGTAGATGACATCCTTCTCATTGACAACAATGTTGAAGTGTTATCAGACGTAAAGACGTAGTTATCCGAGCAGTTTCAAATGAAGGACTTAGGTGAAGCTGCTTACATCCTTGGGATCAAGGTTATCCGAGATCGCCAGAAAAGGATATTAAGCTTGTCACAAGCGTCCTACATTGACACTGTTATTGCTCGTTTTAGCATGCAAAATGCCAAGAGAGGTTCAGTACCTTTTCAGACATGGCATTTTTTCTATCCAAGAATCAGTGCCCTAAAACGCCTGAAGAGATAGAAAGTATGAGGCTAGTACCATATGCTTCCGTTGTCGGTAGCCTCATGTATGCAATGCTTTGTACAAGAGAATATCTCATATGCTGTAGGCATGGTCTCAAGATATCAGTCTAACCCTAGAAAGGAACACTGGACTGCGGTCAAGCATATTCTCAGGTACCTTAAACGGACTAGAGATTATAGGCTTGTTTACCAGTCAGACAGTCTAGTGTCTTTATACATAATCGAATTTTTAGGCTGACAGAGACGAGTAGAAGTCTACCTCGGGTTATGTGTTTACCTTGGGAGATGGAGTCATTTCATGGAGGAGTGCAAAGCAGAATTGCATTACGGACTCAACCATGGAAGCAGAGTATGTGGCTGCTTCAGAAGCTTCGAAAGAGGCCGTTTGGCTCAAGAATTTCCTCCTGGATCTTGATATTGTTCAGAATTTGCCTAAGGCGATCACGATTTATTATGATAATGCGGGTGCAGTGACAAATTCTAAGAAACCTAGATCTCACAAGGTGTCTAAACATATAGACAGGAAGTACCACATTATACGAGTATTCGTAAATCGAGGTGACGTGGTGATTGACAAAATTAGAACTAAAGTCAACTTAGCTAATCCTTTCACGAAGAGCTTACCACTCCCGGCATACGAGAAGCATGTTCGTGGCTTCGGGATGGTAGAGATACTCCCCACTTAGGACTACAGAAACTTTTGTATAAGTGGGAGAAGATGTAGTGATAGATAGGATAGATAGCTGAGATATAGCTGGGTACTAGTTTGTACCTAGATAGCTGAGATATAGCTGAGTACTAGTGTGTACCTAGCTAGCTGAGATATAGCGGAGTACTAGTTTGTACCGAGAACTGACACATTGTATACTAAAAGTTTGCTTTAGTATAAGTGGGAGAATTGTTGGGATTTTGTATATTGGAAGCACTTTTTATGCTTGTATACAATGTGTTTTCGTCCTTACCACTATTTTCTTCTCCTATTTGATAAATATGTATAATTGCACATGTTATCCTTTATCTTGTATAAAAGTTAGATTTGTGTGGTGTGTCGAGTATCACAGAAGACAATACAAATTGATTGAACTGACAAGATATAAACAGTTATCACAGCTGAGACAACTTAAGGATAAGTTGTCGGTTTAAGCTGCAGTTTAGATAAGAAGTGGCTTGTCTTAGCTGCTTGTCTTTACTGGTACACTTAAGGTGGTGTATTGACGGATCACAGTGAGATGTGTTCTCCTAACTGACCTTAGTGGAGAACCAAGATCTCGGTGACTTAGGTGGTCTTAAGCTTGGTAAGACTTCAACTGAGTGCATTTGACTATCTATCACTTTGACCTACTATGGTGAACGTCATCGTGACCGGATCTACGTATCTTGGGTGTTAGTAGTTATTTGTGGCTCAGGCTGGTTGTCTGTATCTTGCAGCCGTATCCTAGTAAAATGGGTTGATAATATCCCCTGAGGAACTCGAAAGGATTAGCACACTAAACCCGACCGGTTGATTAAGTTCAGGTGTGTTAATAAGGTCGAGTGGTACTACTCAGGAATATAAGATGTTACTTAATTTAAGCTATCAGTGAGCTTAATTAATTAACGGATATTTCTATCTTAAATACGGAGATCGATTAAGTCTAAAATACAAGCCCTTGCTCAATTTGGGATAAAGGGGTAAGTCTGCACGGATTCTCTAGTGGAATGAATCTGTGTTTATTAATTAATTTTGCTCTGGGCTGAGCATAGATAATTAATTAATTTGAGGCCCAGCTTTATTTCTTATATTGGATCCATGATCTGGCCCAATTAGTTGCCTATTTATTTATTGTCTCTCAGAAATCATTATTAATGGATTAATGTATTTTTACATTATTTAATAATGTTATTTATCTGGAATTAATTGGCTGGACCAATTAATTGATAAATATTAGTAGCCTAGTGGACTAATTAATTATATTATGGGCTAATTATGTGGAAGCCCATTAGAAATATAATTAAATTAATGGGATGTAAATATATTAATATTATATTGGCTTTTGAAGCCTATATATATTAGTATTCTGTTCAGAAATAGATACACACACATTCATAATATTCACGCCGTGCGTGAGTTGTAAGAGAGACAGTATTTTTATTTTCTCCAGTTCTCTGACCACCCAGAGGGAGAAAAAGGTCGGGATACAGATCAGAAGATCTGACACACGAGCAACAATCAGAGCCGCGACAACATACGAAGGAGGAAGGTAATCGGTTTCTAACCCTCAATTATCCTTCACTGTTAAACTCATGAATAATACCGACGCTATTGTAATCATCGAACGAACATGAATAATATCAAAATATACACAAAAGGCACATCTGAGCAAGAATTAAATTAAGGCAAACTTACGGTAAATAAATCAAGCGATTCCAAAACCGATTGTAATAATTGTAAAACCCCTTTTCTCGCCAAATTGTGTGCATTAAAAGTCAAAATTTTAAGACAATTTGATTGAACTACAACTAAAGTCAGGGTCCCTGTTGTAGGACCCGAGGAAGGGTGATAACCCGAGAATCGCAGCTACGATAAGACAGTACCACGAGGTGTGCTTTATTTTTTCCGTAAAATTTATCTTGAGTTATTAAGCTCTGCTGCATATGAAATGTTGTTATCATTTGAAAATCTTTATGCGCATTCGAATATGTTTAATGCTCTTATATTGGTCGATCGAGGTTCTTGTTTGACCTAACACATCAATTAAAGGATTGTGTACACCCCCGTTAGTCTTATAGTGGTTTGATATCCACTGTGCGCTAACTCTACGACTACGAAACGGATTATCTAGAGAAAGGTGCGATATCCTATTTTAAAAGATTACTTTGAGTAAGGGCTCGAGATTCAAATGAAAAAGTTATGACGTGGATTCATTCTAGGATTACAAGAGCAACTATTGAACGCTGCAAGCGCGCACAAATGAATGAAGTAATAAGTGTTTTGTATGCTTAGGAGTTCTTTTCGTTTTTAAAACCTCCTAAGTTATACGTTATGCTTTGGATAACCGCAAGTTTTATAAAAATATTTTTGTTAAATGCTAGCCCACTGGGTACACTAGTACTCAGCCCAAAATTTAAAAAAAATATTTTTAGGTTGAGCAACCATTGTAGACGGGTGGAGCCGAGGGCGAAGGTTGCTGTCTGATACGCTAATTCCCAGCATGCTTAATCGATCTTTTGTCTATTCCGGGAGATGTAATTGTTTTGCTACTCGTCATTTTAAACTTGTCTTCATGATTATTGAACCAGATTTCTTCTATGTGCTCAGACACTTGTTTCATTTTGATGAATCTCGACGTTCTTGAATTATTTTGTTTTGCCTCTTAATTATAAATCCCCGTTTTATTTATCTGCATTACACTACACCCTGCCACACGACCTCTTCCGAAAATCGGCGTTGAAATTCCATGAATTTAATTTCCATTTTATTTTGATGATATGTCTAATTCCATTTTCAAGACTATATCACTATTTGAGAAGTGGGAAGGGACTTTTGTGAATTAAACTGCAGCCACCAGAATATCCAAGCAGTGACCACATAACTTGACATTTGAAAATCAAATTCTCAAAATTTGCATACTCATCAGGATGATGCCTCTTTCAATTTGATTTCTATAATCATCTTATTTAAGAAACTATCTTCTAGAGAACTTGTGAGAAATTAAGCATGTAAGTCATGTATGTGTACGTTTGTGGTATAGCTCCCACTTCTCAATAGATTAAAAAAAATTGTTTATAAACTCATCTAACACACTTGTGAATGAAAAATGCAAGCAAGCAATGTTGGTGGAATTTTACCTATAGCATTCACCACATTTTGTAGATTCAAATTAAATTAGCGGATGTCTAATGTGATGATTTTAATTTTGGTAAAAATCAAAATTTGAACACATGCCTAGTGTGTTTCTTTCAAAATGTTTAGCATTAAAAAACATGTAGTGCCTAAAGTATGCAATTTCTATTAAGCATATATTAAACATGCTCCCGTAAATTAGGACATGCTTAATACAAATTAAAGCCTAGCATGCATTTCTGAACAAACATAATTAAATCATGTAAGTACGCTATTTTAGAAAAATAAATGTATCCACGACATGATAAAAATAAAATAAAATATGTATTCTTCATGGCCCATAAAGAAAATATGAATTATTCTATCACAGATCTTCATACGCAGAGCCTTTGAATTTGGCTTCACTAAATTAGGGAATTTCGCTATTGTGAACTTTGAAATTCGTATCATAACTTCATTTTCAGAAACCCGCGCCGCTGCTGGAAATCTACCATGAACGTCAATAACACTGACGGTGTTGGAAACCTCTGCACGTCTCATGAATCAACCTCTAGTGGATCCCGTCAGAAGTGTACCTTGCTCGCGTGCCTGAAATTGGTTGTGAAGCAATGGTTTGTCCCATTCGCACGCATTGGCATGGGGGTAAGCCTTTGTTTGGTTAGGAGGAGAAAATGAGAAGAAAGAAATATGAGAGAAAGAAAATAGAGAGAAAGAAATAGGTGAGAAAGATAGGGTATTTTGTATTATTGTTTGGTTTTAGAGAAAGAGAAAAGAAATAAGGAGAGAAGAGAAATGATAATATATATGAAAAGACAGAAATACCCTTCAAATAAATAGAAATGTGAAATATTATTAAATTCAAAATGGTCATTTGTTTCAAATCTTTTTCTCTCTTCATTTTCTCTTTTGGAGACAGAAGATTTTAAGGTAGGTCCCATCCTTTTTTCTCTTTTCCCTCCTTTCTCTCTTCAACCAAATGAGGGAAAATAAGATTATCTCATATTTCTCTCCTCCCGTTTCTTTCTTCTCAAAATCTCTTCAACCAAACAAAGGGTAAATGAAACTACCGAGAAACACATCCACCGCTGCGGATTCTATGCTAGGGTCCAGCCCTTCACGCATGTCGGGCTGCCTACAGATCTCGCACGTTCCCACGCAGCACGCACTGCCGGACCGCCGAGTGACCTTCGTCGGTGCCCCTGCAGTGCCGCCAAGAGATCACGCGCCGATGGTGCCGAGGTTGTCCGCACACAACCGGAACCACGGGTTCATCCTACACTGATAGTCAAAAACACGTCGGGCGTCTGTGCATGCACCCCATTTCCGGGGTGATTCCCCACGCCGCCTGCATGCGGTTTTCAGACTATCATCCTTCATCTCAATTCTTCGAGTATGCCGTCTTCTTTTTTATTTATTGACGCAATTACAATATTAATTTACAAGGTATATAATTCCTAATCTATCTACGGATTTATCTCATAAAAATGTTACAAGAGGTTATAAAATAGTTGCACGCATGTGAACCTAATTCAGAACAAACCACGATGATGATGAAATAATATGCATTCCATTCAATCGAGCCAAGTATTCGAACTTAGGCTCTAATACAAATTGAAGGATTGTACCTCAGGATCGTGCTTGTATATAATCCGCTTTAGACTCTAGATGAGATCTTCTTGGTTGTTCCCCTATGCCCTTGCACCACATCTGGATGGACAAAGAACTCTAGTATCACACAGTTTCGCCCTGTTTTTATGCCTTCAATATTGAAAAGCCCATGTTGAAGTTTTAAGGTTCTCTGTCATTATACTCTTGTTTATTGAGTGTTTCCAATCCCTAATGGGTTAGGAGCTCAAGCCCATATGAATAAGTAATTATACCATAATAAAGAGTCTGAGAATTACGTACTTTAATTATCCATTTTTTAATTAATTAATCATTAATAAGAAGATAAATAATGATTTCCTTAATTGTAGATAATTAATTTTGTATCAATAATTGCTCAATTATCTTGAGAGGGACTAAACTTACAAACACTTGCTAGGTAATGATGATGTGTCTGTTTTATGTTACTCGATTCACCGAGTTCTAATGTTTTGCTTGTTCAAATTGAGGCTGTTTATTTCGAGAAATGTTGATATTAAACGTACTTTTGACCGATGGTGATGTGGAAGATAGGAGCTGATTGGAGATATTTTGGCACATTTTTGTAGCTAAAAAGAGACTAGGACCAAGAAGGAAATATTGGATAAAGTATATCTGGAAAGCTTGAAGATAAAATAGGATCGCAGTTATATATGGAAAAGAGATCTTGGAGATAAAGATCCACAAAGATATGCCCTAGAAATCTTTCTCTGGAGGACAAGCTTGAAAATCAATATAAAGGGGCGGAAGCTGCACGACTTAATCATCTTCTTTATATCATTTTTTTTCGTCTGTCTATGGTTTTTGATCCCTAGTTCCGTAGCTTAGTTTTTAGTTTTAGCTCAAGAACACCAAAACACTTTTTACTTCCCAGTTTTTACATGTTTTCAGATTTAGTTTTTTAAGTACTTTGAAGATTTGGGACTTCCGTTTTAATTCAACAGTGTGGTTTCGATATTCACTCTTTTAAATTCTCGCACTTTAGTCTCATGCATGATTTTAATTTCTTGTTGTTTAGTTTCAATTTTAATCATGTTCGTTATTGCTTTTGCTTGTCCAAGTTAATCTTTTTGGGCTTCGACGAGAGTGACGAGTATGAGATACAACTTTGTGAGATCTAATTTGTTGTAGTAATTGAAGACTAGGATTTCGACTTAATTCGGGGTAGAAAGAATTACTTGGATTAACTTAAACTTGATCAATTTAGGTTATAAAGATTAGCGCCATATTGTTAAACAACTTAGGTGACAAAGCTATCGTAACGGTATTCAAATTAAGTGGATTAATTATCTATGTCAGATTGTTCAACAAGGGTAGAGATTAAAATTGGGTTCCTTCATCGTAATGTTATCTAAACATTAAATCTAGAGTTTTTCAACAAGCTAGGTTCTGGTTAGGTTAGAGAGTAATTGGAGGATTGTTCAACAAGCCATTACCGACTAAGAAAGTAGGAATTGGGGTATGTTCGTGTTCTGTTGGGATTTTGTATATTGGAAGCAACATTTTTGCTTGTATACAATGTGCTTTCCTTTTCACTATTTTTGCTCTCCTGTCTGATTAATTATATTCGCACATGTTGGTCCTTTATCTTGTAAATGAGTTAAATTGTGTAGTGTGTTGTAAATCATAGAAGACTGCACAATTGATTGAACTAACAAGATATAAACAGTTATCAAAGCTGAGAAAACTTAATGACAAGTTGTCGGTTTGATAAGAAGTGGCTTGTACTGGCTGTTTGTCTATACTGGTATATTGAAGGTGGTGTATTGATGGATAACAGTGAGATTTATTCTCCTAGCTGACCTTAGTGGAGAACCAAAGATCTCGATGACTTAATTTGGTCTTAAGCTTGATAAGATTTCAGCTGAGTGCATTTAGCTATCTATCACTTTGACTTACTATGGCAAAAGTCGTCAAGACTGGATCTACGTATCTTGAGTGATAGTAGTTATTTTTAGCTCAGTCTGGTTATCTGTATCTTGCATCCTTATCCTTTTAAATTGGGTTGATAATATCCACTGAGGAACTCGTAAGGATTAGTACACTAAACCTGACCGATTGATTAAGTTCAGGTGTGTTAATAAGGTCGAGTGGTACTACTCAGGAATTAAGCTGTCAGTGAGTTAATTAATTAACGGATATTTATTTCTTAAATACGGGGATCAATTAAGTCGGAAATACAAGCTCTTGCTCAAGTTGGGATAAAGGGGTAAGT
Source organism: Lavandula angustifolia (assembly GCA_028984105.1). Lineage (NCBI taxonomy): Eukaryota > Viridiplantae > Streptophyta > Magnoliopsida > Lamiales > Lamiaceae > Lavandula > Lavandula angustifolia. The sequence goes on along the minus strand of CM054819.1, from coordinate 11,401,937 downwards.
CAACACGAATTCTCTAGTGGAATGTGTTGGGTTATGAGTCAGTAGATGATACTCAGCAGTTAGTGGGTTAAAATAATATTGGGAGAAATCATAGTAGTACTATAGAATTGAAGATCTCAAAACCCAACTGATATCAGTTAGTGTCTTGATAGGATTAGCTGATATATAGGCTAGACTATTTTAAATTTGTTTATCTCTGTGTCTATGTCCTGTACGGGGTAAAATGTTGGATTGATCTTCTGTCGAAGTTACTTTCCAGAACCCCACGTCATCAGTGTAAGAGCTTGCGTTCTTGAGTCATCAGCTGATCTTCGCCTCAGTAGAAGACATCTCATCAGCTGACAGACTTCAGCAAAAGAACTCTATGCAAGCTCAGTACCTTTGCAGTCATCAGCTGACCACACTCAAGAGAATATCTCTCGTCAGCCGACTCAGACGAAGAAGACAGAGACTGCCTCAAGTCTACTGTATCCGACAGGAAATGACCTAGCTGTTAAAGTCATTTCGAAAGTCAGCAGAAGACCATACGAGGATTAGGGAGAGTCAACTCCGATGTCTGACACAATCTCACCTACCACAAACCTCGACCAATGAGAAGCCGTCAACGCAATATCTGCTCTGATCAACTAAAGCTGCTCTCATGTACAGTATCAACAACTCTGCTGCAACAATTCGAATTTATGGCCGTTTTCTTTGGAAGGTTGTGACACGTGGCATCGTCGTCTCCAACAGACATATGCCTGTTTCACGACTATAAATAGAGAAGAAAATCTGAGCTTCATGCACGGGATATCAAAGGAAAAACGCTCAAAGCTTTCAAACAACTCTAGCACATTCAAGATCAATCCAGCGAAAAACTTGCCTAATAGAATATCATTAGTTCTTCTCTCTAGAGTTCTTTAGATCCCTCTTCTCTAGCTAAGCTCATTGCCATATCTATAGCTTAGAAACTCGAAGGAGTTCACTTTTTGTGACTGTTCTTATTGTAAGAACTCCTTCCTAGTTGGAGATTATCCCCTCCCCTTCAAACCTCGGTTTGATTTGTAAAGTCGCTAAGGACTATAACTTAGAAGGGTATGTCCAGTGCACCGATTCCTTGCTGAGGCTTGCTCAGAAAAATCAACAAGACCTCCTGTTCAGCAAGACCGTGGATGTAGGATCTTGCGTATCCGAACCACATTAAAAATTGCTTGTGGTATTTACGTTTTACTGCATAGCTCTCAACTGATCACAAAATCATATTCTGCATAAAATGTATTTTCAAAGCGCACTAGCCAAAATAATTTAACTTGCGAAATCACATTTTCAAACTGATATGAATCTCCGGGCCCCACAATCTTATCCGCACGACGTCTTCGACTGAGTTTCAAGTACTGACAAAAGTCAGTAGGAGAGCTTAGTAGTTGGCACACTTCTGACCCTCGATCGAAGGTTACTATTTGGCACTGTTCATCAGTTCCAACCTACAGCTCAACTGTCCTTCGCGTTTGAGAAAAGAAACTGTGGTCAGATGTATTCACCCCCCCCCCTCTACACCTGACTCTCGTCTTCGGACCAACAATTGGTATCAGAGCGTCGGTGTTCTTCTGATCATCGGTTCTGTAACTACTGGTCTTCTCGAACAGATCCTAAAAATATTTTTCACTGCACAAGCATCTCTTCATAACATCCTTATACTCGTACTTACAATGTCTGATATGTCAGGTATTAGGATGGTACCGATGTTCTCAATAGAGAACTATATGGTATGGCGAGTGAGAATGGAGGCACACCTCACGTTACTGCATGACAGCATGACTGATGTCCTTGAGACAGGACCCATCATTCCCATGATAGACATCGTACAATTTGCTGCTGCGGGAGGTGTAGGGGCACAGAACTGGTGCTAAGGTCGCGAAAGACAAATCTGCCTTCACGCCTGAAGAGAAAAAGCTGCACAACCTCGACCGAGTTGTGCGTAATGCTATCCTAACTACGCTCAGTGATTCACACCTCGGGAGGGTTCAAAACTGCAGGACGGCTAAAGAACTTTGGGATGCCCTGGCTGTACTGCGCCAAGGAACCCCGCAGATCAAAGAGAATAGGCTCGAATTAGAGCTACAAAAGTTCGAAGCCTTTGCTATGGAGCCCAATGAGACCATTGACGAGCTAAGCGTCAAATTTACGAATCAGGTCTATGTGATCAATGGGCTGGGGAGGACGTTCACCAACAAAGAAATGAACACAGATTCTGAGAGCACTACCTCGACTAAAGTGGCTTCCCTTTGCTACTTCTTTAAGACGCTCAGATCTTAATGCTTTAACTCCTGATGTTATCTTTTCAAAACTAAAAACGGAGGAATTTGAGTACAGCCTACCCCAACGATGTTCAAGTGCAACAGCTGACACACAGATTGATCATGCTTTTAAAGCAACAGTCAGCAAAACTGGAATCAAACCCATTTCTTCCAGCAAGGCAGTGGCCACAGTAGAAGCAAAGTCCTCTAAGACTTCATGCCCTGACCAACTAGCACTGATGGCTCTCAAATATCAAAGGGAAAAGGAGAGAGTCAGAAAGCTGAAGAAATACTACAGAGATTCTCCCTCAGGTGAGAAAGATTATCGAAATAGGGAAGAATCTAAATTTACTACTGATTGCAGGAACACAGAACCAGCTGCTTGTCCATCAAATGACTCAGCTATAAAGAGCAGCAAATCAACTGTGTGCTACAACTGCAAGAAAGAGGGACATTATCAGTACGATTGTCCTGAACTCTCAGTTGTTCAAAGAGCAGAATGACAGGCCAGGCGCGAAAAATTTGCCCGAAGAAGGCATGCCTATATAGCCGGAGAGATATCCGATAATTCAATCGAGGAAGATACATTCATGTATTCTTCTGAGGACGATGCTGCATTTATCGCCGTTGAGATCGGAGAGACAGATCCTGAAGAAAATGCAGAATATTGTCTGATGGCTGGAGAAGAGGCTGAGGTAAATTCTAAACTTAATATATCCTCTTCTTCACATAGCACACACGACACGTGCTCGGTCACAGATGAACCTCTAGATGTGGTCCAAGCCTATGATGATCTACTAGAGGAGCAGATTCAGCTGAGCAGAGAGTTCAGTAGAACCATTCAGGAACTGGAACAGGTAAAGGCTGAGAATCAGAGACTTTCTTCTGATTGTCAGGTCTTTACTGATTCAGAGAGTCTAGTTGCGAGACTCAAGGAAGAGATTAAATCTCTCGTGACTAAGTCTCAGCTCCAAGAAACTCAGTTATCAGTTTTGACCAAGGACAATTCTGAGAAAGATACTGAAATAGCCCGACTCAGTCAGAAGCTCGCAGAAGTTGAAAAGGATTATGAGTCACTTCGAAGAAGTGATGAAGTCTGGCGAGAACTGATGACTGAACAGTACCTAGGAGCTAAGGAGAAGTTGGAAAGCATGCTTAGAGCTCAAAGGCCAATAGCTATGAAAGAAGGACTTGGCTACACTCACGAAGCTTCCACTTCAACGTTAAAAAGCTCAGAAATGCTGGCTGATAGGTTCGTTAGAGGAAAGGTTCAGGCTACTTACTCAACACCTCAGGCGAAGAATAAACAGAAAATTATTGCACCTCAGCCGAGCAACAAGAAGCAGCTGACCAAAGGTTCCAGCCCCAGGACACCACGATCAAACTCAGGGGGAACCAAGAAGGTCAGGTGGGCAGAACAGTACAGTGAACCGCTATATGAACTTCCAGCTCAGTATGGGTCGTACTTCTATGAGCCCAGGGTCAGGAGTAACACAAAGTCTCAGAAGAAGAAAGCTCCTGAACCCAAAACCATCAGAAAGTCAGTATCTCTAAGTCCTGTGGAGAAGAAAGTTGACAACGTTCAGAAGAAGAAGTCTCAGACTTCTAAGCTCCCTAAATAGATCTGGGTTCCGAAATCACCCACTAACATGTAAGGACCCAACTAAACCAAAGGGTACCTAAAAATGTCTCAGTTTTGCAGGTGCATAAGGACCCTTGGATAGTGGGCAGCGGCTGCTCGAGACACATGACTTATCAAAAGAGCCTGCTGACCAACTACGTACAACAAGATGGTCCCAGAATTGAGTTTGGTGACAACTTAAAATGCTATACAAGGGGATACGGAACATTGAATATTGGGACTACATCAGTTCTAAGAGTAACATATGTTGAAGGACTTCAACATAATCTCCTTTCTGTCAGTCAATTCTGTGACAATCTAAATAGAGTTATCTTTGACGCTGGTTTCTGTGATATTGTTGATAAATCCACAGGGAAAACAGTGTTATCAGGTTCGCGGAGAAAGAATATCTATGTTGCAAACTGGAAAACCGCAGAACCTGAGGCTTGCTTACTAGCTCAGACAAAATCTAGTGACAAGGCAGGTTGGCTATGGCACAAAAGACTCAGCCACCTGAACTTTAAGACTATGAACAAGCTAGCCAAGAACTCTAAAGTCAGAGGACTGCCCAACGAATTGTTTACCAAAGACAGGAATTGTGAAGCGTGTTTGAAGGGAAAGCAGACAAAGAGGAGCAATCCACCTATTCCGTCACCTTCCACTGATGGAATCCTTCAACTGCTGCACATGGACCTATTTGGGCCAGTCTCTCCAGTGACTATAAGAGGCAAGAAGTATGCCCTCGTCGTTATTGATGACTATTCACGATATACATGGGTCATCTTCATAGCCAACAAACCTGATGTTATGACTTAGTTACCCAAACTGCTGAAAAAGCTCAGTATGGAAAAGGACATCAAGATTCAGATAATTCGCTCAGACAGAGGAACATAATTTCTCAACTCAGTAGTCAAGGAGTACTGCGAAAAGGAGGGAATTAAGCATGATACATCAGCAGCTCGCACCCCTCAGCAGAACGGACTTGTTGAACGTAAAAACAGAACACTTAAAGAGGCAGCAAGAACGCTCCTAGCAGACTCCGGGCTACCCTTTAAGTTCTTAGCAGAAGCTACTGACATCGCCTGCTATACTCAGAATCGCTCACTGCTTACACAACAACACATGAAGACACCTTACGAACTAGGGAAAGGGAGAATTACTTCTATTTCTCATTTTCATATCTTTGGTTGTCCTTGTTTTATCCACAATACTGGGAAAGATCAGTTGAAGGTCTTTGATAGCAAATCTGATCAAGGAGTATTCTTAGGATACTCTCGACTCAGTAAAGCCTTCAGAGTCTTTAACTATCTGACTCTTTACGTGGAGGAAAGCCCTCATGTTGTATTTGATGAGTTTGTTACTGAGAACATGAAATCTTCAAAGACAAATACTGAGGATGTCAGCAGCCAGCTACAGGATCTCGCACTAAACAATAAAGCCGAAAAGATCCAGCATTGTTGGAATGATGAGTCAGACGATGAGGAAATACAGACTCAACCAATAGGCGATGTAACTGACCTGGTTGATTCTACTAAACAGAATCAACAACAGGTAACAACGGTCGATGAGGAAGCCCCAGTGGTAACTGAGACCTCTACTGAGAATATAAACTCAGGGGGAACAACTACTGTTCCTGAGCTAAATGCCCCTGAACCTGGAAACTCAGTAGATCCTGACCTTCTTACTGAACTACTGCAATCACAGAACAGTACAACTGAAATGCCTAACACACCTACTGACTGTGCATAAGTAGTATTAGAAGAAGAAGCCAGACTCAGACGTTCATGGCTCGACGCTCATTCTTCAGATCTTATTATAGGAGATCCATCAGTAACCATAAGGACAAGATCTAGATTAAGTCAAGGAGAAAGCTCATCTATTCTTGTTTCTTGTCCACAGAAGAACCTCAGTCAATAGAGGACGCACTCAGCGATGCTGACTGGATCATTGCCATGCAAGAAGAGCTGAACCAGTCGTTAGAAACGAAGTTTGGGAGCTTGTTGACAGACCTAGACATTAACACGTGATTGGCACTAAGTGGGTCTTCAAGAACAATCGTGATGAAAACAACGTCATTGTCAGAAACAAAGCTAGACTAGTTGACAAGGGATACTGTCAAGCAGAAGGAATAGACTTTGATGAAACATTCGCTCCAGTCGCCAGATTGGAAGCCATTCGTCTGTTCCTAGCTTATGCAATACATCAGAGATTCAAAGTATATCAGATGGATGTAAAGTCAGCATTTCTGAACGGCGTACTGAAGGAAGAAGTCTATGTGGAACAACCGCCCGGCTTTCTACAGGGACATCAAGTGTACAGACTTTCTGCTTCAGAAAGGTTTTCAGAAGGGGACAGTAGATCGCACCCTGTTCAATATAAAGTCAGAAGATGACATCCTACTGGTGCAAATCTATGTGGACGACATCATTTTTGGCTGCAGAAACGTGACTATATGTCCACAATTCGAGCGAATGATGAAGGAGAAATTCGAGATGTCTATGATGGGAGAGATGAACTATTTCCTTGGATTCCAAGTAAAACAATCACCTGAGGGAATCTTCATCAATCAAGCCAAATACACTCGAGATCTTCTCAAAAGATTTGGCTGCGATTCAAGCAAGCCAGTCAAGATCCCCATGAACACTAATTTCAAAATCTATCTAGAGAAAGAGGAAGCTTCTGTTAACTCTACTGATTATAGAGCCATTATTGGTTCCTTATTATATTTAACAGCAAGCAGACCTGACATAACTTATGCTGTAGGTGTATGTGCGAGATTTCAGGCGAATCCAAAGCGAAGTCATCTAGACTCAGCAAAGAAGATTCTGCGATATCTGAAAGGAACACCTGGTGCAGGGTTATGGTATCCTGCTGACGATAATCTTATACTAACAAGTTATTCTGATGCTGACTATGCAGGATGCAGGATAGATCGAAAGTCAACTTCAGGAACATGTCAGTTCCTAGGCAGCAAGCTAATATCTTAGTTTTCAAAGAACCAACATTCAATGGCAACGTCCACTACTGAAGCTGAGTACATGGCTGCTGGAAGTTGCTGTGCACAGATCCTTTGGTTTCGACAACAAATGAGAGACTATGGTATAACTCAAGATGAAGTGCCCATCTAATGTGACTCCACAAGTGCGATTGCTATAACTCAGAATCCAGTTCTCCATACGAGATGCAAGCACGTGGATATTCGACACCACTTCATCAGAGACCATGTCGAGAAAAAGGATATCAGAATGGAGAAGATCCATACTGATAAGCAAAGGGCAGACATACTGACCAAACCACTAGCTGAAAATAGATTCAGAGAATTATCAGTTGAGCTAGGTCTACTGGATCCTACTGAATCGTGTCAGTAGAAGCACAACAATTGGTATCAGTAGAAACCGACTACTGATGACAACAGTTGGTATCAAGTGCTAGAGATCAGTACGATAGGTCAAAGACTCAGTACAATGATTTAGTTGGGTGAATATAACTGTACACAGTAAGGGGGAACATGTCTAGCAGCACATCATATGTCCTCCTGAGTCTAAACGGTAACCAGCTGATCGTAAAAGTTCAGCTGAAGAGGTTTGCGTAGCTTTATATACTTAACACTATCAGAAGCATCTTCGCATTTATTACATCAGTCGCTTGCACTCAGCAGTTAATGAGCATTTATTTCATACCATTAAAACTTTTAAGGTTTAAGTTAGTAGGAAACCGTTTTCATTTAACAGACTTAGACTTTAATGCTGCCTGCAACGCATTTAATGCATGTCTTCTCACCTTACTTTAAACTGCGCATTTCCTACGTGGGTCTAGGATAGAGGCGGCCTGTGTAATCATTCCTTCTTAACATCTAATCACAGCGGTCTGTGTAAAAATGTAAGATTAACCTCAGCCGCTGGATTAAAACTGTTTGATTTGTATATCTTTTAAAACCCTTGTGTTTCCGGCCTAATCCCATTTTTTCGCCATTTTCGAATCTCAAAGAGCTTTTTCTTCGCATTCAGTCTCTGAAACTCCTTTTAACTGCTCTGCATTTTTTTCTCAAGCTCTCCGTTATTCGGTAATTTCTTGAATTCTGTTTTAAACTCTACTGACTTACTCTATTTTCAAGTGCTAACGAGTTTTTCGCAGATACTAATGGCGACGGTAATGACCCCATCGAAAATCGATGATATTATCAAATCACGTATCCAGTTTGAGCCTATGATGGCTCTGTACCAGGCGGATATTCCATATCTTGAGCCCGTCTTCACGGCTCTCGAAGCATCCGGACTCGAGCTCCTTCTCTCGAAGCACCCCAGAGCCTATCTGCCTCGACAAGTTGCAGAAGTTTACTACAACTGGAGATCCATAGAAGATACAGACGCGGAGGAATCCTGTTTTTCTTATATGAAGGAAGTAATCCCTCGGACTTGGGAAACCAGTCATCACATCATAAATCTCCGAGCCGCCGTGGAATTGACTTTTGATCTCCCGGCTCGTGGAGTCTCACCCATTGGATATAAGGAGAAGGAGATTAACTCCTATGTCCAGAAGTTCAGCGGCAGAGATGACGTTGTCTTCAAAATAGCGCTGCCAAAGAATCAGTTGTTGCCAGAATACCGCGGACTCGCCTACATCGTAACTCACATTCTTACGAGCTCAGCCGGTTCATTTGATCAGCTATCTAAGCCACGTCTTCAGCTGATGATGATAATAGAAGATGGCATCCGAGTCAACTGGACCGATTTCTATGTGAATGAGCTTAAAGCTCAGGCACAGAAGTTCACAGCCACACCCACTGGAGAGAGGAAGCTAATTAGCGTGGGAAAACTGCTGTACGGGACAAAGATGTCCATAATAATTGAAGAATCAGTATCGAATCACTCAGCCTTTGCTGATTCGAGTTACTTTGACAGCAAGCTCATCAAGTTCAAAACTAGAGCCGCTGCTGAAAAGTCTATCGGACGAGGGCCACCTGAACAGAAACGTGTCACATCTGACTTGCCCCCTCGTGCCGACCCACCCAAGAGGAAGAGGTTCAGCAAGACTGGACCTTCTGAGGTTCTAGCAAAACCTGCCTCTCCTCCACCCACTCAGGAGGAACCAATACTTGATGCGGACACTGGCATAGAAGGTGCCACCTTGAAGGAGAAGGTCCAGCGCATCAGTTCTGAAGAGACCCAGTCGGACACTGCCGGACCGACTGAGGAAACTTCCTCTGAATGGATGACCTTGCACTCAACCCGCCTCCGAGCCACTGGAGAGGTCAGTGCTCAGATCCCCGAGATTGCCAAACACCGGGATCTGGTCAAAATTACTATAAGGGCAAGGACTCAGATGCTACTGAGATTCCTCAGCTGGGACATCCTTGAGGAGCTGATTAGGACGGAGTCAGCTTTGTCCCTACCGACAGAAGAGTAGAGCTTGCAATCAGCCATTGGGTTTGGGAAACCCGCTGATCTAGCGTCATTCGAGGATCTTCGCGCTGCTATGCTCTATCTACTGAGTTTAAGATCCTCAGAACCTGTCAACAGCCTTCGCCTCCATCTCATCACGATGACAACGACGACAATGATGATGATGATGATATGGATCAGGCACCACCCAAGGAAGCAGATTTGGGAGGATCTGTAGAGGGTAACACTCCCCGCGAGCAGGGCAAATCACCACCACCTTCTACATCAGGTGATGCCCCGGTTGCCTCTAAGCCGAGTCGAGCGCAACAACTCGCGACATCTAAGCAGAGGCTCGGGACCAACAACTATCAGATAAAACCCATTGGTTCCGTGACCTCCAAGTCAGTCAACAAAGCCATCAAGCGACAGGGGGACAAGAATTGTCTCCTTGCCAAGGACGTTCATCTCAAATGGGCTCAGTACACGAAAGCCCAAACTGAGAAAGTTGACCGACTTGCGGGCGAGATGAAGAAGGTCTCCAAAGCTCCTACTCCTTCTATCAATATCCAGGAGATAATCGAGACCACTCTCTCAGCTCAGAAAGCGGATTTTGCCGCTCAGAGTCAGCAGCTCCTTCAATCTCAGCAGAAAATGTTCTCTGAGCAACTGACTCAGAACCTCGCATCAGTCCAAACCGCAGTGGATGAGCGTAACAAAGTGGCATTCTCCAGCCTTCAAACAGCCATAAAACAGCAAGCGGAGGCCCTCAAGCTCATTCAGAAGGAGATGACAGATTCTCATGATGAGTCTCTCCTAAAACTAAGACAGGAGTCCGCAGCACAAATCAAACTCATACGTGCTGACCAGGAGAAAGACTGGGAGCACTACTGCGACACTGTCAAAGACCTCGAAACCACCGCCACCTCCATTAAGAATATATGCTACAATCTGGAAAAGGAGGTTATTGTCATCCGCACTCGCCTCTCCCTGGCTGATGATGCCAAAAAGGGGGAAGGAGTAAAGGAAGAAGAGAAACCTGCGGCGGATCAGGCTCAGGCGGAAGAAGGACCAGAGGTCCTAGCAATAACTAAGGGGAAGGTTCAGCTGATGATCAAGCTGGAACCAGCTCAGTACCCCCTCCCGAAATCGTCTAAGCCCCAGATGTCCAAACATCAACTAGGCTGAGCCAGCCACAGAATCCTCAGCTCAGTATATCTAGGAGATCGCACAGTTCGTCAATCAGGAGGACGAGCCACTGCCACCGTGAAGGCCGGGGAAGGAGATTACTACTGAAACAACTCCTCCATCTTCCCCGACTGCTATGTTCAAATCCAAGGCGGAGTAGGAGGCATTCGATCAGCGTGTTTCTCAGAAGCTTCAAGATGAACTCGACTATGAGCAACAGATCGAGGAAGAAGCTAAGAAGGCAAAGAAGCCCAGGAAGCCTATTGGCAAAATCACCAAAGGAAAAGCCAAACTGCTCCTGGAAGAACAGAAGAGAAAAGCTCAGGAGGAGCTAGCTAAAGCTTCTGCCACTGACACTCAACCCTTGGCTCAGAGTACTGATATTCAAACAATCACTCTGGAGAAAGAGACAGAAGACAGAGCCACCTGGGAGGCTACGCTGAAAGGACTAAATCTCCGGAGGGGAGACACTAGATCAGCAGCCCTCAGAGAGAAGAAGAGATTGGAAGATCTGGCTAAGATCATAGAGATTACTGATAAGATAGCCAGTGAACCAGTCATCGATTGGAAGAAGCAAATTCCAAGGTCATCCAAGTACTACAGGAGAGGCGCTCCCAAAGGAACTTATCTGAAGAAAACCGCTCCTCCTCATGTAGACAAATGGGTACCTTTGGAGCTAAACGAGCAATGGGAGGAACTGAAGGAGGAATTCATCAAAGGATACTATGTATGGGGTTTCTATCCTTCTGGGATCCCAGCTGGTCAACTGTTCGATGAATTTATTCATCAGTATAATGCCCGTCTCAGAGCTCAACTTCTGCTGATCCTAGAGAGGGAGAAGCTACCTCTCAGAGCCCCTGCATTCAGACGCATCCCTCCTCCAAGGATGACTCGTGGCGTATTATGCACGAAGGAGATAGAAGACGAGATCAAAGCAGCAGCTTATCACCATGACCTTAGTTCTGATCTACCTGTTGATCTCGAGGAAATCCAAACTCTGCGCGCAAGGATCTATAAATACTAAGGTTTGGACCCTCCAGCTGATAGGTCTGCAGATTTCAGGAGCAGAACCAAGAAGTTCAAACGTCAGCAATAGTCATCTAATCCTTTCCTTCTTATGTATAGAGATAGGAGCCTTGTAATATACTTGCTCATATATATCAGTTCCTACTTCTAGCCAGACAATTACTCATTGTCTTACAGCCCTTGTTTGTGTTTTCATTATCACAACTGATCATTGAAGTGATCTGACACACACTCTCACATAACCGTTTCTCTAATTTTGCCTCTTTCTCAACTGATGACCTCATGAAGTTAACTGATTCAATTTTACTGAAGTCTATTTATATCAGTAGTTTAGTGTATCGTGTTGTAGTATCTAGAGGTTTTGGCATCATCAATTAGGGGGAAATTGTTGGGTTATGAGTCAGTAGATGATACTCAGCAGTTAGTGGGTTAAAATAATATTGGGGGAAATCATAGTAGTACTGTGGAATTGAAGATCCCAAAACCCAGCTGATATCAGTAGTGTAGTGTCTTGATAGGATTAGCTGATGTATAGGCTAGACTGTTTTAAATTTGTTTATCTCTGTGTCTATGTCCTGTACGGGGTAAAATGTTGGATTGATCTTCTGTCGAAGTTACTTTCCAGAACCCCATGTCATCAGTGTAAGAGCCTGCGTTCTTGAGTCATCAGCTGATCTTCGCCTCAGTAGAAGACATCTCATCAGCTGACAGACTTCAGCAAAAGAACTCTATGTAAGGTCAGTACCTTCGCAGTCATCAGCTGACCACACTCAAGAGAATATCTCTCGTCAGCCGACTCAGATGAAGAAGACAGAGACTGCCTCAAGTCTACTGTATCCGACAGGAAACGACCCAGCTGTTAAAGTCATTTCGAGAGTCAACAGAAGACCATACGAGGATTAGGGAGAGTCAACTCCGATGTCTGACACAATCTCACCTACCACAAACCTCGACTAATGAGAAGCCCTCAACGCAATATCTGCTCTGACCAACTGAAGCTGCTCTCATGTACAGTATCAACAACTCTGCTGCAACAATTCGAATTTATGGCCATTTTCTTTGGAAGGTTGTGACACGTGGCATCGTCGTCTCCATGTTAAAAATTTCTTGTGTTATTTACATTTTACTGCATAGCTCTCAACTGATCACAAAATCACATTCTGCATAAAACGTATTTTCAAAGCGTACTAGCCAAAATAATTTAACTTGCAAAATCACGTTTTCAAACTGAGACGAATCTCCGGGCCCCACACTCTTATCCGCACGACGTCTCCGACTGAGTTTCAAGTACTGACAAAAGTCAGTAGGAGAGCTCAGTAGTTGGCACACTTCTGACCCTCGATCGAAGGTTACTATTTGGCACTATTCATCAGTTGCAACCTACAGCTCAACTGTCCTTCGCGTTTGAGAAAAGAAACTGTGGTCAGGTGTATTCACCCCCCCTCTACACCTGACTCTCGTCTCCGGACCAACAGAACGATTCTGTGTTAATTAATTAATTTCTCTCTGGGTTGAGTATATGTTGGGTGATGATTCAATCCTCAGCATGATCATACTTGTGGGAAATGATTCTATCTTCTATACTAAATCACGCTCAGTAGCCTCGTGCTCTGACTGTTGAGAAGATTTGAAGATCCCAAAACCCTATCTGATTGGTGAACCATTCCTTTGTATTCGTATTTGTCTCTGAGGTTTCAGACTCAGTAGACACTCTGCTCTGGTCAAGGCGCTCAGTAGCTCATCAGCCTCAGCACCAGTGTAGAAGACTCAGTGAATACCTTGGACTCGGCGGGAGCAAGATATGCGTGAGAGTCGGTTGAACCGAACTCGGCAGGAGTAGTTCACTGGACTTAGAGCTGATTTTCAGTAGACCCTTCTCAGCTGTCTATCTACTGAATACAAAATCAGACTCAGCATCGGCTGACAGTCTTCTGAACTGTCTGAATCTTTTGATAAGCTATCAGTGTTGTCAAGTACGAGGAAGATAGAAGTTAACTTCAGTTGCCTCGAAGTTTGTTCTGTCTCAACCACCACATCCACCTCGACAAATGACAAGCATACACGTGTCGTCTTACCTACTAAAGCTACAGTCAACATATTTCCGTAAAAGGAGGGAAAGGACACTGTACCTACTACACAAAAGAGCCGTTTGCTACCACAAAAGAGGAAAAAGAAGAAGATCGTCTCCAACGGATCTATTCTTCTCTCCACTCTATAAATAGAGGGATCATTCAAGATTTGAAGCACACTAGCACACTAACACCCACACCCAAGAACCTAGTGCAATAGAAGCAAGAAACGCACAGAGCATTCAAACGAGCGAAATTAACGACTAAGTCTTCCGCAAGAATCAACCGAGTTATCTCCGGCGAAAGACTACATCCAGCTCAAAAGGAACCAAGCTGAACCGACATAAGCTTCTAGTATCCAAGCGACTGACACGAACCTATAGCTAAACCCTCAACTGTTCGTCGCTCTAGATAGCTACATTCTCGTTCCTTATCCCTCTAACCCTAAGCTCACTTGTTATATCCATATCTTAGACGAAGGAGTTCACATTTGAACCCAATCCTTATTGTATAAGGACTCCTTCATTGTTGGAGAAGTTTGTCAAACACTTAAAGTTTGATTGAATTGTAAACTGGGACTTGCTCAGTATAATCCCCAAGCCACGGCTTTGTCCAGTGTACAAGCTGACTGAGACTAACTCAGTATAATAAATAGCCTCCTGATCTATCGGGACAGTGGACGTAGGATTGTTGATATCCGAACCACTTTAAAAATATCTGTGTCGTTTACTTACTGTTTCATTGGTTTTTCCGTGCATACCGAACATCATATTTAAAATCGATTTAACCGTCTCGGTATTCGAACTTCTTATCTACCGAACCGAGACTTGCATAAAACGTTTTCCTCATTAAAACCGATTTGGGCCTACACAATTCCGCACACCGAACTCTCACCGATCGATACCGAATTCGACCTAGTCGGTTAGCGGCATCTCGGTGAGTCAGTACTCTTTTAGCCTTTTACACGATTTAGAACAGTTGTCTGGTCTGCTGAACTATTTCAGTACGGCACCTTCCTGAATAGGACTGTTCGTGTTCGAAAGTTGAGAAATTTGGATTCAGGTGTATTCACCCCCCCCCCCCCTCTACACCTGAACTCACTCATGGGACCAACAGTATAGATAATTAATTAATTTGTGGCCCGATTTTATTTCTTGTATTGGATCCCTGGTATGACCTAAATATGTGCCCAGTATTTATTTTGCTCTCTCGGCAATTACTACTAATAGTTTAATGTATTTATACATTATTTAATAATATGGAAATTAATATCTTGAATGACTTGGCCGAGTCAATTAATTGATAAATAGGTGACTCAGTTATTATTAATTATTTTATGAGCTGATATTAATTTATCGGAAGCCCATTAGCAATATATTTACTAATAAGTCACAATTATAATATAATGTATTTAAAACATTATATTATAACACGTTCCAAAAAAACGTATACACACTATGATTCCACTCAGAAAAATTACAGACGCACGTCTATGAGAGAAAGAGAAGCAGTTTATTTTCCTTCAAACCTCTGTCCACGCGGAGGAAGGAAAAGGGTCGGGACATAGTCCAAAAGCTCTGGACACCAGCATAATCAGAGCTTTCAAGGGACGTAGGTATGAATTCGTCCGTCCAATCCTTCATGTCCAAAACTATATCCTGTAGCCGGCTGATCCTAAGAATTAATTAAATCTATGCAACAATGATCAAAATAGTTATTTCATACAAGTATCTTGAGCTGATTCCGCCTTTCTCTATTTGTTTACTCTCAATTTACTTTTCTCTTATTTAACTTTCTCTGCCTAGGTCGTAAATCCAAAATTTATGCGTGGTGGCATCACCAAAACACTGATCAAATGGATAGATATAGTTGATTTCCAATGTTCCCTGAGTTCGACATTGTTCTATACTAATTACAAGATCCTGAGTGTGTGTACGAATTTTATTTGTTGTGAAAGAACGATCACCAAATTGGCGTCGTTGCTGGGGAATGTTGTTTCTTATTAACCGTGTTTATCTTTTGATAATTTGTGCTTTGGCTAGTATATGAGTAGGTATTCTAACCTGAACCTCAATTTTGAATCTAAAAATGCAAGAACGGCAAGGAGGCTAACAAGGAGATAAAGCAGCAGCAACAAAAACTGTTGAAGCAACACACTTCGTCTGCCCAAGCAGAAGCTGACTTTGTCGATGTTTGGCTCAGCCTTGCAGAACTCCTTTATGAAGAGAAACTCGATACTTAACTCGAGAAGATGGTCGACGATTGGAATAATTCGAGGCTAGATCAGTTTGGAAAGCATGGTCGTGAATATCTTCCAACACCAATCCAAATTGAAGGGCTCAATGAGCCAATTAAGATCAAGTATGGGCCTATTCAAGGCTTACAAAATTTTATGGAATCAAAAATGATGATCTATTTCATTTTCATAATGAACTCGGGAGATTCTGTAATGCTCAAAAGAATACCCATGGAACAAAGGAACAATTGAAGCTATCTGCATTTCCTTTTGCACTCACAGACCATATAGGAAATTGCTTTACAAGTCTACCACCGAAGTCAATCAATACATGGACAACCATGAGTTAGACATTTCTAGATTATTACTTTCTGATTACAAAGACCAATGCCTTGCGAAAGGATATTTCCAGTTCAACAAGAGATTCATGGGACACTGAAAGCATATTGGACGCGTTGTAAGGCTCTTATTGAAAGCTATCATAATCATGATTTTTCAAAGGGAGACTTGTTAACCTACTTTTACCAGGGTATGACAATCACTACGAATAATCTTGTTAACTCATCTAGTGGAGGAAAATTTTCTAATTGTAGTTCATAGGAACTGCCTTTCTCAAGGACCTCCATCATGCAGCGACATGAGATGTACCTCTATTCTTACATTCCATACCACATAGTTCTCTACTGAGAAATGGACATGTCAGATATTGTAGAAAATAGAACAGAATGCGGTGAAAGAAATGTAGATGCAGTGAAAATCGTTTTTCAGGATCTGTTCGAGTAGACAACTATATTTAGAAAACGACAATCAGAAGAACACCGCTCTGATACCAATTGTTGGTCCAGAGACGAGTCCTCAGGTGTGCGTGTGTGGTGGGGGGGGGGGTTGAATACACTTGAGTCCAATTTTTAACTCAAACGCGAAATTCATTCTTGTAACGAGTGTGCTTACTAAACAAGTCAGCTTGCCAGATAAACTTTCAGATCGCGTGGGTAGAGTGATTCGAAATACCGACCACTATCTACTGACTTCAGTCAGTCTACACAGTAGATGAATAAGTGCGTAATGTGTAGGCCAGGTTTTAGACCGTTTCTTGTTGAAAAACGTTATTACTCGAAAATGGTTTAAGTTATGTTTGTGAGTGGATTCAGCTTTACTAAAAATCTGAGTTATGAATTTTAGCAAATTAGTTTAAGCTGCGTGAATAGTAAATAAATGAAATTGTAAATGTATAGGAAGTTTTTATAGCAGTTCGGATACACAAGATTCTACCTTCACTGTCATGAACAAAGCATATATCTTGTATTTATTATATTGAAGTCGATCTGTTCGTAGAACATATACACTAGTTATAGTCTTAGTGACTTTACACGGTTTCAAACATAGGGTTTAAGTTTCTCCAACTGAGAAGGAGTTCTTACAATAAGAACAATTCAATGAATATGAACTCCTTCAATTTCTAAGCTTATGATCTAACAATGGTGGCTTAGAATAGAGATTGGGAACAATGTATCAATGAATATGAACTCCTTCAATTTCTAAGCTTATGATCTTACAATAAGAACAATTCAATGAATATGAACTCCTTTAATTTGAACATTACTGTAGAGATTCTATCCTTTTCAATCTTGAGGGCAACTTTTGTTATGCAAGTACAGTGCTGGCAGCTCCTCATTGGTCGAGGTAGAATGGTAGGTGAAGCTTTTTCAAACTTCAAAGTGGATGCTGAGTTGACTTACTCTAATTCCTTGGACTGATAAATCTTCTACTGACATTCTTCTGAAAAGTTTATCTTTATGCCTTTTCCATTCCACGGATTCAGTTAGTTCTTACTAACCATATTGAGTCTTCAATGCTAAGTTCGTCTGGCTGGCAAAGAAATACTCCACTGAGTCTATCAACTACTGAACCTTAGCTAGCCTGTTGAGTTCCTAACATGCTGAACTCAACTAAGCTATTATATATTATGGTTCATCATTCAACTAGGGGTTTTGGGATATTAAAATCTTATCTATTACTGAACAACAAGGAGGCTAAGAAGGAGATAAAGCTGCAAAGCAACAACAACTGCTGAAGCAACACACTTCGTCTGCCCAAGCGAAAGCTGACTTTGTCGATGTTTGGCTCAACCTTGCAAAACTATTTTATGAAGAGAAACTTGAGACTTAACTCGAGAAGATGGTCGGCGATTGGAAAAATTTTAGGCTAGATAAGTTTGGAAAGCATGGTCGTGAAGATCTTCCAACACCAATCCAAATTGAAGGGCTCAATGAGCCAATTAAGATCAAGTATGGGCCTATTAAAGGCTTACAAAATTTCAAGGAATCAAAAATGAAGATCAATTTCATTTTCATAATGAACTCGGGAGATTCTGTAATGCTCAAAAGAATACCCATGGAACAAAGGAACAATTGAAACTATCTGCATTTCCTTTTGCACTCGCGGATCACATAAGAATTTGCTTTATAAGTCTACCACCGAAGTCAATCAATATATGGACAACCATGAGTTAGACATTTCTAGATTATTACTTTCCGATTACAAAGACCAATGCCTTGCGAAAGGACATTTCCAGTTCAACAAGAGTTTCATGGGACACTGAAAACGTATTGGACGCGTTGTAAGGATCTTATTGAAAGTTGTCATAATCATAATTTTTCAAAGGGAGACTTGTTAATCTACTTTTATCAAGGTATGACAATCACTAAAAATAATCTTGTTAACTCATCTAGTGGAGGAAAATTTTCTAGTTGTCGTTCATAGGAACAATGGGGCCTTTCTCATGGACCTCCGTCATGCAGTGATATGAGATGTACCTACATTCTTACATGACATACCACATAGTTCTCTACTGAGAAATGGACATGTCAAACATTGTAGAAAATAGAACATAATATAGTGAAAGAAATTTAGATGCAGTGAAATGCGTTTTTCAAGATCTGTTCGAGTAGACAACTATATTTAGAAAACGACAATCAGAAGAACACCGCTCTAATACCCATTGTTGGTCCAGAGACGAGTCCTTAGGTGTGTGTGTGTGTGTGTGAGAGAGAGAGGGGGGGGGGGGTGAATACACTTGAGTCCAATTTTTAACTCAAATGCGAAAGTCATTCTTGTAATGAGTGTGCTTACTGAACAAGTCAGCTTGCCAGATAAACTTTCAGATCGCGTTGGCAGCAGTGATTCGAAATACCGATCATTATCTACTTACTTCAGTCAGTCTACAGCAAACTCAATAGATGAATAAGTGCGGAATGTGTAGGCCAGGTTTTAGACCGTCTCTTGTTGAAAAACATTATTACTGAAAATGGTTTAAGTTATGTTTGTGTGCGGATTCTGCTTCACTGAAAATCTGAGTTATGAATTTTAGCAAATTAGTTTTAAGCTGCGTGAATTGTAAATCAATGAAATTGTAAATGTATAGGAAGTTTTTATAGCGGTTCGGATACACAAGATCCTAAGTCCACTGTCATGATCAAAGCAGAGGTCTTGTATTTATTATACTGACGTTGATCTGTTCGTAGAACATATACTCTAGTTATAGTCTTAGTGACTTTACACGGTTTCAACCATAGGGTTTGAGTTTCTCCAACTGAGAAGGAGTTCTTACAATAAGAACAATTCAATGAATATGAACTCCTTCAGTTTCTAAGCTTATGATCTAACAATGGTGGCTTAGAAAAGAGATTGGGAACAATGTATCTCAAGAGAAAAGAACTAAATAAGATGTTTTATCTAAGTGGCAAGTTCTTCGCTGAATAAGCTTTGAGTTCTCTAGAGGTTGTATGCTTGACTGTTTTGTGTTCCGGGTCATGTATTATCATTTGAAGCTCGATCTCTATTTATAGTCTTGACTTGTGAAGAGAACCGTTGGAGGGTACGTAAACACGTGTAATAAATGACAAGGAAAACGACCATCTTTAATTTGAACATTACTGTAGAGATCTTATCCTTTTCAATCTTGAGGGTAGCTTTTGTTAGTGCAAGTACAGTGTTGTCAGCTCCTCATTGGTCGAGGTAGAATGGTAGGTGAAGCTCGTTCAAACTCCAAAGTGGATGCTGAGTTGACTTACTCTAATTCCTTGGACTGATAAATCTTCTACTGACATTCTTCTGAAAAGTTTATCTTTATGCCTTTTCCTGTCCACGGATTCAGTAGGTTCTGACTAACCATATTGTGTTTTCAATGCTAAGTCCGTATGCTGGCAAAGATCTACTCTACTGAGTCTATCAGCTACTGAACTTTAGTTGGCCCGTTGAGTTCCTACCATGCTGAACTCAACTAATCTACTATATAATATTGTTCATCATTCAGCTAGGGGTTTTGAGATATTCAAATCTTATCTATTACTGAATCTCATCCCAACAATTTCCCCCTATTTGATGATGCCAAAACCATTACAACATAATTTCCCCTATACAAAAGAATAGAACATTCTATGAACCATGGGAGAAAAAATACCTAAGGATAAGCAACGGGTGAGTGTGTGTTAGTGTTGAAAGGTAAATACAACCATTTTGACTATGAGTAGTTATCTCGGTCAAAATAGTGATAGATTTCATTAAGAGTAAGGAATTACAAGTAGGGGTGTAACGGTTTGGTTCGGTTCGGTTCGGTTTCTTATGCGTAATAGGAACCGAACCAAACATATAGAAATAGTTCGGTTCGGTTCGATGTGTTTTTAAATATCGGAACCGAACCGAACTGAACCGCTTAAAAATGGTTTGGTTCAGTTCGGTTTACCGGTTCACCTTTTTATTTATTTATTTTTTAAATCCTAAATAATGCAAGAATAATAGTTTATAGGATGTCACTCATTCCAAACTCATAAGTATAGAGTTGTTACTCATTTCTCTTCCTTTGTATAGATTAGAATTGATATTAACTTAAATCTAATATCTAAATCCAATAACATTCTCATATAATAAAGACAAATATTAAATAAAAAAATAAAAAATAAGATATTGGTTCGGATCGGTTCGAACCGTTCAAAAATTCTTGAAACTGCGAATCGAACCGAATGTAAACGGTTCCTAAAAAAATAAACCGAACAAAACTGCGAAGCCGAACCGAACCACATTTTTCGGTTTGGTTCGGTTCGGTTTGATATGTTTCGTGGTTCGGAGCGGAACCACTTACACCCCTATTTACAAGTGTAGAAATCTAGCTATCACTATACTAAAAAGTGACAAGCTCCTCTTCTTGAAATTCTGAATCTTCGCTTTGAAATCGCTCTGAGGATTTTGATGGCTTCTTGATCTTCAGGATCCTTTAGACTTAGAGAATTCCTGTCGATAGCAAGGTGATTTCATTCTCTATCTCCTTCAAGCAGATGTTCCTATCTTTAGTTGGAGGAGGGAAAACTTTGAATTTAGGTGCTTTCAGTGGAACACTCTTACTGTCCAGGATGGTTTGAACTTCAGCATATAGATCCGTTTCATAAATGATAAGATATTCTCTGAAGAGTGGGTCGGGCTCTGCTGACTTTTCTTTTGATTATCATACATGGTAGCTTTTGATAAAGTCTATCTTTATCTCTTCCCATCTTTGGCTCAGCTTCCATGGTATCCAACTGTCAGTATGAGGAAGAAGAATATGCTGGAGGTGATCTTTCGGTCCTCTTCGTCTGTAAAATTTAGATGTTGTAGGCACTTTTCTATCCTTGACTAGAATTTGTTCTCTGGCCTCTTTCTCAGTTCTTTGCCTAAGAGCTTTAAGATCAACTAGATGAATTCTCTCTCTTGCTTCACTGATCTGTCTAACTTCAACAGTTATATCTATCTCTCTTTCAAATGCATCCCATAACTCCTTCTTTTCAGCAAGTTGTTTCTTAGTTAGAGTAGAGAAGAGTGCATGTTGTTCAGACGTAACATCTATTCCAGCATCAGAATCTTTTTCTTCAGGAGATTTGGGGTTCTGACCTTCTTTTGGCTTTTCTGTTTCTTTGGCTTTAACAGCCCCAGATTTTGTCTGCCTTGAAATGATGGACCTTGTCTTTGTAGGCACAACTGCAGACGCTTTCACATTCTTCTTTCCAATTTTGTTCTCCTCAGCTAAAGCTACTTCTTCAGCAGCTAGATGTTCAACATATTTCTTGTCATATTCTTCCTGTTCTGCTCTTGTCTTGAACTTAAGGTGGTTTTGGTGGAAATGGGGGAGCTGGTTTCTTGCCTTTAATAGCAGATCGTAGAGGCTCATCTTCATCAATTGACTCATTAGCAAATTGAGCTATCTCTTCAATTGCTGCTTGTGCTGAGGATCCTTCTCTGAATCCACTAGCAGTTGAGGCATGAGGAATAATTTGCCTCTCTTGCGGTTCTTGCTCTACTACTTCTTTCTGAGCATCTTCCCCCTTAGTTTCTTCTCCATTGTTTTCTTCAATTGCATATCTATTCATGCATGTTCTCAAGTGTTTTAGTTCTGTAAGTCGCGCCTTAGAAATTTCAATGAAAATTAAAGCATCTATCTTATTTGTCATTAAATCATTTTTATTATGTAAATTTATTTTGAACTTTGAATGTGTTTATATCATATTATGATTATAATTTTTATTTTTTATATAGAAATAATGTTATAATTATGAGGCAAGAATAATATTTATTTACTTAGGATTTCCTGAACCACCTAGCATTCATTAGAGGATAGAATATTTTATATTTGTGTGATATAATTAGGAGATAATTTTAAATTATATTTTATGTCTGATATTTATGTTTAGAATAAATTTTAATTATGTCTATATCCTAATCCAACTATAATTGAATCTCTTATATGGTAGATGATAGACTAAATTCTATCTTAATTATATAAGTACGAAAATAAATATGGATAAAATATATTTGATACCTTATATGATTAAGGATCCTTATATTATTTATTCTAATCCTATAAATGCACCCTTAGTCGTCCATAATATAGTTTTACATGAGATTTTCGAAATTCAGCCAGCATACCTACGAAAATTGTTTCAAGAATTCTTTACATATCTTCCCGTATTCATATCGTCATGAAAATTTATACTAATCTTCAAAGGTATGTCTAGTATACTATTGTAATTTTGTAGAATTTTCCAAGTATGAAAAGTATTTGTTAAAAATTGTTCGTCGTAACCTGCCAGTTTCTGACAGCATGTTCATGAGCTTGAAAGGAAAATTATTTTTCATTTTTTTTAAATTGTTTTCGACCATGCTGAAATTTAATAGGATATAATATATGTTAGCTCATTCATATTAAAAGTATAGAATTTTTAGGATACATTTGTTATTTATTTATTAATTTGTTTCTTGATGTGTCAGATTCTTTTGTCAACATGCATGTAGATTGAAAAATAAAAGTTTTTAGGTTACTATTAAATGAATTATTGATCATGATAATTTTTATTATGATGTGTAATATGTTCTTCATCTTAGAGGTCTACAATTTATAGGACAATACTTTTATAATTTTATGAATTTATTTCATGAATTGCTGAATTACTCAATGCACAAATGAATTGTCAATATAATTAAAATTGTGTTTAATATACTTAAGATTATTACTATGTGAAATCGTTAAAAACGCATGTTAATAAGTAGATTATGTATAATATTTGTATTTATGAATTGTAATTGTTGGTGCATGCACGACATTCCATATAGAGTCATTAAGATAAATTTCCATGTATAAGATCGGCGCGCAGGACTTAAACATTGATATCCATTATTTTTCTTCAAGTCAAGGTCAAGGTGGGGAATTCTTGATGTTTATCCATATTATATCCTTTAATTGAGTTTTTCATGTGACTATAGTACAGGATCAATGAAACTATGAACGAGGGATATAAGGTCGACGGGCCTGTATCAACGAGGGACCTTCGGGTCAAGCCTCTGGGCTGCTATGTCTATGGGTCTTCGGACAAAAAACCATGCTATTTTACCATGTTTATGTTATCATGTTTAAATTCGGTATCGTTTATAATCTGGATAGATGCATTTCCCCACTGAGTAGTCGTACTCAACCCACTATTTTAACATTTTTTAGGAAATGGCTCGGCCGATGCGTAGAGGTGTTGGTGGTGATGTTCACGAGGAGAGATTATTGTATTTAAATTATTTCTTTTAGTTTATGAAATTTTCGTTGTTGCTTTTTGGAATGTTAGACTTAGTAAATATTTTATTTAAGACTTCCGCTGTTATGAAATGCACTAAAGCCTTATCCTTTTTATAAATCCATTTTCCTTAAAATTAAATTGGGAATATTAAAATTTATGCACGATGTGACGTCCCTTAAAAAGTTTTGAAAATTGGGGCGTTATAGGTGGAGGTGGTGTATCATCGTGATAACTGGGATATTTTCTCTCAGTAGATCATCCCTAGTTTACATCCTTGGGTGCTGAGTCCTTGTCAGCTTCATCATTATCTTTGTGAGTTGGTAGCTGCATCTGAACATCTGTGCCACTCTTTTCACTTAGAAGAAATAATATTATATCTCTCAAATCATCCATAGACAATGTCTGCAGGCTCTCCATAGCTTATTTCTTCTTGTAAACTTTGTTCTTCTAACATAAAGGTAGGGATTGTTCTGAACTGCATTATTTCCTCAAGAAGATCCCAAGCGAGGAATCTCAGACGCATATGCACCCTTGCCCGAATAGCTATATAAACTAGATCAGGATGATCTAGGATTTCCATAATCTGTTCGATGATCTCATAGACTGTTGTGTTCTTCGCTCTGAGAACAGTTTCTGGTAAAAGCTCTTCAGTCTGTGATACTACAGTGCTGAATGTCTGATCGGATAAACTGTTAGATTAGTCTCTTCTGAATCTATCCTTTTGACTTTATCTTTCAGAGTGGCATCCTCCTTGCCAGACTCTGAATCCTGAATGTTAATCTGCTGAATGACAATAGTAGTAGTTTCATCTTTCTTAGCCAATTTTCTCTTCTTCGTGGTTGGCGCTGGACGGGTTGCCTCAGGGGCTGGTGCTTAGCACTTATCGACCACACTGCGTCAATAGACTTTTCAATTACAACCCGATTGTGGAATTTTACAAACTTCTGATCTAACATCTTGTAATCTGTGAAGGCAGCATTTTGTAACACATGCGTCTTTAAACATTATGGAGACCCTGCTCTAATAGAGTAGCTTGCCAATAGGTGCAAGAGTCATATTACCTTCATCGTTGATGATGAACTTTTTATTTTGATCATTGAACTCATACACGAAGAATTCTACCCAATTAACTTTGACTCTGTCAACTATCACCATTATCAGTTGAAGTTTGATCTTTGAGAGTTGGTCATATGATACAGCTGAGCTTGTCAATATGTGAGATACTATATAAGCAAGCCCCCTATACTCTGGCAGTAACTTGTTCTTGGCAAACGCGGCCTTGAACTCAATATCTTTCTTTCTAGTGAAATGGCGGAGATACGTATTGATTTATGTCTCCTTATAGTCGATAGGAGATACGACTTCATTACGTAAGCTAAAGCTTTCGATCAAGCTCTCATGAATACCCAACTGAGCTTTCTTGATGATCTCAGACCCAGAAGTATATGTAGAATTTTTTACTGCTCTTTAACTATTAGGTCTCCCTCTCAAAGCACCTGAATTCAGAACTCTCCCTCATCCTTGCACTTTATAAGGAAACATATGCACAAAGGAGATCGAGGATGAGATAAAGGTCGCAATGGAGAGGAAGAGGCTTGAACTGAATGATCCCGATGATATAGAAGAGATCAAGGAGCTGAGAAACAAAGTCATCATCAAATAATTTTGTATCTTTTAGATTTGTGTCTTAGAGGATAACTTTGTTGTAAGGGTTTTATCATCATCAAATAGGGGGAAATTGTTGGGTATGAGATTCAGTATGATAAGATTTGAAGATCCCAAAACCCCTAGCTGAATGATGAACCTTATAATGTAATAGCTTTGTCGAGTTCAACATGTTAGGCACTCAGTAGTCTAGCTAGAGTTCAGTAGCTGATAGGTTCAGTAGAAGATCCTTTGTCAGCCAGAAGAACTCAGCAGTAAGGAATTCAGTTGGGTGTTTCACAACGCACAAAATCAGTAAAGAAAATCGAGCCAAGCACTAAATATCTCAGAAGAATGTCAATAGAAGAAATTTCAGTAAAAAGGTTCGAGGAATTTGAGGAAGTCAACTCAGTACTCACGTTGGAGTTTGAACAAAACTCACCAACTCTCTAACCTCGACTAATGAGGAGCTTCTAGCACTGTACCTACTCTGAGACAAAGCTGCTCCTAAGACTGAAAAAGTGGAAATCTCTACAGTGATATTCAAACCTCAAGATGGTCGTTTTCTTGTTTTTTTCGACACGTGTCTAAGCCTTCTTCCAATTGATCTATTCATGAGTCGAGACGATAAATACAGAAGAGTCTTCATGCAGAGAAGAACACGGGAACCAAAAGCATCAATGCATTAAAACGCTCTAGCGACTAAAAATCTTACACATCGAAGAACTTATACACAGAGAGAATAATTAGTTTTTCACTCTAGAGATCTATTGTTCCCATTCTCTATTCTACGCTATTCTTGTAATATTTTAAACTTTGAAAATACAAAGGAGTTCATCTTATTGAACTGTTCTTATTGTAAGAATTTCTTCTTAGTTGGAGAAAATCGAACCTCCTGTTTGAAATTGTAAAGTCGCTAAGACTATAACTAGATTATCTGTCCACCGCACAGATCGACTGAGAATTGCTCAATATAAATAATCAAGAACTCATGCTTTGTTCAGGACAGTGGACGTTTGCTTGTGTTGATTTACTGATTCATTGATTAACTATTCATACTGCATATAACTGAACTTTAAAATTCACGCTCAACATAAAACGTGTTTTCAAATCGAGACGAAAATTATTTTTGGGCCAACACTTCCGCACTCTATCTTCTACTGAACTACTGTTCATTAACCGAAGTCAGTTGATAGTACTCAATAGACAGATACCCTCTGCCCACGCGATTGAGAAAGCTTATTCTGCTAACTGACTTGTTTAGTAGCACAATTCAGTAGATACTGACTTTCGTGTTTAAGTTGATATCTGCACTCACTTGTATTCACCCCCCCCCCCCCACACCCCTGAAGGCTCGTCTCTGGACTAACAGAGTCTATTAGCTAATGAACTCTAACTAGCCTACTAAGTTCATAAAATGATAAACTCAACTAGGCTATTACATTATATGGTTTATCATTCAGAGGCCCGAATGATATTAAGCTATTTTTCTTCTATAAATAGTCACATTTTCCTAGTAACCTATAATACATAATCCTGGATTTGTAGCGCCCCCAAACATAGTCGAAAGACGAACTGGGTAAACAATTCTCGCGTTCTTTTCTTGATTTTATTCGTATCTCGTATCAAGAGCTCTAGGTCAAAGGCGAAGATACGATGGCAAAAGCAAAAGTACATGTGGAGAAGTTCGATGGAACAAAATATGGGTTATGGAGGATGAAGATCGAGGATTACCTCAACGGTAAAGATCTATATCAACCCATAGGCATCGAACCGAAATATATGAAGGAGGATGAGTGGAATTTATTGGATAGAAAGGCGATGAGCGCAGTTCATTTTTTGCTATCTAGGAAAGTTTGTCATTATACCAAGAAATCCAAGACCACGAAGGAGATGCAGAAGATTTTATCGGATGTGTATCAAAAACCATCTGTGGCGAACAAGGTTCATTTGATGGGGCGTATTTTCAATCTAAATATGTCAGAAAATACTGCGGTGGCGGACCATCTGAGCGAGTTCACCATGATTAAAATACAAGTGAGTGTTTTCGACATCATCTTCGATGATAAGGTTCAAGCCATAATTTAGTTGTCTTCTTTACCAGAAAGCTGGAGGGCCACGGTTACTGCTGTAAGTGCATCGGAAAGTAAGGGAAAATTGAAGTTTGACGAAGTGAGAGATCTGAACATGAGCGAGGAAGTTTGCAGGAAAGTGTCAGGCATCACTTCAGGGTCAGCTCTGAACATGGATAATAGGGGCAGATCAAATTCAAAGTAGAAGTCAAACCAAGGTGGATCGAAATACAAAGGAGGAAAGAAAAAATCCAAGTTTGATAAGGACTCGATCAAATGTTGGAACTGTGAAGAGTATGGTCACTACAGGAACCAATGTAATGCGCTGTAGAAGAAGGAAAAGAGGGACCAAAAAACACAAGAAATCTGCAAACGCTCTTGGAAATGATATTGGAGATGCGTTTGTTCTAAGATTGAGAAGTCTAGTGGACCAGTGGGTGCTAGACTCTAGAGTCTCGTTCCATTCGTGTGGTAACTTTGATTTAATGAAAGGTTACACTTCTGGTGATTTTGGATAGGTTTATCTTGTAAACGACAAATCCTTGAAGATAGTGGGAAGAGGAGACGTTCCCATCTCTACTTCAAGCGGATCCACCATGCGGCTGAAAGGAGTCAGAAACATTCCCAATTTGAAGAGGAATCTGTTGTCAATTGGATAGCTTGATGATGAGGGGTATGAGATGTATTTCGTCTATAGAAGGTGGAAGATCAAGAAGAGAGCTATGGTAGTAGCTCGTGGACAGAAAGAAGGCACACTATATGTAACTGATAGTGTTAAAGGAAGCATTCATATTCCAAGTGCTACAAACGATGTAAAATTGTGGCACCCTCGACTTGGCCACATGAGTGAGAAGGGGATGAAAGAGCTACGTTCGAAAGGGAAGTTTTCTAGCCTCAAATCAATTGATGTTGGCTATGCGAGAACTGCATATTTTGAAAGCAGACAAGAGTGAGTTTCCCAAAAGGCGGCAGAACCACAAAGACAGAAAAGCTCGAGTTAGTACACAGTGATCTATAGGGTTCGGTACCTGTGAAGTTACTTGGAGGAGCAAATTACAACATGACCTTTATAGACGATTCCACTAGAAAGGTATGGGTTGATTTTCTTAAAAAGAAATCTGATGTATTTGATGCCTTCACAAAGTGGAAGGCTCTGGCTGAGAATCAGATAAGGCTGAAGTTTAAGTGTCTCAAGTTTGATAATGGAGGACAATGTCATATAAACCAACACACCTACTAAAACATTACACGGACTAACTCATATCTTTTGAGATTTGACTTCTAAGCAAAAAAATCTCATATTAAAAACATATTCCAAACATACTGTTGCTTAATTCTCTATTTTTCATTCAATGAAAAAGGGAATAATTTGAGTTAGATTGGCAAGGGGAGTGCCCCCATAAATGTTAATTAGTATTGTAGTTAAACCTCTCTAAATTAATATAATTGGGATCGGGATATTCTATTATTTTAGAGAGATATTTAATTTATCTCTAAATTAATATTTATTAATTTAGAGAGAGTTTTTGAACTTCAAAAAAAAATGATTTTTAAATAAATGAATATAAGAAGTTATAATTTTTAGTTATAAATTATATCTAATGTCATTTTACTATGTACTATCTCGAAATAATGAATTATATGAATTTGTTAAAAAATAATGAATTTATTCATTTAAAAAACAAGTACAATGATATAATAGTAGTTAACATTCATCGACAATGATACAATTACTTTCAAACTAGTTATGCGCAAGGAAGCACTTATTGCGTCTAAGACTCTTCAAAATTTTATGGTGGTGGTCGAAAAAATATTGGAACTTTTTTATGTAATTATAAAACTTAAAGATAAAATTAATTAAAAATTTAAGTATTAAGAAAAAGTAGGCAACGATAGAATTATATTTCACAAAATTTCCATACTGATACTGGTGATTTTAAATGATTATTAATTTATGATATTGATGGGATATTTACGAGAGATTCTGTGTGTATCATGTTGCACATGCAACATGATGCGATTTGGTAATTTTGATCCGGTTTGACCCAGTTCAGTAAATGAAAAAAAAATCCTCCTCTCTTGTCGCGTCCCCTCCCACTGCCCCTCTCTCTCTCTTCCCTCTTTCTCTCTCAATAGCTCCCCCCCTCTCTCTTTATCGCCTCCCTTTTTCTCTCTCCCTCTCCCACTACCTTTTCGGTATCCGCATCCATCACCATCGCTCATCGCACCTCCACCTCCGTCGCTCCGGTGCCTGGATCCACCTCCATGCGATCCTCCAAATCAGCATTCGCTCTCTCCACCTCCGCCTCAACTCGATTTGTGGAATAGTGGGTTACGAAGTATCATTGAAGCTCGATTTGATGTTTTGAACAACGACATGCATTTGATGCTTGATTTGTGGCCTTCATTGCAGGTGAAATTTATAAGCATAGTTACATGTTGTTGGTCCTAGAGACGTGGTTCATGTGTAGAGGAGGGGGGGGGGGTGAATAGACCTGAATGCAAATTCAAACTCTGAATGCGAAAGTCAGCTTTAGCTGAAGAATGTCACTGAGCTAGTTAGTTGGCCATATATACTTTCTCGATCGCGTGGGCTGAATATTCTCCTACTGAGTACGGTCCTATTGACTTATGTCAATGAACAGTAGTTCAGTACAAGAGTTGTGTGCGGAAGTGTAGGCCTTTAGGCCCTTTTAAAAATATGCGTCTTATGTGAAAACCCGTTTTGTGCAAGTTTGAACTCAGTTGGATGATGAATGAACAATATATCAATGTAACATTTAAAATCAAAAACAACACAACGATTTTGAAAGTGGTTCGGACAACACAGGGTCATACGTCCACTGTCCTGAACTAAACAGGAGAACTTGTATTATTTATATTGAGCAAGTCTCAGTGATATGTTCACAGGACAGATTCAAAACTTGTTTGCTTATAGTAAGCAAGTCTTAGTTATCTGTGCACATGACATATATTTACTTATAGTCGTAGTGACTTTACACATTAGTCGTTTAAGGTTAGTTTCTCCAATTGTGAAGGAGTTCTTACAAGAAAGAACAGTTCAAAAGATATGAACTCCTTCGAGGTTCTAAGCTATTGATTTTACAATACGTATGCTTAGATAGAGAAAGGAACAATAATTCTCTAGAAAGAAGAACTAAAAAGATTCCTAATCTATGAGCAAGTTCTTCGTTTGTATGTTGCTTGACGTTTCGCAAGAGTTCTTAAGCTTTGTTCGCTTTGGTTCCCGGTGCTTCTTCTGCATGAAGACCTTCTCTATTTATAGTCTTCAATTTGTGAATAGATCCTTTGGAGAGGGTCTAGCTACGTGTCGAATAAGACAAGAAAAATGCTCATATGTAATTTGAACGTTGAGTAGAGGGACTGTAGAGATTTTCTCTTTTTTCGGCTAGGAGTAGGTTTGTAGCAGAGCAGGTAAGGCGTTGTCGGCTCCTTATTGGTCGTTGTACATGAGAGTTGGTGAAGCTTGTTCAAACTCAAAGTACACTGAGTTGACTTCCTCTGAATCCTTAGATCGTCGCTTGATTGTCCTCTATCGACATTCGTCTAAACACTTCAGTTGCTGGCTCGATTTCCTTTGCAGACTCAGTTGGTAATTATTGGTCCCGAGAATAAACGTTCAGGTGTATGGGGGGTGAATACACCTGAAAACTGATTTCTCAACTTTAAACACGAATAGTCCTTTTCGTGAGCTTCAATTTGAATTATATCCCTCTATTTATAGAGTAGAGGCAAGGATAGACCCGTTGGAGACGACGATCCTTGTGTCTCTCTCTTTTGGGTAGCTAACGACTCATTCAAAGTATGGTTGAAGTGTCTTTTCCCTCCATTTCTGGAAAGTTATTGACTTGCAGCTTTAATCAGAATATGGACAGCTGGCTGCTTGTCATTGGTCGAGGTTCAGGGAAGTATGTGAGACAGAACAGAATTCAAGGAGATCTGAAGCTGACTTCTCTCTTCCTCGTATTGACCCTGCTGATTTGACTTTAGAGAATCCTGACAGTCAGAAGACTGTCCAGCCGTTACTGAGTCTGATCTATATTCAATAGCATGCTCCTGCTGAGTCGGCTCTACTGAGGATCAACTCTGAGTTCAGTGAACTACTCCTGTTGAGTTCAGTTCCACTGACTCCTTTCAGTATACTGCTCCTCTTGAGTCCAGTATCACTTAGTCTTCTACTTCTGGTACTGAGGCAGGTAATCTACTGAGCGCCTGAACCAGATGAAGAGTGTCTACTGAGTCTGAAACCTCAGAGACGGAACATAACACATTACAACTGAATGGTTCATCAGTCAAGATAGGTTTTTGGATCTTTAAATCTTCAGTGAATATTCAGAGCACAGGGCTACTAAGTTATGTCTCTACTGATTGTGAGAAGACTGAATCATCTCCCAACATTTTCCCCCTATTTGATGATGCCAAAACCTAACACTATGACTTATCAGAAACATAGCTCCTTACAAGTATTACAAGTAGAACCAGTGGAGTTTTTCTTAAAGTCCTAGACTACTGAGGGAATCTGAGAAGAAATATCAGAACCTATACAGAAAACTAATCAGCAATTTCTCCCTTTCTAACAACATATTCCCCATCTAAGCAATATAATAGATCAGAATCTAACTAAGTAAAAACTGACAAAATATAACATTACTCAGAGAGTGTGTGAGTCAGTAATCACTTGAGTGATTCTGTGTGTTAAGCAAAAAACAAACAAGGCCATATAGATAATAAGGAATTGTCAGGGCCAACAACAGTGATGATTTTTATATATATGAAGAATTGTCAGTACAGTTACATCAACTGCTATAGTAAGGAAAGACAGAACAGAAATTACAAGAAACACGGAAGCTAACTATCATCTGAACAGCTTAATCTTGTCTTTGAAGTCCTTTGATTTAGATTCAGGAAGGGGTAGTCCATACATCCTATATGTGATCTTCCTCAGCTTCAGTATCTCTGAAAAGTCAGCTGGATCATCTTCTTCTAAGCATTTGGCTTCACCAGCATCTTTGATCTCTTTCTCAATTACTCCATAGTGAACAGAGCCATCTAATTTCGGTGGGGGCGGCATGATTGTTAGAGCTGGGACCTGAGTTGCTTGGGCCGGTCTTAGCAGACACGACATCGCCTGCTGCTGAGACACCCTGGGCCTCGCCAGACTGAGTTGAGGGACCAGTGGGAGCAGTTTGCTGACTCTGAGTTGCTCCTGCCACTGTCCTCACTCCTTTCGGTACCTTCAGTACCTTTCCTTCTTGTATCTTTCCTTTTCCTTCCCCCTTTTTGGCATCAACAAATACGCCAGGGGTGGGAACAAATACCTTCTTGTCTAGACTTTTGTATGCTGCTGCTAAATCGTCCTAGGCATACTGCAGCTTAGTCTGTCGTTCATGCAGCTCATTCCTCTCTTCAGTGAGTTGTTCGTTGTATTTCTTGTGAGAAGCGGTTGTTGTTGTCTGGATATCCTGCAACTGTTTATCCACTCTCTCTTCTATTGCCTCCTGAATAGATTGGAGCCTGAGGTCTAAGGCATGAGAGATGGAGGAGACTGATTCAGTATGAGCTGTCTGGGCGGCCTTATAATCTTCAAGAAGTTTTGCTTGGCCAGCCTCAATCATCTTCAGTTGCTCTTCGAACTAGGCTCTTTGTGTGGCGAGTGCGTCATTCAGGATCGTGGAGAAATCAGGGACAGGTGTGTTTTGAATGGTTGTCTTGAGTCCCTTGATTTCTGCACTCTGAGCCTGAGTGGTCTGCCTCCACGTCTTGTGGACGGCGCGGGTAAGGAGTCAATTCTGAGTCCCTTGACTCCTCATGGCCCTGGCCACTAACTTCGAGCGTCGGCTTCTCGGGCTGGGCGCTACCTCGAAGGCAGATTCAAGTAGCAGCTGAGAAGATTCTACTGACTTCGAGGTACCAGCCGCCAACTGTCTTGGACCAAGGATGTTGAGAAGTGGTTCAGCAGTAGATGTGAGTGCATCCTTTTCCAGTTGAGTTCCCGCATCAGGCTTCTCAGAGCCTGAATCATGGGGTGGGTCCTGACCATCGGGGTCAGACCCATCTGAGGGTGCCGATGCTGAAATGGGTTGGCGGTCGTTCAGCATGGCTAGCATGGCAGCCCTCAAGTCTTCTAAGGAGCATAAGTCTGATGGCTCTGAGTAGCCAATCTTGCTCCTTATCAGTAGCTCCTCCTCGTGGAGCTTTTCGCAGGAGTGGTGTTTGATTAAGCGGTTTAGATTATGCCACTCCTGGAACCGGATCAACATGTGGAGCCTAGCCTGCCCTGCCAGTAAGATGAGATCAGTATGGATGGCTATCTCCGGGATTCTTTCAACAATTTCTCGGGAGGCTCTGGATTGAAGAGCTGAAGCCTCTATCCCGATTGATTCTAACTCAGAAGCGATATCCGAATCTTCAACTTTTATGGGAGACGGCTGCGTCTCAGCAGAAGGAATGCTGCTCAGTGGAGGGACGTCCAAGGGGCTCTGAGATTTTGGAAAGGTTCAGCTTGGACCCCTTGGTCCACTGTCTCGCCTCGTTTAGTAGAGACGGCCTTCTCCACTGACGGAGTCTTCTCGGATGACTCAGATTCATCCCTCAGCTGCAGAGGTGGTTTAGCACCCACGACCTCTGGCACTACCTCTGGTACGACCTCACTGACTTTCTTCAGCTTCTTGGTCGGAGTTTTTGGAATAGATTTAGGAGGGGACCTCTTTTTACTGGGAGTGGGAGGTCTTCTAAGCTCCGGACTTGGGATCAGTAGGCCCTGATCCAATCTGCTGAAGGGCCGATGCCCTGCTCTGGAACCGGACCTTCTTTGGGTTGAAGTATTGCTTGTCAGCAAAGGTGATGTTGTCCGTTCCGCAGAAATCTTCTATCATTACTGATAGCTTTAGTCCATATAACAGTTTTCCCTTCATAGCAAGGCGAAAACTTTTCTTGTCGAATTTGGGAGACTGCATTTGTATTCTTTGAGGAAGAATTCGGTCCAGTCGATCTTTGCACGATCATGTATGGCCATCATAAGTTGAAGCTTCGGCCTTGACACCTGATCAAAGGACCCAGCCTGACTCGTCAGCAACTGAGTCACTATGTAGGCCAGCGCTCTGTACTGAGGAAGCATGGCATTCTTCGGGAATGCTTCTCTGAACGTGGTAGGCTTCCCACAGAATTCTGATAGGTATTCGTCCATCAGGTCGTCTTTGTAGGCTACAGTGCTGAATCCCTCACTAGGGAGTTGGAAGTTCCATCATGGGCTCGCACCAGACTCGATCCTTTTCAAGGATCTCTTGTATATCATCAGGGACGGTTACATGAGTTCCTGTCATATTCAGTAATCTGCAAGAAAATACATCAGTATCGAACTAAAAATATTGAAATTAACATATACGATACTGAATGATCATAAAAAGTTTACCAAAGATTTTTCTGAGATTTTTGAAGATAAGGTTGCAAGGAGGCACGGATTTTCTCAGAAAAACTAGGCTTCGAAAATATGCAGAGTAGAAATGGCAGTTTCTAAACTTTGAACGTGTGTATATATGTTAAAGAAGATGAACAGTTAATAATCCACGGTTCAGTTTGAAATAGCTTTTTGAGATGGACGGCCAGGATTCAATGTTATAAAATAGGTAATTATCAATTTAGCCGCCTAAGTCAAAATACAGTTGTAAATAGCCAAAGAAGTAACTTGATACGACATGCATTAAATGCACAACAGAGTTCAGCATGCTTTACATAGAATATCGTGTATTTAATGTAGGCCGTTATATTAAATGAAATTTTCTAAGGCATTGAATACGAAGTTGAATCTGAGTCATAAATGCACAAAATATTTCATTGGTTACTGAGTAGAGATACGCAAACCTATCAGCTGAACATCGTAGTCAGCTGATACCTCGTGTAGATGGTTGTTGAGTCTCTACGTACTGAATTTACTCAGCACTGAGAGTGAACATTTCCCCTTGCTGAATGCTCCTCTCCTGAATCCACTTACTGACTGGAGTCAGTAGGGTCAAGCAGACTTCGCTCTACTGAAAGTTCTCTGAATCTGGTTTCAGCTAGAGTTTTGGTCAGTATATCTGCCCTTTGGTGGTTGGTATGGATCTTTACCATCCTGATATCCTTCTTTTCGACATGATCACGTATGAAGTGGTGTCTGATGTCCACGTGCTTGCATCTCGTATGAAGTACAGGATTCTGAGTGATTGCAATTGCACTGGTACTATCGCAGAAGATCGGCACTTCATTCTGAATAACATCATAGTCGCGTAGCTGCTGTCTCAGCCAAAGGATTTGGGCGCAGCAACTTCCGGCAGCCATATATTCAGCTTCAGTAGTTGACGTCACTACTAAGTGTTGTTTCTTTGAAAACCATGAAATCGGCTTACTGCCAAGGAACTGACACATTCCAGAAGTTGACTTTCGGTCAATTCTACATCCTGCATAGTTAGCATTAGAATAACCAATTAGTTCAATATTATCATCAGCTGGATACCATAAACCCATGTCAGGTGTTCCTCTAAGATAGCGGAGAATCTTCTTTGCTGAGTCCATGTGTATGATTTGCTTGAAACCGAGCGTAGACACCTACAACATAAGTTATGTTAGGTCGAGTAGCTGTTAAGTATAATAATGAACCAATAATAGCACGAAATTCTGTATGGTCTACTGATACTCCCTCTTTGTCAAGATCGATTTTCATGTTCGTGTTCATTGGGATCTTGATTGGTTTGCCGGATATGCAACTGAATTTCTTAATGAGGTCTCGAGTGTATTTACCTTGATTGATGAATGTTCCCTTTTCAGATTGTTTAACTTGAAACCCGAGGAAATAGTTCATCTATCCCATCATTGACATCTCGAACTTTTCCTTCAACATTTTCTCAAACTACTGACACATGATGACGTTCTTCGAACTGATGATTATGTTATCTACATAGATTTGCACAAGTAGAATATCGTCTTCCAGTCGAATGCTGAATAATGTGCGGTCCACTGTGCCTTTCTGAAAACCTTTCTGAAGGAGAAACTCAGACAGGGTATCGTACCAAGCCCTGAGTGCTTGTTTTAACCCATACAGAGCCTTTCTGAGTCTGTAGACCTGATGTCTCTGCTGAAAGCCGGGATGTTGTTCTACATAGACTTCTTCTTTCAGTACGCCATTCAGGAACGCAGACTTTACATCCATTTGATAAACTCTAAACCTCTGATGTATTGCGTAGGCTAGGAATAGTCTGATTGCTTCCAATCTTGCAATTGCAGCGAGCGTTTCGTCGATATCTATTCCTTCAGCTTGACAGTAGCCTTTTGCCTCGAGTCTTGCTTTGTTCCTTACTATGACGTTTTTTTCATCTCGTCAGAATCTGGATCTTTATGCTTGCTGAAGGATCTTCAATAATCAAATCAGAAGTGTGAGCGTCCAGCCACGATCTACGATGTTTCAACTCTTCATCTGAAATTTGTTCAACACAGATAGTAGGTGAGTTAGGCATTTCAGTTGTACTATTCTGAGATTGAAGTAATTCAGTTACATGAGTATGATCTACTGAGTTACCAGGTTCAGGGTCATTTAGCTCAGGAACATCATTTGTTCCCCCTGAATTATTATCCTCAGTAGAGGTCTCAGTTACCACTTGGGTTTCTTCATCGACCTGAGTTACCTGGGATTGACTCTGTTCAGTAGAGTCAATCTGTTCAGCCACTTCTGGTGCTGGCTGAGATTAAATAGACTTGTCTTCAATTTCTTCATCTGAATCATCATCCCAACATAGTTGGATCTTTTCAACTTTATCTTTTAAGCTCAGGTCCTGTAGCTGCTTACTGATGTTCTCAGATTCAGGTTTAGGGTTCCTG
Source organism: Lavandula angustifolia (assembly GCA_028984105.1). Taxonomy (NCBI): domain Eukaryota; kingdom Viridiplantae; phylum Streptophyta; class Magnoliopsida; order Lamiales; family Lamiaceae; genus Lavandula; species Lavandula angustifolia. The sequence goes on along the minus strand of CM054819.1, from coordinate 11,364,467 downwards.
CTCCTGTCTTCAGTAGCAAACTAATTAAAAACAACATGAGGGCTTTCCTCCATGCAAAGAGTCCAATAGTTAAAGACTCTGAAGACTTTGCTGATCCGGGAGTATCCTAAGAAGACTCCCTGGTCTGACTTGCTATCAAAAGTCTTCAACTGATCCTTCCCATTATTGTGGATAAAGCAAGAACACCCAAAAATATGAAAATAAGATAAAGAAGGCTTCCTGCCGTTCCATAATTCATATGGTGTCTTCTAATGCTGCTTTATCAGTAGAAACCTGTTCTGAGTATAACAAGCAGTATCAGTAGCTTCTGCCCAGAATTTGGTTAGGAGTCCTGAGTCTGCGAGTAGGGTTCTTGCTGCTTCTTTGAGTATTCGCTTCTTCCTTTCAGCAACCCCATTTTGTTGAGGTGTGCGCGCAGCAGACGTTTCATGCTCTATCCCTTCTGCTTTGCAGTACTCCTCCACCATAGAATTCAGGAACTCAGTTCCTCTGTCTGAACGTATCTTTATGATTTTGGTGTTCTTCTCGACACTGAGCTTTTTCAGAAGCGTTGGTAACTCTATTTTGACGTCAGACTTGTTGGCAATAAATATGACCCATGTGTAGCGCGAGTAGTCATCAGACCACTAAAGCATACTTCTTGCCTCTGATCGTCACCGGAGAGACTGGACCGAACAAATCCATATGTAACAGCTGAAGGATTCCATCAGTGGAAGGAGATGGAATAGGAGGATTTTGATTCCTTGTTTGCTTTCCCTTCAGACATGCTTCACACTGAGTGTCTTTGATGAATACTACATTCGGCAGTCGTCTTGCTAGAGTCTTTGTAGCTAGTTTGTTGAGCCTTTTGAAATTGAGATGGCTGAGTCTTCTGTGCCAGAGCCACCCCGTTCTGTTGTCGTTCTTTGCCAATAAACAAGCTTCAGGTTCAGCTGAGTTCCAGTCAGCTACATAGATATTCTTTTTTCGCGAACCTGAAAACACTATTTTCCTTGTAGATTTATCAATGACATTACAGAAACCAGTGTCAAAAATCACTCTATTCGAGTTATCACAAAATTGACTAACAGAGAAAAGATTATGCTGAAGTCCTTCAACATATGATACTCTTGGAACTATTGCGGTTCCACTGCTGAGTGTTCCATAGCCTCTGGTATAGCCTTTTGCGTTATCTCCAAACTCGATTCGGGGTCCTTCTTCAGGCACCTTTTGGTATGCCATATGTCTTGAGCATCCGCTGTCCACATACCAAGGATCCTTGGGCACCTGCAAAACAGAATTATATTTAGGCACCCTTTATTTTTGATTTTGGGTCCTTAGATGTTAGTTTTGGAAACCCAAATCTGTCTTACGACCCTAGTGGTCTTAGACAGTGTCTTCTCACTTTGATCAACATATTTGACCACTGGACTGGTCGATGCTGACTCCTGAGGTTTTACAGGTCCAGGAGTCCTGTTCTTCTGAGTAGGTGGACTGCTGACCTTTGCCTTCTGTACGGCTTTCTTTTTCTTCTTCAGACTTTTAGTTCCTCTCCTGACTATAGGATCATAGTAATATGACCCATACTGAGCTGGATGTGTCAGCTGCGGAGGTCCATACTGATCAGCCCACTTTGCTTTGCTTGTTCCCCCTTGACTAGACTGGGGTGATTTGGTACTGATCTTCTTGTCAGAATGTTGATAGCTGGGTTGAGGTGCCTTCATATTTTGTTTGTTCTTGGCTAGGGGGTTCTGAATCTCTGCATTGATAGTCTCCCCTTGAACAAATCTATCAGCTAGCTGGTTTTCTGAGCGTATGGGGGAAGATGAGGAGGCTCCATGGCTGAATCCAAGTCCCTCCTTACAATGCTTAGGCTTGTTGCTTGCTAGCATCGCCTCAAGCATCTTTTCAGTGCCTATGTACTGCTCTGTCATCTAGTTCCTCTAGACATCATCACTCTTCTTTGGTAATTAATGCTCGGTCTGAAGTCCTGATAACTCTTGCTTCAGTAGACTCAGTTTAGTATCTTTCTGAGTCAAGTCATTGGTCAGTACTGAGATCTGATCTTCTTGATGCTGAGACTTGGCCATCCGAGAGTTTATCTCCTCCCTGAGTCTCAACACAAGTCCTTCTGACTCTGTAGCAACCTGACTCTCCTGAGAAAGTCTCTGATTCTCTGCTTTTAGGGTATCCAACTCCTGAAGAGTCTTACTGAGCTGCAGACTCATCTAAATATGATCGTCGAGTAGTTCTTCGTATGCAATCGCGACGTCCAGATTCTCATCTGCAGCTGAAATAGTGTCGTGTGTGCAGTGTGAAGAGGAGTTAAGTGGAGCGTGAGAGTTTACCTCATCCTCTTCTCCTGCCATGAGACACTTTTCAGCGTCTTCTTCAGCTTCAAGCTCTACGACCATGAATGTCGCTTCATCGTCTGATGAATCCATGAAGGAGCCGACTTCATCTGAGTCGTCTGAGAGTTCACCGGCAATATATGCTTGTCGCTTCTTGATGAACTTCTCCCTTCGAGCTTTGCGTGCTGCTCTTTTAGCAGTGCTGAGCTCAGGACAGTCATACTGATAGTATTTTGGCATCTTGCAGTTATACCAGGTTGTGACTCTTTCTTCTTTGCTTTTGCTGTCTTTCGACAGAGCTGAGTCCTCCTGTTTCCTGCATTCAGAAGTATGTGAGTCAGGAGTGCGCTTAGGTGTATATTCAGTCTTACCCTTGGAGTCTCTGACGACTCTTGAGAGCTTCCTGCGCCTCTCCTTCTCTTTCTGATACTTCACGGCAAGAAGCGCGTACTTCTTGGCCAAGTTTCCTTCTTGTATGTCATTGAGTGAAGGTTCAGCCTTGCTAGACGCCGGAGCTGCTGTGCTGACTGCTGCTTTAAAAGCATGGTCGACTTGGGTGTCAGCTTCAGCTCGCTGCTTCCTTTGAGGTAGGCCAAACTCGAACTCCTCAGCTTTAAGCTCTGAAAAGATATGGCCAGGAGTAACAATATCTAAATCAGAATGACGCAATAAAGTAGCAAAGGGAGTCCAGTGACCGTCTGGCAATGCCCTCAAAATTTTGTGATTCATCTCTCGGTTGAAGAATGTCTTTCCCAGCCTATTGATAGAGTTCCTTAGATCCGTGAATCTGACGTTGAGATCTTCAACGGAGTCACCAAGCATGAGAAACAGTCTCTCCAGCTTCTGAAGTTCCAGCGCGAGTTTATTCGCTTTGATCTTCTGAGTCCCTCGACTCAATAGCGCTAGAGCATCCCAGAGTTCCTTCGCGCACTTGCAGTCCTGAACTCTTCCGAGATAAGAATCGCTCAGAGTGGTCAGTATGGCGTTTCTGGCGACTCGGTCTAAGTTGTGAAGCTTCGTCTCCTCAGGGGTGAAGAAACTTCTATCTTTCAGGATCTTCTTCCCAGTCACCGTTCCTCCTCCTTTTGCTGGGTCCTGAGCTACGACGCTATCAACCATTGGAACGATAGGTCCGTCCTCTAGAACCTCTGTCAAGCTGTCGTGGAGGGAGGTCAGATGTGCCTCCATTCTGACCCTCTATACTCCATAGTTCTGTACTGAGAACATGGGTACCATCCTGATTCCTGACATATCAGACATAGTGAATATTGATATGAATGAAGAATGATATGCAGTGAAAATGTTTTCCGAATCCGTTCAAGTAGACCAGTTTTAGAATAACAAGAGTCTTAGAGAACTCCTACTCTGATATCAATTGTTGGTCCCAAGAATAAACATTCAGGTGTAGAGGGGGGGTGAATACACCTGAAAACTGATTTCTCAACTTTAAACACGAACAGCCCTTTTCAGGAGAGTGTCGTACTGAATAAATTCAGCAGACCAAATAAGCTATTCTGAATCGCGTGGCAGAGTGAATGACTTTACTGAGGTCTGCTAGCTGACTAGAGTCAGAATTCAGTACCGTTCAGATAAAGTTCAGTAGTGCAGAAATGTGTAGGCCCTAGTTCAGTTGAGTTAAGAAAACGTTTTTAATTAGAGCAGTCAATTAAGCGTGCTGAAACTCAGTTGAATGATTTTAAAGATATTTTCAGTATGCATAGTAATCAATGCAACAGTAAATAACGAACACAGAACACAGACGATTTTTAAAATGGTTCGGATCCAACAATCCTACGTCCACTGTCCCGAAAGATCAGGAAGCTATTTATTATATTGAGGTAGTCTCAGTTGGTTTGTACACTGGAAAAACACTGGTCTTGAGATTTATACCGAGCAAGTCTCAGTTTACAAGGTATCAAACTAAGTGTTTGAAAAACTCTCCAACTATGAAGAAGTCCTTTACAATAAGGGTCACTTCAGATATGAACTCCTTCGTCTAAGCTTTAGATATGAACAACTGAGCTTAGGTTAGAGGGCTAGGGAACGAGAAAGTGGCTTCTAGAGTGACGAACGGCTAAGTATAGACTTGGGTTCGTGTTCAGGCCCTTGGATACTAGAGGCTATATAATTCTGGTTCAGCTTGGTTCCCTATGAGCAGGTATGTCGTCTTTCACCGGAGATTACTTCTTCAAACTACTTGCGGAAGACTTAAGACGTTTGTGAGTTGCTCTTTGAATGCTCTGTGTTTGCAATTCGCTTATGTATCGTTTGTTAACTCGTGAGCTTCAATTTAAATTGTATCCCTCTATTTATAGAGTAGAGGCAAGGATAGATCCGTTGGAAAAGACGATCCTTGTGTCTCTCTCTTTTGGGTAGCTAACGGCTCTTTCAAAGTATGGTTGCAGTGTCGTTTCCCTCCATTTCTGGAAAGCTGTTGACTTGCAGCTTTAATCAGAATATGGACAGTTGGCTGTTTGTCATTGGTCGAGGTTTAGGGAAGTAGGTGAGACAGAACAGACTTCAAGGAGATCTGAAGCTGACTTCTCTCTTCCTCGTATTGACTCTGCTGATTTGACTTTAGAGAATCCTGACAGTCAGAAGACTGTCCAGTGGTTGCTGAGTCTGATCTCTATTCAGCAGCATGTTCCTGTTGAGTCGGCTCTACTGAGGATCAACTCTGAGTTCAGAGAACTACTCCTGCTGAGTTCAGTTCCACTGACTCCTTTCAGTATACTGCTCCTGCTGAGTTCAGTATCACTTAGTCTTCTACTTCTGGTACTGAGGCAGGTAATCTACTGAGCGCCTGAACCAGATGAAGAGTTGTCTACTGAGTCTGAAACCTCAGAGACAGAATATAACACATTACAACTGAATGGTTCTTCAGTCAAGATAGGTTTTGGGATCTTTAAATCTTCAGTGAATATTCAGAGCACATGGCAACTGAGTTATGTCTCCACTGATTGTGAGAAGACTGAATCATCTCCCAACATTTTCCCCCTATTTGATGATGCCAAAACCTAACACTATGACTTATCAGAAATAGAGCTCCTTACAAGTATTACAAGTAGAATCAGTGGAGTTGTTCTTCAAGTCCTAGACTACTGAGGGAATCAGGGAAGAAATATCAGAACCTATACAGAAAACTAATCAGCAATTTCTCCCTTTCTAACAACATTTTCCCCATCTAAGCAATCTAACAGATCAGAATCTAGCTAAGTAAAAACTGACAGAATATAACATTACTCAGTGAGTGTGTGAGTCAGTAATCACTTGAGTGATTCTGTGTGTTAAGCATTAAAACAAACAATGCCATATAGACAATAAGGAATTGTCAGGGCCAACAACAATGATGATTTTTATATATATGAAGAATTGTCCGTACAGTTACATCAACTGCTATACTAAGGAAAGACAGAACAGAGCCATCTAATTTCAGTGGGGCGGCATGATTCTGTAGCATCTTTGAGTGATTGCAATTGCACTAGTACAGTCGCAGAAGATCCGCACTTCATTCTGAATAACATCATAGTCGCATAGCTGCTGTCTCAGCCAAAGTATTTGGGCACAGCAACTTCCGGCAGCCATATATTCAGCTTCAGTAGTTGACATCGCTACTACGTGTTGTTTCTTTGAAAACCATGAAATCAGCTTACTGCCAAGGAACTGACACGTTCCAGAAGTTGACTTTCGGTCTATTCTACATCCTGCATAGTCAGCATCAGAATAACCAGTTAGTTCAATATTATCATCAGCTGGATACCATAAACCCATATCAGGTGTTCCTCTGAGATAGCAGAGAATCTTCTTTGCTGAGTCCATGTGTAGGATTCGCTTGAAACCGAGCGCAGACTTCTACAACATAAGTTATGTCAGGTCGAGTAGCTGTTAAGCATAATAATCAACCAATAATAGCACGAAATTTACTATGGTCTACTGATACTCCCTCTTTGTCAAGATCGATTTTCATGTTCGTGTTCATCGGGATCTTGACTAGTTTGCCGGATGTGCAACCGAATTTCTTGATGAGGTCTCGAGTGTATTTGCCTTGATTGATAAATGTTCCCTTTTCAGATTGTTTGACTTGAAACCCGAGGAAATAGTTCATCTCTCCCATCATTGACATCTCAAACTTTTCCTTCATCATTTTCTCAAACTGCTGACACATGATGACATTCTTCGAACCGAAGATTATGTCATCTACGTAGATCTGCACAAGTAGAATATCGTCTTCCAGTCGAATGCTAAATAATGTGCGGTCTATTGTGCCTTTCTGAAAACCTTTCTGAAGAAGAAACTCAGACAGGGTAACGTACCAAGCCCTGGGTGCTTGTTTTAACCCATACAGAGCCTTTCTGAGTTTGTAGACCTGATGTCCCTGCTGAAAGCCGGGAGGCTGTTCTACATAGAGTTCTTTTTTCAGTACGTCATTCAGGGACGCAGACTTCACATCCATTTGATAAACTCTGAACCTCTGATGTGTTGCGTAGGCTAGGAATAGTCTGATCGCTTCCAATCTTGCAACTGGAGCGAGCGTTTCGTCGATATCTATTCCTTCATCTTGACAATAGCCTTTTGACATGACTCTTGCTTTGTTCCTTACTATGACATTTTTTTCATCTCGCTTGTTCTTGAATACCGATTTAGCTCCAATCACATGTTGATGCTGGGGTCTGTCAACAAGCTCCCAAACTTCGTTTCTCGTAAACTGATTCAGCTCCTCCTGCATGGCTATGATCCAATCAACGTCCTTAAGTGCATCCTCAACTGACTGCGGTTCTTTAGTAGACAAGAAGCAGGAATACAAAGCGCTTTTTCCCTGACAGAATCTGGATCTTGTCTTTACGCTTGCTGAAGGATCTCCAATAATCAGATCAGAAGTGTGAGCGTCCAGCCACGATCTACGATGTTTCAACTCTTCATCTGAAATTTGTTCAACACAGATAGTAGGTGAGTTAGGCATTTCAGTTGTACTACTCTGAGATTGAAGTAATTCAGTTAGAAGAGTATGATCTACTGAGTTACCAGGTTCAGGGGCATTTAGCTCAGGAACATCATTTGTTCCCCCTGAATTATTATCCTCAGTAGAGGTCTCAGTTACCACTTGGGTTGCTTCATCGACCTGAGTTACCTGGGATTGACTCGTTCGGTAAGTCAGAGTCAACTGCTCTGCCTATTGTTGGCTGAGATTCAGTAAACTTGTCTTCAGTTTCTTCATCTGAATCATCATCCCAACATAGCTGGATCTTTTCAACTTTATCTTTTAAGCTTAAGTCCTTCAGCTGCTTACTGATGTTCTCATATTCAGGTTTAGGGATCCTGCTCTTGTCTTCAGTAGCAAACTCATTAAAAACAACATGAGGGTTTTCCTTCACGCAAAGAGTCCGATAGTTAAAGATTCTGAAGACATTGCTGACCCGAGAGTATCCTAAGAAGACTCCCTAGTCTGACTTGCTATCAAAAGTCTTCAACTGATCCTTCCCATTATTGTGGATAAAGCACGAACACCCAAAAATATGAAAATAAGATAAAGAAGGCTTCCTGCCGTTCCATAATTCATATGGTGTCTTCTTATGCTGCTTTGTCAGTAGAGACCTTTTCTGAGTATAACATGAAGTATCAGTAGGTTCTGCCCAGAATTTGGTTGGGAGTCTTGTGTCTGCGAGCAGAGTTCTTGCTGCTTCTTTGAGTATTCGATTTTTCGTTTCAGCAACCCCATTTTGTTGAGGTGTGCGCGCAACAGACGTTTCATGCTCTATGCCTTCTGCTTTGCTGAACTCCTCCACCATAGAATTCAGGAACTCAGTTCCTCTGTCTGAACGTATCTTGATGATTTTGGTGTTCTTCTCGACACTGAGCTTTTTCAGAAGCGTTGGTAACTCTATTTTGACGTCAGACTTGTTGGCAATAAATATGACCCATGTGTAGCGTGAGTAGTCATCAATGACCACTAAAGCATACTTCTTGCCTCTGATCGTCACCGGAGAGACTGGACCAAACAAACATAAATAGCAGCTGAAGGATTCTATCAGTGGAAGGAGATGGAACATGAGGATTTTGATTCCTTATCTGCTTTCCCTTCAGATATGCTTCACACTGAGTGTCTTTACTGAATACTTCATTCGGCAGTCGTCTTGCTAGAGTGTTTCTAGCTAGTTTGTTGAGCGTCTTGAAATTGAGATGACTGGGTCTTCTGTGCCAGAGCCACCCCGTTCTGTTGTCGTTCTTTGCCAACAAACAAGCTTCAGGTTCAGATGAGTTCCAGTCAGCTACATAGATATTCTTTTTGTGGAACCTGACAAAACTGTTTTCCGTGTAGATTTATCAATGATATCACATAAACCAGCGTAAAAAATCACTCTATTCGAGTTATCACAAAATTGACTAACAGATAGAAGATTATGATGAAGTCCTTCAACATATGATACTCTTGGAACTATTGCGGTTCCAATGCTAAGTGTTCCGTAGCCTCTGGTATAGCCTTTTGCGTTATCTCCAAACTCGATTCGGGGTCCTTCTTTAGTAGTATAATTCTTCAGTAGGTCCTTTTGGTATGTCATATGTCTTGAGCATCCGCTGTCCACATACCAAGGGTCCTCGTGCACCTGCAAAAAAGAATTATATTTAGGTACCCTTTATTTTTGATTTTGGGTCCTTAGATGTTAGTTTTGGAAACCCAAATCTGTCTTACGACCCTGGTGGTCTTAGACAGTTTCTTCTCACTTTGATCAACATATTTGACCACTGGACTGGTCGATGCTGACTTTTGAGATTTTACAGGTTCAGGTGTCCTGATCTTCTTAGTAGGTGGACTATTGACTTTTGCCTTCTGTGTGACTTTCTTTTTCTTCTTCTGACTTTTAGTTCCTCTCGTGACTATAGGATCATAGTAATATGACTCATACTGAGCTGGATGTGTCAGCTGCGGAGGTCTATACTGATCAGCCCAATTTGCTTTGCTTGTTCCCCCTCGACTGGACTGGGGTGATTTGGTACTGATCTTCTTGTCATAACGGTGATAGCTGGGATGAGGTGCCTTTATCTTTTGTTTGTTCTTGGCTAGGGGGTTCTGAATCTCTGCATTGATAGTCTCCACTTAAACAAATCTATCAGCTAACCGATTTTTTGAGCGTACGGGGGCAGATGAGGAGGCTCCATGGCTGAATCCAAATCCCTCCTTACAATTCTTAGGCTTGTTGCTTGCTAGCATCGCCTCAAGCTTCGTTTCAGCGCCCATGTACAGCTCTGTCATCAGGTTTCTCTAGACATCATCACTCTGCTTTAGTAATTAATGCTCGGTCTGAAGTCCTGATAACTTTTGCTTCAGTAGACTCAGTTCAGTATCTTTCTGAGTTAAGTCATTTGTCAGTACTGAGATCTGATCTTCTTAATGCTGAGAGTTGGCCATCAGAGAGTTTATCTCCTCCCTGAGTCTAAACACGAGTCCTTCTAACTCAGTAGCAACCTGACTCTCCTGAGAAAGTCTCTAATTCTCCGCATTGAGGGTATCCAACTTGTTGGGTGATGATTCAGTCCCCAGCACGGTTTTACATAGTGGGAAATGATTCTATCTTCCGTACTGAAATGCACTCAGTAGGCTTATACCCTGAGTGATCCCATGAAGATTTGAAAATCCTAAAACCCTATCTGATTGGTGAACTATTCCTTTGTAATTATTTTTATCTCTGAGGATTCAAACTCAATAGACACTCTGCACTGGTTCAGGCGGTCAGTAGATTATCAGCCTCAATACCGGATGTAGAAGACTTAGTATGTACTGGACTCAGCAAGAACAGTATACTGAAAGACTCAGTGGAACTGAACTCAGCATGAGTAGTTCACTGAACTAAGAGCTGACCTTCAGTAGAGTAAATTCAGTAAATTCAGAAGAAGTCGACTCCTTCATGGATTCATCAGATAATGAAACTGCTTTCATGGCTTTGGAGCTTGAAGCTGAAGGAAGTACTGAAAAGTGTCTGATGGCAGGAGAAGAAGATGAGGTAAACTCTCATGCATCTTTTAACTCTCCTTCACACTGCACACACGACACTATTTCAGGTGTAGATGAGAATCTGGACGTCAGCTCAGCATATGAAGAACAATTAGACGAACAAATTCAGATGAGTCTGCAGCTCAGTAAGACTCTTCAGGAATTGGATACCCTGAAAGTGGAGATTCAGAGACTTTCTCAGGAGAGTCAGGTCTCTACTGAGTCTAAAGGACTTGTGTTGAGACTCAAGGAGGAGATAAACTCTCTGTTGGCCAAGTCTCAGCATCAAGAAGATCAGATCTCAGTTCTGACCAAGGACTAAACTCGTAAAGATCTTCGAACCGAGTCTCATCGAAGCAACAACTATCAGGACTTCAGACCGAGCACGACACACTGAAGAAAAGTGATGATGTCTGGAGGAACCTGATGACTGAGAGGTACATGGGCGCTGAAAAGAAGCTGGAGGCTATGCTAGCAAGCAACAAGCCCAAGCACTGCAAGGAAGGTCTTGGTTTCAGCCAGGGTGCTTCCTCATCTGCCCCCGTACACTCAGAAGTGCGACTTGCTGATAAGTTTGTTCGAGGGGAAACAATCAATGCTTAAATACTAAATCCCCTAGCTAAAAACAAACAAAAGATGAAGGCACCTCATCCTACACCAGCATTCTGACAAGAAGATCAGTACCAAAATACCCCAGTTCAGTCAAGGGGGAACTAGCAAATCCAAATGGACTGATCAGTATGGACCACCTCAGCCGACACATCCTGCTCAGTATGGGTCATATTATTATGATCCTATAGTCAGAAGAGGACCCAAGAGTCAGAAGAAAAAGAAGAAAATCGCACAAAAGGCAAAGGTCAGCAGTCCACCAGCTCAGAAGATCCGGACTCCTGAACCCGAAAAGCCTAAGAAGTCAGCTTCGACCAGTCCAGTGGTCAAGTACATTGACTCAAGTGGAAAGAAGATGTCTGAGACCACCAGGGTCGTAAGACAAATTTGGGTTACCAAAACTAACATCTAAGGACCCAAAATCAAAAATAAAGGGTACCTGAATATAATTCTGTTTTGCAGGTGCACAAAGACCCATGGTACGTGGATAGCGGATGTTCAAGACACATGACGTACCAAAAGAGTCTATTGAAGAATTATATCCCTGAAGAAGGACCCAGAATCGAGTTTGGAGACAACGCTAAAGGCTACACAATAGGATTTGGAACACTCAGCATTGGACTCGCCACGGTCCCTGAGAGTATCATATGTTGAAGGACTTCAGCATAATCTTCTCTCTGTTAGTCAATTTTGTGATAACTCGAATAGACTCATATTTGACGCTGGTTTCGTGATGTTATTGATAAATCCATAGGGAAAACAGTGTTATCAGGTTCGCGCAAGAAGAACATATATGTAGCCGATCGGAACTCGGTGAACACGAAGCTTGTCGTTGGCGAAAAATGACAACCGAACGGGGTGGCTATGGCACAGGAGACTCAGTCATCTCAACTTTAAGACGCTCAACAAACTTGCAAGAGACACTCTAGCAAGAGGACTGCCGAATGAACTATTCAGCAAAGACACTCAGTGTGAAGCATGCTTGAAAGGAAAGCAAACAAGGAATCAAAATCCTCCTGTTCCATCTCCTTCCACTGATGGAATCCTTCAGCTGCTACATATGGATTTGTTCGGTCCAGTCTCTCCAGTGACGATCAGAGGCAAGAAATATGCTTTAGTGGTCATCGATGACTACTCGCGCTATACTTGGGTCATATTCATTGCCAACAAGTCTGACGTCAAAACAGAGTTACCAAGGCTTCTGAAAAGGCTCACTGTCGAGAAGAACACCAAGATTATCAAAATCCATTCGACGCAGGAACCGAGTTCCTCAATTTTATGGTGGAGGAGTTACGCAAAACCGAAGGAATAAAGTATGAGACTTCACCGCACGCACACCTCGACAGAAATGGAGTTGCCGAACGAAAGAAACGGAACTCTAAAAGAGGCAGCCAGAACTCTACTCGCAGACTCAGGACTCCCAACCAAATTCTGGGCAGAAGCTACTGACACTGCATGTTACACTCAGAACCGAAGCAACAGAAGAAGACACCATATGAACTATGGAACGGCAGGAAACCTTCTCTATCCTATTTCCATATTTTTTGTTGTTCGTGCTTTATCCACAATAATGGGAAAGATCATTGAAAACCTTTGATGGCAAGTCGGATCGGGGAGTGTTCTTAGGATACTCCCGGGTCAGCAAAGCTTTCAGGGTATTCAACTATCGAACCCTTTGCGTGGAGGAAAGCTCTCATGTTGTTTTTAATGAGTTTGCTATTGAAGACAGGAGCAATAACTCTAATTCTGAATCTGAGGACATCAGTAGACAGCTACAGGATCTAAGCCTAAAAGATAAAGTCGAAAAGATCCGGCTTTGTTGGGATGATGATTCGAGATGAGAACCGAAGACAAGTTTATCGAATCTCAACCAGGCAAAACGTAGGCTGAACAGTTGACTCTCCCGAACAGAGTCAATCCCGGTTAACTCGAGTCGATGAAGAAACCCTAGAGGTAACCGAGACCACTACCGAGAATAACGACTCGGGGGGGAACATCTAGTAATGTTCCCGAGCTGAATGCCCCGAACCTCGGTGACTCGGTAGATCATGCTCTCCACTCTTGAATTGCTTCAATTTCGAGAATAGTACAATTGAAATGCCTAACTCACCTACTATCTGTGTTGAACAAATTTCAGATGAAGAGCTGAAACATCGTAGATCGTGGCTAGACGCTCACACTGCTGATCTAATTATTGGAGATCCCTCAGCAAGTGTAAAGACAAGATCCAGATTCTGTCAAGGAGAAGGCGCATTATTTTCTTACTTCTTGTCTACTGACGAACCTCAGACGATTGAGGATGCACTAAAAGATGCTGACTCGATCATAGCCATGCAGGAGGAGCTGAATCAGTTCACGAGAAACGAAGTTTGGGAGCTTGTTGATAGACCCCGGCATCAACATGTTATTGGAACTAAACGGGTCTTCAAGAACAAGCGAGATGAAAACAACGTCATAGTAAGGAACAAAGCAAGACTCGTGGCAAAAGGCTACTGTCAAGCTGAGGGAATAGACTTCGATGAGACTTTCACTCCAGTTGCAAGATTGGAGGCAATTAGACTATTCCTGGCCTACGCAACACATCAAAGATTCAGAGTCTATCAAATGGATGTAAAGTCTGCGTTCCTGAACGGCGTGCTGAAAGAAGAAGTCTATGTGGAACAACCGCCCGGCTTTCAGCAGGGACATCAGGTTTATAGACTCAGAAAAGCTCTGTATGGGTTAAAACAAGCACCCAGGGCTTGGTACGATACCCTATCTGAGTTTCTTCTTCAGAAAGGTTTTCAGAAAGGCAGAGTAGACCGCACTCTCTTCAGCATACGACTGGAAGACGATCTACTACTTGTGCAGATCTATGTGGATGACATCATCTTTGGATCAAAGAATGTCATCATGTGCCAAAAATTTGAGAAAATGATGAAGGACAAGTTTGAGATGTCAATGATGGGAGAAATGAACTATTTCCTCGGTTTTCAAGTTAAGCAATCTGAAAAGGGAACGTTCATCAACCAAGGCAAATACACTCGAGACCTCATCAAAAGATTCGGTTGCACATCCGGCAAACCTATCAATATCCCAATGAACACGAACATGAAAATCGATCATGATAAGGAGGGAGTATCAGTAGACCAAACTGAATTTTGCGCTATAATTGGTTCTTTATTATATCTAACAGCTACTCGCCCTGACATAACTTATGCTGTAGGTGTCTGTGCTCGATTTCAGGCGAATCCCAAACAGAGTCATATGGACTCAGCAAAGAAGATTCTCCGCTATCTCAGAGGAACATCTGACATAGGTTTATGGTATCCAGCTGATGATAATATAGAACTAACTGGTTATTCTGATGCTGACTATGCATGATGTAGAATTGACAGAAAGTCAACTTCAGGAACATGTCAGTTCCTTGGCAGCAAGCTAATTTCATGGTTCTCAAAGAAACAGCACTCAGTAGCCACGTCAACTACTGAAGCTGAATACATGGCTGCCGGAAGTTGCTGCGCCCAAATCCTTTGGCTGAGACAGCAGCTACGCGACTATGACGTCATTCAGAATGAAGTGCCGATTTTCTGCGACAGTACCAGTGCCATTGCAATCACTCAGAACCCTGTACTTCACACGAGATGCAAGCACATGGACATCAGACATCACTTCATTCGGGACCATGTCGAAAAGAAGGACATCAGGATGGAAAAGATCCATACTGATCGACAAAGGGCTGACATACTGACCAAGCCTCTAGCTGAAGCAAGATTCAGAGAACTTTCAGTAGAGCTAGGTCTGCTGGACCCTACTGACCCCAGTCAGTAAGAGGTTTCAGGAGAGGATCATTCAGTAAGGGGGAATGTTCACTCTCAGTATTGAATAGTTTCATTACATAGAGACTCAACAACCATCTACACGAGGTATCAGCTGACTACGATGTTCAACTGATAGGTTTGCGTATCTCTACTCAGTAGTAACCAATAAAATAGTAATATGCATTTATTGTTCAGATTCAGCATCGTATTAAATATCTTATGAATTGTCATTTAATATTAACGGGTTACATTTAATGCACGACATTCCATACATAAATTTGCTGAACTCTGCCACGTATTTAATGCATGTCGTATCATAGTTACTACTTAGGCATATTACAACTGGCTTTTGACTTAGGCGGCTATTTGATCATTACCTATATATGTCATCCTATCTTAACCGCACATCTCATAAAGCAAGTTTAAATTCAACCATAGATCGATAACTGTCCATCTTCTTCTTAGATATAAATATTCGATCGTATCTTTGAAACCGCCATTAGCATACTTAAATCTTTTCAACTTCGAAAAATCCGAGATCTCTCTGGCAACCCTACTTGCAAATCCTTTTATAAACACTCAGATTTTTCATTAGTATGATTGTATATCCGTTATAATTTTATTCTATTATTTGTTCAGCATCGTCGTAATAACTATTTTATCAAACCGATACTGACAACGTTTCTTGTAACAGATATAATGGCGGATATAGGCCTCTCTGTAATCGTCCCTAAAGACATGCAAGAGATCCTTGACAAAGACCGTGTCTGGTGCGAACCAGTCATGGAATTTGATGCATGCGAGCTGGAGTATATGGAAGAGATATTCGCGGCCCTTCGCGAATCTGGATTGGAGGCGTTTCTCTCCAAGAAGCCCACCTTTTTCCTCCCAAGGCAAGTCGCTGAACTTTACCTCAACTCTGACTCAGTAGCGGGCGATATCATCGGAACATTCACCGTTCACACAATCGGTGAGGCTGCCATGAGGATAAAGAAGATGTCAGTGAGGGAAGCACTGAAGAGGAGCTTCAACCTACCCTCGAAAGGAGTCAGCACCATCGGGTATCTGGACGATCGGGTGGATGACTACCTTTCAGTCTTTTGCGGGAAGCCCACGGCCTTCAGAGCGGCCTTCCCAAAGAACGCCATGCTGCCTCAGTACAGGGCACTGGCTTACATAGTCACTCAACTGCTAACGAGCCAAGCCGGCTCTTTCGATCAGGTATCTAGGCCAAAGATTCAGCTGATGATGGCGATACATGATCGTGCCCAGATTAACTGGACTGAATTCTTCCTCCGAGAATTCATGGTCCAGGCTGCCAAGTTTGACAAAGCCTCATTCATAGTGAGCGCTAAAGGAAAATTACTGTTGGGCTCAAGCTCTCAGTAATAATTGAAGATTTCTGCGGCGATGACCAGATCACCTTCCACGACAAGACTTATTTCAATGTGAAAAAGGTCAGGTTCTAGAACCGCACCGCAGCACTTCAGCAAATAGGGTCAGGACCCTCAGCTCAGCAGACACCGCCTCAGAAGGCCGCGCCCATGAAGAAGCGGTCTCCTCAAGCAAAATCTCCTAAGGCACCGACCAAACGTCTGAAGAAAACATTCACTGACGTGCCTACTGAATCAGAGGTGACTGCTGAAGTTCTTGAGATCCCTACTGAACAGACACAACCACTGCAGCTGGTTGATGAATCTGAGTCCTCTGAAAAGACTCACTCAGTGGAGAAGGCCATCTCCACTGAACAAGCACAAGAAGTGGACCAAGGGGTTCAGACTGAAGAGGTCCAGAGTGGTGATTTGGAGACTCTGGACACTCCCCTTGACATCCCTCCACTCAGCAGTTTGCTATCTGCTGAGAAACAGACGTCCGCCATAGACATTGAAGATTCAGAAACGGCGTCTGAACAGGAATCGATCGGAATGGAAGCTTCAGCTCTCCGATCTCAAGCATTCCGAGAGATTACTGAACTCATATCGGAGATTACTGGCAATCCTGATCTGGTATCTCTTGCCAAGCAGGTTAGGCTCCACATGCTCCTAAGGTTTCAGGAGTGGCATCCTCAGCTCCGCCTCATCCTACACTACTCCTGCGACCAGCTACATAAGGAGGAGCAGTTCTTAAGGCAGCAAATAGGCTACTCCCAGCCTGCTGACCTTTGAACCTTCGACGATCTGAGGGCCGCAATATTGGCCCTACTGAATGATAGACAGCAGGCAACTGGCTCTGCCCCCTTAGATGGGTCTAACCACGACAATCAGGACCCACCCCATGATTCAGGCCCTGAGAAGCCTGATGAGGAACCTCACCAGGACGAGGATACAACTACTCAACCAGACCTACCACTGCGTATCCTTGCTCCTGTGAAGTCGGCGGCTGGTACTTCGTCCTCAGCAGAGCCTGCTCAGCTCTTGCTGGAGTCGACCTACGAAGTAGCGCCCAGCCCCAGAGGCCGACGCTCAAAGTCAGTGGTAAAGGCTCTCTGAAGCTAAGGCACTCAGAATCGTGCCCTTGCCAAGGCTGTCCACAAGACATGGAAGCACACTGCTCAGGCCACTAGTGCAGAGCTTCAGGGGCTGAAGAAATCATTGTCAAAATCAGTCGCCCCTGATGTCTCCTCCATCGTATCAAACGCACCGGCCCACAGAGAAGCCGACTTTGAAGAACAGCTCAGACTATTCCAGGAGGGACAGGCTAAACTACTTGCTGAATTCAAGGCCTCTTAGTCCCTTCATACGGAGTCAGTCTCCACCTTATCTCAGGCCAATGAGCTCTGTCTCACATCTATTCAGAAGGCTCTGGAGAATTTGGTCAGTCTGAAGCTGAATGAGTTCAAGGCTGCAGCAGACACTTCTCACCAGAAATACAAAGATGAACTGATTAATGAGAAGAATGAGCTGCACGAGGAGCTGAACAAGATCCACACTCGACTTGATGAGTTGTCAGCATCCTACAAAAGCCTAAACACTAAGGTAACTGTTCCTAACCCGGCTCAATTTGCTGATGCCAAAAAGGGGGAAAAGAATAAGAAGCCTGAAAAGGAAAAGACACTGAAAAGGAGCCATCAAAGCAAGGGGGAAGAGAAAACCCAGAAGGCTCAGGAACAGGCACCAAAGTCTTCAAGGAAGACAAGGTCAGTGGTTGGAGCAGGCACTGAACCGACTGGTGAGGCCCAGGGTGTCTCTGTTGGAATCCCAGTAGGGACTGGCCCAAGTGGCTCAGGAACCAGAACACAAGCAACTCAGGCAACTCAGACCCCGTTGGATATGGTCAAAGAAATTGCTTGAGTATGCTTGAGGAGGATGAGTCCGAAGAGGAAGAGGCACCTCTCCCACCTCCGGTAGAAGGCAAAGGCAAGAAAGCCTTGAAACTCCCGACCCCTCCCTCCAAGAAACCGAAGAGATATATAAGTAAGGAGGAGGCGGCTCGGATCGCGGTGATGAAAAGCTAGCCGGGGGTTCGAGAAAAGTGCGAGAAGCGGGGTACATCTAAAGACAAATCTAGTACCCTGCCGACTCGAAAAGAACGATCGTCTCGAAGCTCTCATACACAAGATCAAAAGAACAAGATGCTGAGATCGAGGCCATCTTTGCTCAGATGGATCGGTATCTTTACAGAGGATAAGAGGCGAGACAGATAGAAGCTGCCAGACATAGGATTCATATGGCAGACTTAGAGGCACTCAGAATCCACACTGAACAAGAGGCCAGGCTGAGAGTACCTTCCAAAGCTGATATTCCATACAAATACAGAAGGTTCAGGAAGCCAACGGACATGAAGATTCAGAGATGGCCTAGGACGGATGAGTGGATTCCTGCTCAGTTCACTCAGAGATGGGAATCATAGAAAATAGAATTCATCAAGAGGAATTATTTTTGGAATTTCTGGTCAGATAAGATAAAGGCTGATGCCTACGTGGAATGGATGATGATCACTGAACCGGACTTATATCCCTACATGGAAAATGCTGTAAGAGCAAACATTGAAGTCAATGTTCCTGAACCCAGAATTTTGCCACCACCAAGAAGACTTGATGATTCTATTCACTTTGGAGTGATAGAGAAGGAAGTGAAGGATGTTGCTGCACATAAAGGACTTGAAGAAGATGAGCCAGCAGACTTCGCTGAGTATCTGAAGATGAGGAAGTACACCTAAAGAATGTATGGACTGCCCCTTCCCGAGACTCAATCGCAAAATTTCATGGACAGGATCAAGCAGTATAAGCGTTCATAGTTCTTAAACTTTTCTTGTACTTTCCTAGCTTAGCAAGAGATGTATCTGTACTGAACCTTCTTTATCTGATATACATATCTCTTTCTTTGGCTTTGACAATACCTTATTGTCTCTATAAGCCATGTTCTGTTTTTATGCTTAACACTCAGAATCACTGAAGTGATTACTGACACACACTCACTTGTTGATCTTTTGTTAGTAGATGCTGAGATTCTATTAGACTAGCTAATATGTTATAGAGGGAAATTGTTTCCTTGTAATAAGGGAAATTGTTAAGACAGGGTTATGCTTAATCTTTTTATTCTGACTCCCTGCTCTGCTCCCTTCAGTAGTCTAGAACTTGCAGAACAACTCCACTAATTCTTCTTGTAATATTGTAAGGATCTCTGTTTCTGTATAAGTTTAGTGCTTTGATAGCATAGATAGTGTTATATTTTTTTTTTGATAGTGTTAGGTTTTGGCATCATCAAATAGGGGGAAATTGTTGGGTGATGATTCAGTCCTCAGCACGGTTTTACATAGTGGGAAATGATTCTATCTTCCGTACTGAAATGCACTCAGTATGCTTATACCCTGAGTAATCCCATGAAGATTTGAAGATCCCAAAATCCTATCTGATTGGTGAACCATTCCTTTGTAATTGTTTTTGTCTCTGAGGATTCAGACTCAGTAGACACTCTGCACTGGTTCAGGCGGTCAGTAGATTATCAGCCTCAGCACCGGAAGTAGAAGACTCAGTATGTCTTGGACTCGGCAGAGCAGCGATATCTTGAAAGACTCAGTGGAACTGAACTCAGCAGGAGTAGTTCACTGAACTAAGAGCTGACCTTCACTAGAGTAAATTCAGTACTCTCTACAGGATCAGACTTAGTAACGGCAGACAGTCTTCTGAACTGTCAGATCTTTTGAACAACAATTAGCATAGTCAAATACGAGGAAGAGAGAAGTCAGCTTCATTATGCCTCGAAGTCTGTTCTGTCTTAACTACTCTGCAAAACCTCGGCAAATGACAAGCCAACACCTGTCCTTACCTGCTAAAGCTGCAAGTCAACAACTTTCCGGAAAAGGAGGGAAAGGACACTATCACCATTTTCAAAAGAGCCGTTAGCTACCAAAAGAGTGAGATAAAGGGATCATCGTCTTCAACGGATCTTTCCTAATCTCTTATCTATAAATAGAGGGATGATTCAAGTTTTTTCATGCATATGCAGAGAGCCAAAAAGCAACGAACGAGCCAACATACTCTCGAGCAAGAAAACGGAAAAACAAGCAAAAACAGAATATCGCATAAGTCTTCCGCAAGAACTTAAAGAACATTGTCTGGCGAAAGACTACCTTCTAGCTCTTAGGGAACCAAGCTAAATAGATATAAAAGCCTCTAGTATCCAAATCGACGATACACAAACTCAAAGCTATAACTCAGCTGTTCGTCGATCTAGAAGCCACTTTCTCGTTCCCTATCCCTCTAACCCTAAGCTCAACTGAATTTATCCATAGCTTAGACGAAGGGGTTCACCTTTGAACCTTATCCTTATTGTAAAAGGACCCCTTCATAGTTGGAGAAGTTTGTCAAACACTTTAGTTTGATACCCGTTGTAAACTGAGACTTGCTCAGTATAAATTCCAAGACGCGGCTTTGTCCTGTGTATAAGCTGACTGAGACCAACTCAGGATAATAAATAGCCTCCTGACCTTTCGGGACAGTGGACGTAGGATCCTGTGCATCCGAACCACTTTAAAAATCTTTGTGTCTCTTATTTACTGTTGCATTGATTTTAACTGTTCATACTGAATATCATATCTTTAAAATCATTCAACTAAGTTTCAACATACTTATCTGATTCACTCTTCTGAACTGAAACTGTTTTTAAGAAAACGTTTTTCCACTCAACTGATTTGGGCCTACACATTTCCGCACCACTGAACTCCATCTGAAGATACTGAATTCGACTTAGTCGCCTAGCGGATCTCAAAAGTCGTCGCACCTCTTTGCCTTAACACGATTCAGAACAGCTATTTCTTCTGCTGAACTCTTTCAGTACGGCACACTCCTGAACGGGACTGTTCGTGTTACAAGTTGAGAAATAGGTTTTAGGTGTATTCACCCCCCCCCCTCTACACCTAAACGTGCTCTCGGGACCAACACAACTCATGAAGAGTCTTACTGAGCTGCAGACTCATCTAAATCTGCTCGTCGAGTAGTTCTTCGTATGCAATCGCGACATCCACATTCTCATCTGCACCTGAAATAGTGTCATGTGTGCAGTGTGAAGAGGAGTTAAGTGGAGCGTGAGAGTTTACCTCATCCTCTTCGCCTGCCATGAGATACTTTTCAGCGTCTTCTACAGCTTCAAGCTCTACGACCATGAATGCCGCTTCATCGTCTGATGAATCCATGAAGGAGTCGACTTCATCTGAGTCGTCTAAGAGTTCACCGGCAATATATGCTTGTCGCTTCTTGATGAACTTCTCCCTTCGAGCTTTGCGTGTTGCTCTTTCAGCAGTGCTGAGCTCAGGACAGTCATACTGATAGTATTTTGGCTTCTTACAGTTATAGCAGGTTGTGACTCTTTCTTCTTTGCTTTCGCTGTCTTTCGACTGAGCTGAGTCCTTCTGTTTCCAGCATTCAAAAGTATGTGAGTCAGGAGTGCGCTTAGGTGTATATTCAATCTTACCCTTGGAGTCTCTGACGACTCTTGAGAGCTTCCTGCGCCTCTTCTTCTCTTTCTGATACTTCACGGCAAGAAGCGCGTACTTCTTGGCCAAGTTTCCTTCTTGTATGTCATTGAGTTAAGGTTCAGCCTTGCTAGACGCCGGAGCAGCTGTGCTGACTGCTGCTTTAAAAGTATGGTCGACTTGGGTGTCAGCTTCAGCTCGCGGCTTCCTTTAAGGTAGGCCAAACTCGAACTCCTCAGCTTTAAGCTCTGAAAAGATATGGTGAGGAGTAAGAATACCTAAATCAGAATGACACAATAAAGTAGTAAAGGGAGTCCAGTGACCGTCTGGCAATGCCCTTAAAATTTTGAGATTCATCTCTCGGTTGGAGAATGTCTTTCCGAGCCCGTTGATAGAGTTCATCAGATCCGTGAATCTGACGTTGAGATCTTCAATGGAGTCACCAGGCATGAGAGACAGTCTCTCCAGCTTCTGAAGTTCCAGCGCGAGTTTATTCGCTTTGATCTTCTGAGTCCCCCGACTCAGTAGCGCTAGAGCATCCCAGAGTTCCTTCGCAGACTTGCAGTCCTGAACTCTTCCGAGATAAGAATTGCTCAGAGTGGTCAGTATGGCGTTTCTGGCGACTCGGTCTAAGTTGTGAAACTTCTTCTCCTCAGGGGTGAAGAGACTTCTATCTTTGGGGATCTTCTTCCCGGTCACTATTCCTCCTCCTTGTGCTGGGTCCTGAGCTACAACGCTATCAACCATTGGAACGAAAGGTCCATCCTCTAGAACCTCTGTCATGCTATCATGGAGGGAGGTCAGATGTGCCTCCATTCTAACCCGCCATACTCCATAGTTCTCTACTGAGAACATGGGTACCATCCTGATTCCTGACATATCACACATAGTGAATAATGATATGAATGAAGAATGATATGCAGTGAAAACATTTTCCAGATCCGTTCAAGTAGACCAGTTTCAGAATAACAAGAGTCTTAGAGAACTCTTGCTCTGATACCAATTGTTGGTCCTGAGAATAAATGTTCAAGTGTAGAGGGGGGGTGAATACACTTGAAAACCGATTTCTCAACTTTAAACACGAACAATCCTTTTCAGGAGAGTGTCGTACTGAACAAATTCAGCAGACCAAATAAGTTGTTCTGAATTGCGTGGTAGAGTGACTGACTTTACTGAGGCCTGCTAGCTAGCTGACTAGAGTTAGAATTCAGTACCGTTCAGATAAAGTTCAGTAGTGCGGAAATGTGTAGGCCCAAGTTCAGTTGAGTTAAGAAAACATTTTTAATAAAATAGTTTTAGTATGTTAGTGCAGTCAATTAAGCTTGCTGAAACTCAGTATGCACAGTAATCAATGCAACAGTAAATAACGAACACAGAACACAGATGATTTTTAAAGTGGTTCAGATCCAACAATCCTACGTCCACTGTCCCGAAAGATCAAGAGGCTATGTATTATACTGAAGTAGTCTCAGTTGGTTTGTACACTGGACAAACACTGGTCTTGAGATTTATACTAAGCAAGTCTCAGTTTACAAGGTATCAAATTAAGTGTTTGAAAAACTCTCCAACTATGAAGAAGTCCTTTACAATAAGGGTCACTTCAGAGATGAACTCCTTCGTCTAAGCTATAGATATGAACAGCTGCGCTTAGGTTAGAGGGATAGGGAACAAGAAAGTGGCTTCTAGAGCGACGAACGGCTAAGTATAGACTTAGGTTCGTGTTCAGTCGCTTGGATACTAGAAGCTATATAATTCTGGTTCGGCTTGGTTCCCTATGAGTAGGTATGTCGTCTATCGCCGGAGATTATTTCTTCGAACTACTTGCGGAAGACTTAAGACGTTTGTGAGTTGCTCTTTAAATGCTCTTTGTTTGCAATTCGCTTATGTATCGTTGGTTCACTCGTGAGCTTCAATTTGAATTGTATCCCTCTATTTATAGAGTAGAGACAAGGATAGATCCGTTGGAGACGAAGATCCTTGTGTCTCTCTCTTTTGGGTAGCTAACGGCTCTTTCAAAGTATGGTTGCAGTGTCGTTTCCCTCCAATTCTGGAAAGCTGTTGACTTGCAGCTTTAATCAGAATATGGACAGTTGGATGCTTGTCATTGGTCGAGGTTCAGGGAAGTAGGTGAGATAGAACAGACTTAAAGGAGATCTGAAGCTGACTTCTCTCTTCCTCGTATTGACTCAGCTGATTTGACTTTAGAGAATCCTGACAGTCAGAAGACTGTCCAGTCGTTGCTGAGTCTGATCTCTATTCAGCAGCATGTTCCTGTTGAGTTGGCTCTACTGAGGATCAACTCTGAGTTCAGTGAACTACTCCTGCTGAGTTCAGTTCCATTGACTCCTTTTAGTATACTGCTCCTGCTGAGTCCAGTATCATTGAGTCTTCTACTTCTGGTACTGAGGCAGATAATCTACTGAGCGCCTGAACCAGATGAAGAGTGTCTACTGAGTCTGAAACCTCAGAGACAAAACAGAACACATTACAACTTAATGGTTCATCAGTCAAGATAGGGTTTTGGGATCTTCAAATCTTCAGTGAATATTCAGAGCACAGGGCTAATAAGTTATGTCTCAACTGATTGTGAGAAGACTGAATCATCTCCCAACATTTTCCCCCTATTTGATGATGCCAAAATCTAACACTATGACTTATCAGAAATAGAGCTCCTTACAAGTATTACAAGTAGAATCAGTGGAGTTGTTCTTCAAGTCCTAGACTACTGAGGGAATCAGGGAAGAAATATCAGAACCTATACAGAAAAATAATCAGCAATTTCCTTTCTAACAACATTTTCCCCATCTAAGCAATCTAACAGATCAGAATCTAACTAAGTAAAAACTGACAGAATATAACATTACTCAGTGAGTGTGTGAGTCAGTAATCACTTGAGTGATTCTGTGTGTTAAGCATAAAAACAAACAAGGCCATATAGACAATAAAGAATTGTCAGGGCCAACAACAGTGATGATTTTTATATATATGAAGAATTGTCAGTACAGTTACATCAACTGCTATACTAAGGAAAGACAGAACATAAATTACAAGAAACACAGAAGCTAACTATCATCTGAACTGCTTAATCCTGTCTTTGAAGTCCTTTGATTTAGATTCAGGAAGGGGCAGTCCATACATCCTATATGTGATCTTCCTCAGCTTCAGTATCTCTGAAAAGTCAGCGGGATCATCTTCTTCTAAGGATTTGGCTTCAGCAGCATCTTTGATCTCTTTCTCAATTACTCCATAGTGAACAGAGCCATCTAACTTCAGTGGGGGCGGAATGATTCTTGGAGCTGGGACTCTGACATCGATCTTGTCTGCTATGGCCTTCTGAACTCTAGCAAATATTACTACGTCGGTCCTCAGAAGTCATTCAACAAATGCGACATATTTGTGCTTTTCAGGCCAATACCTCCAGAAGTAATATTCTTTACATAATCAGCCTTCAGTGACTCCCACCTTTGAGTTCTTTCCCATTGCATCCATTCATCAACTCTGGGCCATCTTCGGAGTTTGAGGTCAGTAGGCTTCCTAAATCTTCTACATCTGTAAGGAATGTCTGCCTTTTCAGGAATCCTCTAGCTTGCTTCTTTTTCAGCTTTCAGTCTCAGAGCTTCTAAGTCTGCTAGTCTGAGCCTTTCTCTAGCTGCTTCTATTTGTCTTGCTTCTTCTCCTATGTACAGATACCTCTCCATCTGAACCCAAATCTCTTGCATTTCTTCTTCTGAATCTGCAGGAGTTGTTGATTTTTCTTTTGAAGTGCCCTGCTGACCAGTTGTCTACTGTTGTTCCTTTTCTTTTTCCTTCTCTTTATCTGCCTCATCCCTCAGCTTCAGAGCTCTAGGAGGCAGTCTGGGTCCAGTCTTTCTCCCACCTGCTGGAGCCTTAGTCTTACCTTTGGCTGGCTTCTTCTTTGGCTTGTTTGCAGCCTCAGCCTCAGCAATTTATCTTGCTAATTTTTCATCGAAAACAATTTATCTGCTTCGCCAGCCTGAATCATCTTCAGTTGCTCTTCGAAGTCGGCTCTTTTTGTGGCGAGTGCGTCATTTAGGATCGTGGAGAAATCAGGGACGTGTGTTTTGAATGGTTGTCCTGAATCCTTTGATTTCCGCACTCCGAGCCTGAGTGGTCTGCCTCCATGTGTTGTGGACGGCGCGGGCAAGGAGTCGGTTCTGAGTCCCTTGACTCTTCAGGGCCCTGGCTACTGACTTCGAGCGTCGGCTTCTAGGGCTGGGCGCTACCTCGAAGGTAGATTCAAGTAGCAGCTGAGAAGGTTCTACTGACTTCGAGGTACCAGTCGCCAACTGTCCTGGACCAAGGATGCTGAGAGGTGGTTCAGTAGTAGATGTGGGAGCCAAATGTGCTCAGTTGAAGTCTTACCAAGCTTAAGACTAGCTAAGTCACCGAGATCTTGGTTCTCCACTAAGGTCAGTTAGGAGAACACATCTCACTATGATCCATCAATACACAACGTTAAGTGTACCAGTGAAGACCAGTAAAGACAAGCAGCCAAGACAAGCCACTTCTTATCTAAACTGCAGCTTAAAGTGACAACTTATCTTGAAATTGTCTCAACTGTGACTACTGTTTATATCTTGTCTGTTCAACCAACTCGTGTAGTCTTTTGTGATTCCCAACACACTACACAAATCTAACTTCTATACAAGATAAAGGATTACATGTGCAAATACACACACACACACACACACACACACACACACATATATATATATATATATATATATATATATATATATAAGACAGGAGAATAAAATAGTGGTATGGACAAAAACACATTGTATACAAGCATAAAACTTGCTTCCAGAATACAAAATCCCAATAATTCTCCAACTTATACTAAAGCAAACTTTTAGTATACAATGTGTCAGTTCTAAGTACAAACTAGTACTCAACTATCGATCATATCTATCACTCTTCTCCCATTTATTCAAAAGTTTCTACAATCCTAAGTCATGGATATGCTTCTCGTAAGCCGAAATTGGTAAGCTCTTCGTGAATAGATCAACTAGACTGTCTTCAGTTCTGATCTTCTCAATGAGTACGTCATCTCGATTTAGGAATTATCGTATAATGTAGTACTTACTATCTCTATGTGTTTAGATGCCTTATGAGATCTAGGTTCCTTAGAATTTGCCACTGCACCCGCATTATCACAATAAATAGTGATCGCCTTATGCAATTTCTGAACTATATCAAGATCTGGGAGGAAATTCTTGAGCCAAACTGCCTCTTTCGAAGCTTCTGAAGCAACCGTATACTCTGCTTCCATGGTTGAGTCCCCAATACATTTCTGCTTTGCACTCCTCTATGAAATGGATCCACCTCCCAAGGTAAACGCATAACCCGAGGTAGACTTCTTCTTGTCTTTGTCAGCTTGGAAATCCAAGTCTGTATAACCCAAAGGCTCTAGATTGTCTGATCGGTAAACAATTCTATAATCCCTTGTCCGTTTAAGGTACTTGAGAATATTTTTTACCACAGTCTAGTGCGCTTGTCCAGGATTAGACTGATATATTAAGACCTTGCCTACATCATATGACAGAGCATTGCATACATGAGGCTAGAGACAGCGGCAACATATGGTACTAGCCTCATACTTTCTATCTCTTCATGCATTTTAGGGTACTGATTCTTTGATATAAAAAAATGTCATGTCTGAAAGGTACTGAACCTCTCTTGGCATTTTACATGCTAAAACAAGTAATAACAGTGTCAATGTAGGACGCTTGTGATAAGCTTAACATCATTTTCTAGCTATCTCGGATAACCTTGATCCCAAGGATGTAAGCAGGTTCACCTAAGTCCTTCATTTGAAACTGCTCGGATAACCACGCCTTTACGTCTGATAACACTTCAACATTGTTGCCCATGAGAAGGATGTCGTCTACGTAAAGTGCAAGAAACACCACTGATCCGTTAACACAGATACGGTACACGCACACCTTGTTAGGATACGATACAAAAGCATAGGATTTGACCACCTCGTCAAAACGCTGGTGCCATAACCGGGAAACTTGTTTAAGTCCATAAATGGACTTCTTAAGCTTGCAAACTAGATGCTCTTTGCCCTTCTTCACATAACCATCTGGTTGTTTCATGTAGATGTCTCTACATTTTTCAAGGTGACCGTTTAGGAATGCGGTCTTGACATCCATTTTCAAGATCTCTAGGTCCACGTTAGTGTCCTCTCTTTCTCTTGTATACCACGTACTACCAATAGCCTTGTAGCCATCAGGTAGTTCAGTGATCTCGTATACATCCATATCAGTTATGGACTTAAATTTTGAGTCCATGGCGATTCGCCATGAATCGGCATCTACATCTCCCACTGCTTCGTTGTAAGTCCAGGGATCCACGGTATCTTGTTCATCTGTCGGTTGATGATCAGACGTCTACCCAGTGAACATATACTGATCAGCTGTAAATATCACCCTCCCACTATGTTGAAGAGTGTCAGGATTTGTGTTAACAGATTGCAATTGCTCGTGGAGCTCTATCTTGCACAACTGGGTCTGTGAGTGGATCTTGATCACCTTGTAATTCCTCAAGGATGATCTCGACTTGAGACTTGTGATTACTAATATAATCATCCTCTAAGAACCGAGCATTGGTACTAACAACGATCTTCTGTTATTTAGGATCATAAAAATAACCACCCTTCGTTCCTTCGGATATCCTATAAACAACATAACCTCTGAACGTGGCTCCCACTTGCCGGCCTACTTATTAAGCACATAAGCAGGACACCTCCAAATTTTTACGTGGTGCATACTAGGATTGTGCCTGCTCCACACTCGACCGGAGTCGTGTTAACCGACTTGGATGGCACAAAATTCAATAAATATGTTGCAGTCTCTAGGGCATATCCCCAAAAGGAAACTGACAATGTTGCGTAACTCATCATTGACCGAACCATCTCTAAGAGTGTTCGGTTTCTTCTTTCTGACACACCATTCTGCTGAGGTGTGCCTGGTGCCGTCAGCTGGGATGTAATCCTACATTCTGTCAAGTAGTCTTTGAACACATTGGATAGGTAAAAAATGTTTCGCCTAAACTCAGGCACCAATAAAACATATCTCAATACTAAACTAGAGTCTAAAACAGATAAATTTAAATCTCTTATGGCAATAGCTGGAACTCGCGATCCATTACCCATGGAAACCACAACCTCGCCATGAGCCTGAACCCTTTTCTGCAGAAACCCCTGCAAGGTGTAACAAACATGGTCAGTTGCTCCAGAATCTACTACGTTTTCATGGGTAGATGCAGAAATAAGAACAATTTCAGTTACTAAGGCGATGCGTGTACCTTACTGTTTTGCCTTAAAGTTGGGACATTCAGTCTTCCAATGTCCAACCTTACCACACTTGAAACACTTCCCCTTAGGTTTTTGAACCCCTCCGGTAGCTGCTAACTTCGTGCTCCCACTACTCTTCTTGATGTTCGTAGCCTTCTTGCCCTTTTTCTGGAATCCACCTTTCGGAGGGTTCCTTGGGCTGCTAGTAGTGTTCAAGACTTGGGTTCCCTTACCTTCAGTCTGTCCCATGATTCCTTCTGCAGTGATTAACTCACTCGAAAGATCATTCAGAGTGTAGTTCTTCTTTGATATCACTACATTTAGGCGAAAATTCTCGTATGACTTAGGTAGTGAATGCAGAATGATATCTATCTTGATCTAAATCTCCAAGATACCACCAATATTTGCAATCCGATCTAGCAGCTTGATCCTATGTAAAATATGATCTTGCACGGATGTACCTTCGGCCATAGTGTAGGTCGTAACCTGCCTCAAGATATGAAATCTCTGAGATCTATCGGTCTCACCGATCTTTTCAGCCATGGAATCCCATATCACTCCCGCATGGAGCGTGTTTTCATACTGTGAAGCAAGAGAATCAATCATAGTGGATAAAATGACAAAACGAGTCTTATCATTACCCTCTACCCACTTCTCAGATTCCCTTATCTGCTCCTCAGTCACCCCTTCTTCGGGGAGTTCAGGCGCAGTGGTACTGAAAACATACATAATTTTCTCAATTTGGAGCAACAGTGTAAGGTTTCTCTTCCACTGTTTATAGTTGTCTGGACCCTTGAAGGGTCGGCTCATAAGACCGTTAATGACAGCTCGAACAGACATATCAGAAAAATATTTAAAATTTGAAGCATGTAAGAAATTTAAATTTGCACATAATTTGTAATTAATAATCATTGTAACCTTTTGTAAAACCAATGATATTAAAAACCTCGAACAACTCTAGGAATTCCACTCGTAAGCCACACAGGTAGACGTTTACTAGCGTAACCCTAAGCCAAGCTATTTACCTAGCTCTTTAATTCCAATGCACACCGAGGTTCTTAAGATGAACGGAATTAATAGTTCGATATTTTGGACCATGTCACTATTATAATGCGGGAAGAGGGCAGTGAATTGTACATCTAAGCATTGACCACTAATTTGACAAAAATAGAATCAAATTCTCGAAATAGAACCATGTTGCATTTAATTTGATCTAAGAGTGTTCGGTTTCTTCTTTCTGACACATCATTCTGCTGAGGTGTGCCTGGTGCCCTCAGCTGGGATGTAATCTCACATTCTGTAAAGTAGTCCTTGAACTCATTGGATAGGTTTTCCCCACCACGATCAAATTGCAGTGTTTTGATTTTTTTACCTAATTTCTTCTCCACTTCATCTTTGAATTCCTTAAAGGTTTCGAAGCAATCCGACTTGTGGTGAAGAATATAAATATATCCATACCTCGAGTAATCATCGGTAAATGTGACGAAGTACTCATACCCTCCACGAACTTGTGTAGACATGGGTCCACACAAGTTAGAATGAATCAAACTTAGTGCTTTTGTGCCTCCATAACCTTTTGTCTTAAAAGGCCTAGTCACCATCTTTCCCTCCAAGCAGGATTCACAAGTTGGAAATGGTTCAACTTGCAGAGACTCTAATGATCCATATTTCACCAACATTTGGATCCTAATTAGATTGATGTGACCTAGTCTTAAGTGCCCATATAAGTTTGGTTTACCTTAGAAGATTCTTTCCTCTTCTTAAGATTTGATGATGAGATAGCAACATTAATAGATGTATATGTATTAGACGTAATAGTGTATAAAGATCCATTTAAAGGCCCATTGCAGATAAGATCTTTACCTTTTGAAATCGAAATTTCTTCATCAAAAATAGATCTATAACCATACTTAATAAAAAAAAATTGAAACGAAATAATGTTTCGCCTAAACTCAGGCACCAATAAAACATATCTCAATACTAAACTAGAGTCTAAAATAGATAAATTTAAATCTCTTATGGTAATAGCTGGAACTCGCGATCCATTACCCATGGAAACCACAACATCGCCATCAGCCTGAACCCTTTTCTGCAGAAACCCCTGCAAGGTGTAACAAACATGGTCAGTTGCTCCAGAATCTACTACGTTTTCATAGGTAGATGCACAAATAAGAACAATTTCAGTTACTAAGGCGATGCATGTACCTTTAAAGTTAGGACATTCAGTCTTCCAATGTCCAACCTTACCACATTTGAAACACTTCCCCTTAGGTTTTTGAACCCCTCCAGTAGTTGCTAACTTTGTGCTCCCACTGCTCTTCTTGACGTTCGTAGCCTTCTTGCCCTTTTTCTGGAAGCCACCTTTCAAAGGGTTCCTTGAGCTGCTAGTAGTGTTCAAGAATTGGGTTCCCTTACCTTTAGTTCTGTCCCATGATTCCTTCTGCTGTGATTAACACACTCGAAAGATCATTCAGAGTGTAGTTCATCTTTGATCTCACTACATTTAGGCGAAAATTCTCGTATGACTTAGGTAGTGAATGCAGAATGATATCTATCTTGATCTAAAGCTCGAAGATACCACCAACATTTGCAATCCGATCTAGCAGCTTGATCCTATGTAAAATATGATCTTGCACGGATGTACCTTCGGCCATAGTGTAGGTCGTAACCTGCCTCAAGAGATCAAATCTCTAAGATCTATCGGTCTCACCGATCTTTTCAGCCATGGAATCCCATATCACTCCCGCATGGAGCGTGTTTTCATACTGTGAAGCAAGAGAATCAATCATAGTGGATAAAATGGCAAAACGAGTCTTGTCATTATCCTCTACCCACTTCTGAGATTCCCTTATCTGCTCCTCAGTCACCCCTTCTTCGAGGAGTTCAGGCGCAGTCGTACTGAAAACATACATAATTTTCTCAATTTGGAGCAACAGTGTAAGGTTTCTCTTCCACTGTTTATAGTTGTTTGGACCCTTTAAGGGTCGGCTCATAAGACCGTTAATGACAGCTCGAACAGACATATCTAAAAAATATTTAAAATTTAAAGCATGTAAGAAATTTAAATTTGCACATAATTCGTTATTAATAATCATTGTAACCTTTTGTAAAAACAATGATATTAAAAGCCTCGAACAACTCTTGGAATTCCACTCGTAAGCCGCACATGTAGACGTTTACTAGCATAACCCTGAGCCAAGCTATTTACCTAGCTCTTTAATTCCAATGCATATCGAGGTTCTTAAGATAAAAAGAATTAATAGTTCGATATTTTGGACCATGTCACTAATAAAACGCGGGAAGAGAGCAGTGAATTGTACATCTAAGCATTGACCATTAATTTGACAAAAATAGAATCAAATTCTCGAAATAGAACCATGTTGCATTCAATTTGAACTAAGAGTGTTCGGTTTCTTCTTTCTGACACATCATTCTGCTGAGGTGTGCCTGGTGCCGTCAGCTGGGATGTAATCTCACATTCTGTCAAGTAGTCCTTGAACTCGTTGGATAGGTATTCCCCACCACGATCAAATTGCAGTGTTTTGATTTTTTTTTACCTAATTTCTTCTCCACTTCATCTTTGAATTCCTTAAAGGTTTCGAAGCAATCCGACTTGTGGTGAAGAATGTAAATATATCCATACCTCGAGTAATCATCGGTAAATGTGACGAAGTTCTCATACCTTCCACGAACTTGTGTAGACATGGGTCCACACAAGTTAGAATGAATCAAACTTAGTGCTTATGTGCCTCTATAACCTTTTGTCTTAAAAGGCCTAGTCACCATCTTTCCCTCCAAGCAGGATTCACAAGTTGGAAATGGTTCAACTTGGAGAGACTCTAATGATCCATATTTCACCAACCTTTGGATCCTAATTAGATTGATGTGACCTAGTCTTAAGTGCCCCATATAAGTTTGGTTTACCTTAGAAGATTATTTCCTCTTCTTAAGATTTGATGATAAGATAGCAACATTAACAGATGTATATGGATTAGACATAATAGTGTATAGAGATCCATCTAAAGGCCCATTGTAAATAAGATCTTTACCTTTCAAAATTGAAATTTGATCATCAAAAATAGATCTATAACCATCCACAATAAAAAAAATTGAAACGTAAATAATGTTTCGCCTAAACTCAGGTACTAATGAAACATATCTAAATTCAAAACTAGAGTCTAAAACAAATAAATTTAAATATCTTATGGCAATAGCTGGAACCGCGATCCATTACCCATGAAAACCACAACCTCGCCATCAGCCTGAACCCTTTTCTGCAGAAACCCTTGCAAGGTGTAACAAACTTGGTCAGTTGCTCCAGAATCTACTACTTTTTCATAGGTAGATGCAGAAATAAGAACAATTTCAGTTACTAAGGCGATGCGTGTACCTTTATGTTTTGCCTTGAAGTTGGGACATTCAGTCTTCCAATGTCCAACCTTACCACACTTGAAACACTTCCCCTTAGGTTTTTGAACCCCTCCGGTAGGTGCTAACTTCGTGCTCCCACTACTCTTCTTAACGTTCGTAGCCTTCTTGCCCTTTTTGTGGAATCCACCTTTCGTAGGGTTCCTTGAGCTGCTAGTAGTGTTCAAGACTTAGGTTCCCCTACCTTTAGTCTGTCCCATGATTCCTTCTACAGTGAATAACTCACTCGAAAGATCATTCAGAGTGTAGTTCTTCTTTGATATCACTACATTTAGGTGAAAATTCTCATATGACTTAGGTAATGAATGCAGAATGATATCTATCTTGATCTAAAGCTTCAAGATACCACCAACATTTGAAATCCGATCTAGCAGCTTGATCTTATGTAAAATATGATCTTGCACGGATGTACCTTCGGCCATAGTGTAGGTCGTAACCTGCCTCAAGAGATAAAATCTCTGAGATCTATCGGTCTCACCGATCTTTTCAGCCATGGAATCCCATATCACTCCCGCATGGAGCGTGTTTTCATACTGTGAAGCAAGAGAATCAATCATAGTGGATAAAATGACAAAACGAGTCTTGTCATTATCCTCTACCCACTTCTCAGATTCCCTTATCTGCTCCTCAGTTAACCCTTCTTCGGGGAGTTCAGGCGCATTGGTACTAAAAACATACATAATTTTCTCAATTTGGAGCAAAATCTGTCATTAACGATCTTATGAGCCGACCCTTAAAGGGTCCAAACAATTATAAATAGTGTAAGGTTTCTCTTCTACTATTTATAGTTGTTTGGACCCTTTAAGGGTCGGCTCATAAGATCGTTAATGACAGCTCGAACAGACATATTAGAAAAATATTTAAAATTTAAAGCATGTAAGAAATTTAAATTTGCACATAATTCGTAATTAATAATCATTGTAACCTTTTGTAAAAACAATGATATTAAAAACCTCGAACAACTCTAGGAATTCCACTCGTAAGCTACACAGGTAGACGTTTACTAGCGTAACCCTAAGCCAAGCTATTTACATAGCTCTTTAATTCCAATGCACACCGAGGTTCTTAAGATGAACGGAATTAATAGTTCAATATTTTGGACCATGTCACTATTAAAATGCGGGAAGAGGGAAGTGAATTGTACATCTAAACATTGACCATTAATTTGACAAAAATAGAATCAAATTATTGAAATTGACATACTTACTCGAACCATGCCGCATTTAATTTGATCTAAGAGTGTTCGGTTTCTTCTTTCTGACACACCATTCTGCTGAGGTGTATCTGGTACCGTCAGCTGGGATGTAATCTCACATTCTGTCAAGTAGTCCTTGAACTCGTTGGATATGTATTCCCCACCACGATCAGATCGCAGTGTTTTGATTTTTTTACCTAATTTCTTCTCCAATGCATCTTTGAATTCCTTAAAGGTTTCGAAGCAATCCGACTTGTGGTGAAGTAGGTAAAAATATCCATACCTCGAGTAATCATCGGTAAATATGACGAAGTACTCATACCCTCCACGAACTTGTGTAGACATGGGTCCACACAAGTTAGAATGAATCAAACTTAGTGCTTCTGTGCCTCTATAACCTTTTGTCTTAAAAGGCCTAGTCACCATCTTTCCCTCCAAGCAGGATTCACAAGTTGGAAATGGTTCAACTTGGAGAGACTCCAATGATCTATATTTCACCAACCTTTGGATCCTAATTAGATTGATGTGACCTAGTCTTAAGTGTCACATATAAGTTTGGTTTACCTTAGAAGATTCTTTCCTCTTCCTTAATATTTGATGATGAGAAAGCAACATTAACATATGTATATGGATTAGACGTAATAGTGTATAAAGATCCATTTAAAGGCCCATTGCAGATAAGATCTTTACCTTTCGAAATCGAAATTTGATCATCAAAAATAGATCTATAACCATCCAATAAAAAAAATTGAAACGGAAATAATGTTTCGCCTAAACTCACGCACCAATAAATTATATCTCAATACTAAACTAGAGTCTAAAACAGATAAATTTAAATCTCTTATGGCAATAGCTGGAACTCGCGATCCATTACCTATGGAAACCACAACCTCGCCATCAGCCAGAACCCTTTTTCTGCAGAAACCCTGCAAGGTCTAACAAACATGGTCAGTTGCTCCACTTCTGTCTCGCGAAAAATAAAAATGCTTTAAAACGAATTAAATCCTATTTACATGTTTTTCGAAGCGCATTTAATCACATAATCGCATGCTAAAGCATAATAATAAATAAATGCGTAAATAGGATATAAAACGTCGTTATCGGGTAAAAACACATATAAATCCTATCTATTACATTGCCCGAACAGATACAAGTCTTTGAAATCTTGATCCAGAAATCAAACTGCAAAACTGTCTCGAAAAAACTACATCAGCGCCACGTCAACTAGGGCTGACGTCAGCACACACGAGGGCTGACGTAAGACACCTTCTTCACGCAGGAATTGCACTGCCGCCGCCGGGCCTGGCCGCGCCGCAGCCCACTGTCGATAGGGGTGTCGGACGCGGCCTCATCACTCATCCTTGGCCAGCGTCGTCGCCGGAATTACACCTGGAGCGTGCACGCGGCGCGGTATGCCTGCGCCGTCGCTCGCCGCCCGCGGCCGCCGCCTCGGCCGGCCTCCTCCGTCGTCCCCGTCCCTCCCAGACGTCTCACAGTCGTCTACGCTGAGAAGAACAACCGCCAATCATTGCCGTTGCGATCTGGAGTTGCTCAATTCCGAAGCTCCTCGTCGGCGAACTCCGTCGCCCGAAATTACCTCTTTCTCTGCGATTCGCTTAATTAATTTAGGGGAAACAAACCTTGGATGATTTTCGGCCACCATGAATGGATTCCGGCTAAAACGAACCTTCAGACGTCGATTCTGGTTGCATCCGGGATCGGATGACCCCTTACGACCTATCCACGCGAAGCTCGTGACAAGACGAACCAAATGGCACAAGCTGCTTAGCCGGAAGGGACCGGACGTGCCGCCACTCTCCGCTGCAAAGTGGTGGCGGAACCCTAGAAAACTAGGGTTTCGGCTGCATTAGGATTTCTTCTCTATCTCGATTTTCGTGCCTCTCGGACCAAAATTACAGTACAGAAATAGTACAAGCACATAACAAATAGGTCATATCATCTACTCGTGGATTTTCTCATGAGAAAAATGTTATAACGGGATCAAAATAGTGGCTCGCCGGCCGCCCCAAACACAAAAATAGCTTGATAGCGACGAAATAAAACCCTAAACATGCTCCTAAAAGCAACAATTAGAGCTTAAACCAGGCTCTGATACCAATTGAAGGAATTAAACAGGGGAAGAATTGTACCTTCCTCTGCGTATGTTGTTGTAGCTCTGATTGTTGCTCGTGTTTCAGATCTTCTGATCTGTGTCCCGGCCTTTTTCTCCCTCTGGGTGGTCAAGAAACTGATGAAAATTAAGATTTCGTCCCTCTCTCTCAAATGTGTAAAACATGTGAATGATGTGTGTGTTCTGTTTATGAACAGAATACTAATACATATAGGCTTCAAGAGCTAATATTATATTAATATTTGTAGCCCATTAATTTAATTATATTTCTAATGGAATTCTACATCAATTAGCCCATAATATAGTAAAATAATCTTTTGGGAAAATTTTATTTATCAATTAATTGGCCATCCAATTAATTCCAGATAAATAATATTATTAAATAATATAAAATACATTAATCTATTAATGATCATTTCTGAGAGACAATAAATAACTAGGACTACTAATTGGGCCAGATCAGGGATCTAATACAAGAAATAAAGCAGGGCCTCAAATTAATTAATTATCTATGCTCAGCCAGAGCAAAATTAATTAATAAACACAGATTCATTCCACTAAAGAATTTGTGCTGACTTACTCCTTTATCCCAAATTGAGCAAGGGTTTGTATTTTAGACTTAATCGATCCCCGCATTTAAGATAGAAATATATGTTAGTTAATTAAACTCACTGATTGCTTAAATTAACTAACATCTCATTAAGTTCCTGAGTAGTGCCACTCGACCTCATTAACACACCTGAACTTAATCAACCGGCCGGGTTTAATGTACTAATCCTTTCGAGTTCCTTAGGGGATATTATCAACCCATTTTACTATGATACAGTTGCAAGATACAGACAACCAGCCTGAGCCAAAAATAACTACTAACACCCAAGATACGTAGATCCGGTCGCGATGACGTTCACCATAGTAGGTTAAAGTGATAGATAACCAAATGTGCTCAGCTGAAGTCTTACCAAGCTTAAGACCTGCTAAGTCACCGAGATCTTGGTTCTCCACTAAGGTCAGTTAGGAGAACACATCTCACTGTCATCCATCAAATCACCACCTTATGTGTACTAGTAAAGACAAGCAGCCAAGACAAGTCACTTCTTATCTAAACTGCAGCTTAAAGCGATAACTTATCCTAAAGTTGTCTCAGCTGTGATAACTGTTTATATCTTGTCAGTTCAACCAATTCGTGTAGTCTTCTGTGATACCCAACACACTACACAAATCTAATTTATATATATATATATATATAGATAGGGGGTGGTTCAAATAGGAACACCCCTTAGGGTGAGAAATAAGAACAAATATCATCCTTTAGATGATGAAAATCGACGGCCCAGATTCCTGTTTTAAATTTTTTACCCGAATTGCACTATTAAGTCAAAAAATTTGCACAAAGGGTATTAGGGTCAAATTGTTTTAGTATATTAATCTTAAACTAGGTTAAACATTTTCTATTCCTCATCTAATTTCTTTTCCCTAATTTCTCATCTGCAAGATTAGCGGTTCCGGAATCATCTACACTGAAACCTTCGACTTCCCAAATTCGATATTTCAGTTTAGATCATGTGGTTTGATCAATAAAAGCAGCGATTTCTAGACGAGCCTCGTCCCTTTCATCCGGAACGCACGAGGAAGATTCAGATTGAATTGATGAGTTTTTAACTTTTGGGCAAATTTAAAACCATCGAATTCTTAGTTTTTGTACTATTATAATGTATATTTGCCGAAAACAATTAGTGTTTTCGCAGATTATGAAATTCTTGATGAATGTATATTAACTGATTGTTGAATTGGATTTTTGAATTATTTGCCTAAACTGAATGTATTGCACATTTTCGCTTTTTCTTTTTTGAACCATTGCACAACTGCAACGATTTGTGGGTTTGTTGGTGTATGACTTCCTGTTGTAGTTAGCGGTTTTTTTATTATAAGATAAATTGCACGATTCATTATTACGTAGTACACGTTTTTTATGATAAATTTTGCACTT
Organism: Lavandula angustifolia; assembly: GCA_028984105.1. NCBI lineage: Eukaryota > Viridiplantae > Streptophyta > Magnoliopsida > Lamiales > Lamiaceae > Lavandula > Lavandula angustifolia. The sequence goes on along the minus strand of CM054819.1, from coordinate 11,325,767 downwards.
TTTCATTTTATTTTTGAATTTTTTGCTATTTTAAGCACACTTTTGAATTTTGCAAACTTCTGAACTATTTTATTAAAAAATTTGCACACTTATGAACTATTTTATGCACTTTTTTCCATTTTTAATTAAACAGTAACAATATTTTTTTTTTTCCGCGAGGGATGGTTTTTTTGTGTTTACTGATTGCACATTTATGTGATAAGTAGTGCACATTTTTTCTTTTTTTATTTGCACCATTGCAAAACATCATCAATTGTGTGTTTTTGGTGATTAAATATGTAGAGATGCATAACGATTTTTTATTTTTAAATTTTCGTTCAACTTCCTTTGTATTTATCAGTTTTTTATATTTAGATAAATTGCATAATTAAGTATTCTGTAGAACACAATTTAGATAATCAAAATTTGCACTTTTCATTTATTTGCGAATATGGTGCTATTTTATGCACAGTTCTGAAATGTGAATGTGCACACTTATAAATTATTTTATGCATTTTTTTTCAATTTTAACTTCACGGTTTCAAAATATTTTTCCGCGAGGGATGACATTTTTTTGTTAACAGATTGCACATTTATGAGACATATGGAAACTTTCAAAAGGTGAATTGTCAAGCTCTTGGGCGATAGGATTGCGAAAGAATGCGTAGAAGCAGAGTTGCCTATGTTGATAATTAAATATTGTGCATAGATTCTTCAAAGTGATATAAACTTGCATAAGAATGAGGTTGCTATAAATGTAGACCACTACTTTAAAATATTGTCTTGCCTAGTAAAATAAATGTTGAGCGTTTTCCGCTAGGATAATCTTTACATGTCCTTAGAATTTTATAGTTTTGAACGATTCAGATACGTTTAATATAACAGTTGTTTATTTTATTTTATGGTCATTTTTTCGAGTGGTGTACAATAAGTAATGAAATGGTGCATTTTAATAAAAAGATAAGCATGCATTTCATAAAAGTAAAATAAATGTATATTTTAATTTTTTTATAACATAATAATTTGAACAATTAAGTATTAAAAAATACACATCTACTATGTATAAATTTGCACTTTAAAAAAATATATTAAAATAGGTACTAAAAAAATAACATTCGACATCCGAAACTTTGTACTAGATTAAAAAAACATTAATACACAATAAAAGTACTAAAAATATGAAATTACAAATAAAATTCATTAATATATGGGGATTAAAAACTACACAGTACGATAAAAAATAAAAAATAATTATAAAATATAAATTGGTGATCATAGAACAAGAACTAGTTAAAAACAAAAAAAAAATTAGAAAAGCTTTAGATCATTCTGCAAATTGATCACAATTTCGGGAGTCATGATTCCCCATTTGTTTACATTTGCTACACTTTCTCTTTGGTTTCTTTGCATCCAAAGCGGCCCTTTCCCTTCTTGACTTAATTCAACTTCCGCTACCTTTGGTTTTAACCGGACTAGGAGAAAAAACCGAAATAGATTCTGGGATCGGTCCACCATAAAACACTTCAAATGTCTGCTTCTTTTGTATGCAACCTCCATTTTTGCAAGACTTATTAGAATATTTTTCTGATAACATCTTCAAGTCCACTGACAAATCAGATATTAATTCATCATTGCCATAAACAACACTGAGACATCATTGCCATCAACAACGCCAAGGCATGAATAAGCATAAAGTGAACTATATACGTGCTTAAAAAACCCACTGTATAGTGCAGAAATTAACACCAAAAAAAAAAAAAAAGAACAAAACAAACAGAAATTGTAAACCGAAAGAATCTAAAAACGAAAAAGAAGAAATTGATCAACAATGGATTCAAATATTCTTCCAAAAAAATTTCAAATGATCAAAAGAAAAATTAGGTTTCCAATTGATTATTCAAAACTAAGAAAAATAATAAAAAAACCATAGAATCCTATAACATGATTTGATGCACGTATACGAAGAAATTAAGAAAAGAAAAGAGGTTGAAATCGAATATGATTTTTTTTTTATTCAATCAGACATTGAATCAAAACAAGATAATGGAATCAAACATAAGATTTATGTGGAAACAAGCAAATAAACAACGAACCTTGTGTAGACATTATCATAAAATGTTGATAATCAAAATTGAAAAACTCTGTATTTCTCACTATTTGCGCCGATGTGAAGAAAAATGAACTAGAGAACGACTTATAAGAAATAAATTAGGTTACAAGATAAAATAAAAACAAAATTTTACAAAAAATACCTTATTGCAAACTTTTTGCCTTTATGGTGCATTTCGGGATTTTAAGTGATGACAAGATCTAGAGCGTCGAATCACTTGATCAAACGATTATAAATTGTTCTTATTTCTCACTATAAGGGGTGTTCTCAAATGATCTCCCCTATATATATATATATATATCAGATAGGAGAATAAAATAGTGGTAAGGACAAAAACACGTTGTATACAAGCATAAAACTTGCTTCCAGTATATAAAATCCCAACATTGACAGTATTATCAGGTTGGTTATCTAATCAACACATAGGAAACAATTTCCCCTAAACAAACATTTTCCCCCTATCTTACTTAATCTACTTTCCCTTGATAATTAATTTCCCTTATAGCATGGAAAAGTCAGTTTCTGTTAAGAAGTTCTAAACAATTAAGCACAGAGAAACATATAAGTAGATATGTGGGTACGTGAGCTGATTACTTCACTAATCAGTAGTGCTGAAAGAAAATACACAGCCAAATGACAATGAGTAGTTGTCGAAGGCTAAAAGAAGAGATGTCATAAATGATAAGGAGTTTATGGTTACATGACTTTCTATTTTAGAGCCTAGAAGACTAAGGAGACAGTCAGCTTGACTTCTTCTTGAAGAGTTGCATCCGAGCTTTAAAGTCAGCAGACTTCTTCTCCAGAAGATCAAGGTCGTAAGCTGAGTAGACACGCTGCCGCAAGGTCTTAATCTCTTCCTTGTCTTCTTCATCATGCTTGTTCAGTCCTTTCCTTTTAATGACGTCAAAGATCTCTCCCTCAATCTCCTTTTTGCATAGGTTGCCTTGGTGCGTCATAGGACGAGGTAGTGGTCTGAACTAAGGTGCTTTCAGTGACTGGCCGGATTGCTCTAGAAGGGTTTGAATCTCAGCATAGAGAGGAGCATCCATGTGTTTAAGAAAATCTGCGAAGGCTTCTTCAGAATCGACTTCCTCATTCAGAAACTTCCAGACATAGAATCTTTTTATAAAGTCCACTTTGATCTGATCCCATCTCTAGTTGATTTTGTATGGTACCCATGCGTTAGTCCTCTTGAAGATATTCCTCTTCACCTCATTGACAGGCTCCCTTCTTCTGAAAAACTTAGAAAGGGTAGGGATGCTCATGTCCTTCTCAAGAACTCTCTCGCAAGCTTCCTTCTTAGTTCTCAGCCTCAGTGCCTCCAGATCAGCTAGACGAATACGCTCTCTAGCTTCGCTGATCTGTATAGCCTCAGTTGTCCTGTCCAATCCTCACTCACAGCTGTCCCACAACTCTTTCATTTCAGCTTCTTGTCTCTCGACAATTCAGTGGTGGTGATAAACTGGATGTCTGAGTCTCAGCTTGTTTGGACTTTGTGGGAGTCCTTGCCGCTGAAGACCTTGATTGTCTGGGCTGTACTGATCTAGTTCGACTAGGAACTGGAGTGCTTCTTCCTTCTCAAGCTCATGCGCGAGCTGTTCATCATATGCTATATGGTCTTCACGCGTTTTGAATTTGACCTTTTTCGGAGGAGAGGGAGAAAGAGAGGCTGGAGCTTTGCCTTTGCCTTTAGCTTTGGCTTTCTTTGCTGCTGACTCAGGTTATGGCTCTTCTTGCTCTTCTTCAGGTAGAGTTTCCAGTTACTGAGTCACATCAGCAACTGCTTCTTCAGCAGGCTCTCCTGAGCCTTCAGTTTCCTTCTCTTTTCTTGCAGCTGCAGCAGAGTGACCTGCCTCTTCGGCTTTCAAGAGGGTCAGTAGTTGAGATGACCTACTTCCGTTGCGCGAGCTGTTCATCATATGCAATCTGCTCTTCACGCGTTTTGAATTTGAGCTTTTTCGGAGGAGAGGGAGAAGGAGAGGCTGGAGCTTTGCCTTTGCCTTTATCTTTAGCTTTCTTTGCTGCTGACTCAGCTTGTGGCTGTTCTTGCTCTTCTTCAGGTAGAGCTTCCAGGAACTGAGTCACATCAGCAACTACTTTTTTCTGCAGGCCCTCCTGAGCCTTCAGTTTCCTTCTCTTTTCTTCCAGCTGCCTCTTTGGCTTTCAAGAGGGTCAATAGTTGAGATGACCTACTTCCTTCCCCCTTTTTGGTATCATCTATCAACATTACCAAGGATGTCACATTGGTGTTCAGCCCCTCGATAGATGTTTTGATCGAGTCTATGGAGGCTGCAACATCTCCAGCTGCATTGGTATAGGAAGTCCATCGCTTGTCGTGCTCAAGATTGATAACCTTCAGTAGAGCGGATTTGGATGAATCTATCGCCTTCAGATAAGCTTCCACGGATTCCACAACTTCTTTGCGGATATGTGTCCATACTGCATGCTGCACTGTGAGTGCCTTTGATACACTCTCAATTGCGAGCTTGTGTCGCTGATCAACTGATTTCAGGACCCGATCAACTGCAGAGGCCACTTCCTCAGAGAAAGTCTTGACCTGATTCTACAAAATGGTTTGGAACTGAACTTGCAGATCGGTCGGAGGTTCTAGTACTTGTTTGAGGATCGCTTCAGAATTAACTTCAGTTGGGATGCTGCTCCTCTGCACTTCAGCAAATAAGGTTCCTAACTCCTTAGTTTGAGCCTCTATGAATTGGCTCCATTTGTTCTGCACATCTTTCGCGAGAAGACGGTTGTTATGACCTTGACATTTGATAACCTTATTGATGGACGCCATTTTGATATCCTTGATCTTAGTAGCCTGGTATCAAGATTTTTTCTTTGGCTCAATCTCGGATGGCATATGGATGACTGCGCCTGATTCAAGAGGTGGTGGCAGCGAGTCGTCCTTGGGAGATTGTCCCTCAGCAGATCCTCCCTAGTCTGCATCCTTGGGTGGGTTGTCGCAGTGGGAGTCAGACTGAGTGTGGGACTGAACGGGCTGATCAGATTGCTCCTTTAGACTCAGGAGCATCAGCATGGCGGGTGTTGGTCCCGAGAGCACGTTCAGGTGTAGAGGAGGGGGGGTGAATACACCTGAATCCTATTTTCTCAACTTTGAACACGAACAGTCCTGTTCAGGAAAGTGCCGTAGTGAAAGAATTCAGCAGACCAAATAGCTATTCTGAATCGTGTTTGGCAAAGAGTCTGACTCTACTGAGATCCGCTTAGCCGACCGAGTCGATTCGGTATCGGCGAGATAGAGTTCAGTGGTGCGGAAATGTGTAGGCCCAAATCAGTTGAGTGGAAAACGTTTTATCAAGACAGTCTCAATTCAGCAGAAAAAATAGTTCAGTATGCTGAGACTTAGTTGTATGATTTTAAAGGATAATTTTCAGTATGAATAGTTAAAATCATTGCAACAGTAAATAAGAGAGCAAGCGAGAGACACAGATTTTTAAAGTGGTTCGGATACACAGGATCCTACGTCCACTGTCCCGAAAGGTAAGGAGGCTATTTATTATACTGAGTTAGTCTCAGTCAGCTTGTACACAGGACAAAGCCGCGTCTTGGAATTTATACTAAGCAAGTCTCAGTTTACAACGGTTATCAAACTAACGTGTTTGACAAACTCTTCAACAGTGAAGGAGTCCTTTTACAATAAGGATTAGGTTCAAATATGAACTCCTTCGTCTAAGCTATGGATATGATCGGTTGAGCTTAGGGTTAGAGGGATAGGGATTGAGAATGTAGCTTCTAGAACGACGAACGGCTGAGTTTAGCTTTGGGTTCGTGTAACGTCGTTTGGATACTAGAGGCTTGTATATCGGTTCAGCTTGGTTCCCTTATGAGCTAGAATGTAGTCTTTCGCCGGAGATAGATCTTCGAGTTCTTGCGGAAGACTTAAGCTTTTCGAATTGCTCGTTTGAATGCTCTCTTCTTGTTTTAGTTCTCTTTCCTTGTTTGCTCGTGAAGTAGCATTCGTAGTTGTTCTTTCAAAAACTTGAATCATCCCTCTATTTATAGAGAAGAGATTGGGAAAGATCCGTTGGAGATGATGATCCCTTTCTCACTCTTTTGGTAGCTAACGGCTCTTTTGAAGAAGGTGACAGTGTCCTTTCCCTGCTTTTCTGGAAATATGTTGACTTGCAGCTTTAGTAGGTAAAAAGGCACGTGTCTGCTTGTCATTCGTCGAGGTTTTGCAGAGTAGTTGAGACAGAACAGACTTCGAGGCATAATGAAGCTAACTTCTCTCTTACTCGTATTTGACTATGCTGATTGTCGTTCAAAAGATCTGACAGTTCAGAAGACTGTCTGCCGTTACTGAGTCTGATCCTGTAGAGAGTACTGAATTTACTCTACTGAAGGTCAGCTCTTAGTTCAGTGAACTACTCCTGCTGAGTTCAGTTCCACTGACTCCTTCAGTATACTGCTCCTGCTGAGTCCAGTATCTACTGAGTCTTCTACATCTGGTGTTGAGGCTGATAATCTACTGAACGCCTAAACCAGAGCAGAGTGTCTTCTGAGTCTGAACCCTCAGAGACAAAAACAATTACAATAGAATGGTTCACCAATCAGATAGGGTTTTGGGATCTTCAAATCTTCAAGCAAATTCAGAGCACGAGGCTACTGAGCTTTGGTCAGTTAAGATAGAATAATTTCCCAATAAGTATGACTGTGCTGAGGATAGAATCATCACCCAACAATTTCCCCCTATTTGATGATGCCAAAACCTAACATCTATACTAACACTAAACTTCTCAGAACCAGAGCTCCTTACAATATTACAAGTAAGATCAGTGGAGTTGTTCTTTAAGTTCTAATCTACTGAGGGGATCAGGGCAGAAACAATTTCTCCCTAAACAACAATTTCCCCCGGAACAGCTAGTCTAACAGAATCTATCAAAGCAATCGACTGACAAGTAAATAAACGTGAGCGTGTGAGTGAGTAATCACTTCAGTGATTCTGAGTGTTAAGCATAAGACAAACATTGCTATTTAGACAATAAGATATTGTCAGAGCCAAAAGATGTATATATAAATATGAAAGTTCAGTACAGTACATCTCTTGCTAAGCTAGGAAGATAAAGAAACTAAGACTAAGAACGCTTGTACTGCTTGATCCTGTCCATAAAGTTCTGCGATTGTGTCTCGGGAAGGAGCAGTCCATACATCTTGTAAGTATACTTCCTCAACTTCAGATATTCAGCAAAGTCAGCTAGCTCATCTTCTTCAATATCTCTGTGGGCGGCAGCATCCTTCACTTCTTTCTCTATTACTCCATAATGAATAGAATCATCAAGTCTTCTGGTTGGTGGTAGAATTCTGGGATCAGGGACTTGGACAATGATATTCTCTTTCACAGCTTGTACCAGGTAGGCATATAAGTCTGGTTCAGTAATCCTCATCCATTCAACGTAGGCATCTGCCTTTGTAATGTTTGGCCAGAATCTCCAGAAATAGTTCCTCTTGATGAATTCTAACTTCTGTGATTCCCATCTCTGTGTAAACTGAGCAGGAATCCATTCATCCGTCCTAGGCCATCTTTGCATTTTCAGATCTGTTGGCTTCCTGAACCTTCTGTATTTATATGGAATGTCAGCTTTTGAAGGTACTCTCAGCCTGGCCTCTTGTTCAGTACGGATTCTCAGTGCTTCAAGGTCTGCCATATGGATTCTCTGCCTGGAAGCCATAATCTGTCTTGCCTCTTCTCCTCGGTATAGATATCTATCCATCTGAGCAAATATAGCTTCAATCTCGGCATCTTGTTCCTTATAGTTCTCGTGTAGAAGGGTTTGCGAGGCGACTGATCTTCTGAGTCAGCAGGGGTACTTGATTTTTCTTTAGACGTACCCTGCTTCTCAGTGTCCTGCTGTTGTTACTGCTCCCTATCATCATCATCTTGAATTATCAGCTTTCTGGGAGGCAACCTAGTCGTTGTTGACTTCTTTCTGCCGTGAGCTGGGGCCTTTGTCTTTCCTTTGGAAGGCTTTGCTTTAGGCTTGTTGGCTGCTTCAGCTTCGGCTAATTCCCTAGCTAGCTTCTCGTCAGCTGCTGAGCCTCCTCTGTAGCAGTAACATATCTCTTTGATTTCTTTGTTGGAGGGGTCAGGAGTTCCAATGCTTTCTTACCCTTGCCTTGAACAGGAGATGGGAGAGGTGCCTCTTCCTCCTCTGAGTCATCCTGCTCAGCATACTCAGCAACCTCCTTAATTATGTCAGTAGGAGTCTGGGTTGCATGAGTAGCTTGTTCTCTGGTTCCAGAGCCACTTGGGCCGGTCTCTGCTGTACTCGCAGCTGAGACACCCTGGGCCTCACTAGTTGGTCTAGTAGCAGCTGTTGTATGAGCTCTACTTGCTTCAGCTACTGACCGTGTTTTCTCTCCTGACTTTAGTAGGGCTTCCCTCTTAGTTGATGTTGCAGTGGTTTTAGTCAGGGTCAGCTTAGGGGCTGACTTATCCCCTTTTTCACATTTATCCCCCTTTTCCCCCTTTTTGGCATCATCAATTACAGCGGGGGTAGGAGTGGATACTTGGAGATTAAGGCTTTTGTAGGAGGCTGACAACTCTTTGAGTTTGTCGTTGATCTTTTTTAGGGCCTCATGCAGCTCATTCCTCTCAGAAGCGAGTTCTTCTTTGTAGAATTTGTGAGAGAGGTCAGCTGCAGCCTTAAAGTCATTCAGCTTCTCAGAAACCTTTCCTTCAAGGGCCTGTTGAATATTGTCGAGTCTGAGCTCAGTGGCCTGGGATTGGTTTGAGATTGATTCAATATGGGAGGACTGAGCGGCCTTGAATTCTTCAAGCAGTTTGGCCTGTCCTTCCTGAATTATTCTGAGCTGATTATCAAAGTCCTTTTTCTGCTGTGCCAGCGCGTTAGAGACAATGGAGGAGATATCAGGGGCAGCTGATTGTGAAATGGAAGATCTCAGCCCCTGAAGCTCAGCGTTGGTGGCTTGAGCAGTTTGCTTCCATGTTTTGTGGATGGCTTTGGCGAGATCCCTGTTCTGAGTTCCTTGGCTTTTTAGTGCCTTAGCCATGGACTTTGAGCGTCGGCCTTTGGGGCTGGGCGCTACTTCAAACGTTGATTTCAAAGCAAGAGCCGAGCGGGCTCGCGGAAGTTGAAGTACCAGCCGCCGACTTCACAGGTCCAAGGATACTGAGTGGTAGTTCAGTAGGAGTGGGTGTATCCTTGTCCTGGGGTTGTTCCTCATCAGGCTTTCCGGGGCCTGAATCATGGGGTGGGTCTTGACCGTCGTGGTCCGACCCGTCTGAAGGGGATGAGCCTGAAGCCTGCTGCCTTTCATGCAGCAAGGCCAGCATTACGGCTCTTAGGTCCTCTAGAGTGCCGAGGTCAGCAGGCTGTGAGTAGCCTATCTGCTGCCTTATAACCAGCTCCTCTTCATGCAGTTGTTCGCAGGTGTAGTGAAGAATGAGGCGTAGCTAATTGGGCCACTCCTGGAATCTTAAAAGCATATGGAGTCTGGCCTGTTTGGCAATAGTCACCAGATCAGAGTGGCCAAAAATCTCCGGTATATGCTCAACAATCTCTCGGAATGCTTGAGATAGAATGGCTGAAGCTTCCATTCCGACAGATTCCTCTTCGATCCTTGTCTCGAGTCTTCAACATCTATTGGAGACATTGTTTCTCGCCAGATGGCATGCCGCTTGAGTAGTTGAGCGTTGAGTGGACTCGTCCAAGGTTTCTAAATCGCCGCTCACGGGCCTCTTCGATCCCGAACCCCTTGGTCCACTTCTGCAGCTTGTTCAGTGGAGATGGCCTTCTCCACTGACTGAGTCTTCTCTGAGGACTCTGACTCATCAATCAGTTGCATCGGCTGTCTAGGCTATTCAGCAGTTTCAGCAGTAGCCTGCAGTGCGCATCGGATTCGAGTAGGCACGACGCGAGAATGCTTTTCTTCAGGCGCTTTGCCGGTGCTTTAGGAGTTTTTGCTTGAGGAGACCGTTTCTTTGTTGGCGTGGTTTTCTGAGGCGTCACCTGCTGAGCTGAGGGTCCTGTCCCTATCTGCTGAAGAGCAGCAGTTCTGTTGTGGAATCTGACCTTCTTCACATTAAAATATAGCTTGTCATCGAATGTGATTTGGTCATCACCGCAGAAGTCTTGAATCATGACCGATAGCTTCAGTCCATATAGAAGCTTGCCTTTTGCGCTTAGCTTGCATGTTGCTTTGTCAAATTTGGCAGCTTGAGTCATGAACTCTCGGAGAAAGAACTCTGTCCAGTTAATCTTTGCTCTGTCACAGATCGCCATCATAAGCTGTATCTTAGGTCTCGATACTTGATCGAATGAACCCGCTTGGCTTGTCAGTAGCTGCGTCACAATCTACGCCAAGGCTCGGTACTGAGGCAGCATACTATTCTTAGGGAAAGGGGCTCTGAACGTTGTGGGCTTTCCGCAGAAGATTGATAGGTAGTCGTCTATCATATCGTCGTTATATCCGATGGTGCTGACTCCTTCAGCAGGTAGATCGAAGCTCCTCTTCAGTGCCTCCTTGATAGACATCCGCTTTAGTTGCATAGAAGCATCGCCGATAGAGTGAACTGCAAATCTTCCAATGGTGTCGCCAGACACCGAGTCTGAGTTGAGATAGATCTCAGACACTTGTCTCGGAAGGAAGAATGTCGGCTTCCTTGAGAGAAATCCTTCCAGACCCGATTCTCTAAGGGCAGCGAAGATTTCGTCCATGAACTCGAGATCGCAGGCGTCAAATTCCATGACTGGTTCGCACCAGACACGGTCTTTATCCAGGACTTCCTGCATGTTCTCTGGAACGGTGATCGAAATGTTTGTACTTGCCATTATATCTGTTACAAGAGAAGTCTATCAGTATTGATTTTAATAAAACAGTCTGTATAGCGATTCTGAAAAGAGAGAATAAATTATTGTAACAGATCTAATATCATACCGATGAGAAATCTGATCGTTTAAGAAATATGCAAGAGGGGTTTGCAAAAAAAGATTTCAGATTTTTCGGAGTTAAAGATTTGAAGTATGCTAATGGCGGTTTCTAAGATATGATCAAAAAATATATATCAAGGTGAAGATGAACAGTTATCGATCAATGGCCTAGTTTAAAATAGCTTTTATGAGATGGACGGTCAAGATTAAAAAGGTCTATTATAGGTAATGATCAAATTTGCCGCCTAAGTCAAAAGTCAGTTGTAACTTTCCTAAGTAGTAACTATGATACGACATGCATAAAATGTGTGGCAGAGTTCAGCATACTTATGCATGGAATGTTGTGCATTAAAGGTAAGTCGTTAATATTAAATGACAATCCTTGAGATATTAAATACGATGCTGATTCTGAGCAATAAATGAATATTACAGTTCTATTAGATACTACTGAGTAGATATACGCAAACCTGTAAGCTGAACATCGTAGTCAGCTGATACCTCGTGTAGATGGTTATTGTCTCTACGTACTGAGTTTACTCAGTATTGAGAGTGAACATTCCCCCTTACTGAATGTTCCTCTCCTGAAACCTTTTACTGACTGGAGTCAGTAGGATCCAGCAGACCTAGCTCTACTGAAAGTTCTTTGAATCTGGATTCAGCTAGAGGCTTGGTCAGTATATCAGCCCTTTGTCGATCAGTGTGGATCTTCTCCATTCTGATATCCTTCTTTTCGACATGGTCACGAATGAAGTGATGTCTGATGTCCACGTGCTTGCATCTTGTGTGAAGTACAGGGTTCTGAGTGATTGCAATGGCACCGGCTTGTCGAGAAGATTGACACTTCATTCTGAATGACGTCATAGTCTCGTAGCTGCTGTCTTAGCCAAAGGATTTGGGCGCAGCAACTTCCGGCAGCCATGTATTCAGCTTCAGTAGTTGACGTGGCTACTGAGTGATGTTTCTTTGAAAACCATGAGATCAGCTTACTGCCAAGGAACAGACACGTTCCTGAAGTTGACTTTCGGTCAATTCTACACCCTGCATAGTCAGCATCCGAGTAACCTATTAGTTCTATATTATCATCAGCTGGATACCATAAACCCTTGTCAAGTGTTCCTCTGAGATAGCGGAGAATCTTCTTTGCTGAGTCCATGTGACTCTGCTTTGGATTCGCCTGAAATCGAGCACAAACACCTACAGCATAAGTTATGTCAGGACGAGTAGCTGTTAAATATAATAAAGAACCAATTATAGCACGAAATTCAGTTTGGTCTACTGATACTCCCTCCTTATCAAGATCAATTTTCATGTTTGTGTTCATCAGGATCTTGATAGGTTTGCCGGATGTGCAACCGAATCTTTTGATGAGGTCTCGAGTGTATTTGCCTTGATTAATGAACGTCCCTTTTTCAGATTGTTTGACTTAGAAACCGAGGAAGTAGTTCATTTCTCCCATCATTGACATCTCGAATTTATCCTTCATCATCTTTTCAAATTGTTGGCACATGATGACATTCTTAGATCCAAATATGATGTCATCTACATAGATCTGCACAAGTAGTAGATCGTCTTCCAGTCGAAGGCTAAATAGAATGCGGTCTACTGTGCCTTTCTGAAAACCTTTCTGAAGAAGAAACTCAGATAGGGTATTGTACCAAGCCCTAGGTGCTTGTTTTAACCCATACAGAGCCTTTCTGAGTCTATACACCTGATGTCCCTGCTGAAAGCCGGGCGGTTGTTCCACGTAGACTTCTTCTTTCAGTACGCCGTTCAGGAACGCAGACTTCACATCCATTTGATAGACTCTGAATCTTTGATGTGTTACGCAGGCCAAGAATAGTCTAATTGCCTCCAATCTTGCAACTGGAGCGAAAGTCTCATCGAAATCTATTCCCTCATCTTGACAGTAGCCTTTTGCCACGAGTCTTGCTTTGTTCCTTACTATGACGTTGTTTTCATCCCGCTTGTTCTTGAAGACCCATTTTGTTCCAATAACATGTTGATGCCGGGGTCTATCAACAAGCTCCCAAACGTCATTTCTCGTGAACTGATTCAGCTCCTCCTGCATAGCTATGATCCAGTCAGCATCTTTTAATGCATCCTCAATCGTTTGAGGTTCGTCAGTAGACAAGAAGTAGGAATATAAGGCGCTTTCTCCTTGACAGAATCTGGATCTTGTCTTTACTCTTGCTGAGGATCTCCAATAATCAGATCAGCAGTGTGAGCGTCCAGCCACGATCTACGATGTTTTAGTTCTTCATCTGAAATTTGTTCAACACAGATAGTAGGCGAGTTAGGCATTTCAGTTGTACTATTCTGAGATTGAAGCATTTCAAGAATGAGAGTGTGATCTACCGAGTCACCGGGTTCGGGGGCATTCGGCTCGGGAACATTAATAGATGTTCCCCCTGAGTTGTTATTCTCAGTAGTGGTCTCAGTTACCTGGGGTTTCTTCATCGACCTGAGTTACCTGGGATTGATTCTGTTCAGGAGAATCAATCGGCTCAACTACATTTACTGCTGGTTGAGATTCAATAGACTTGTTTTCAGATTCCTCATCTAAATCATCATCCCAACAAAGCTGGATCTTCTTGACTTCGTCTTTTAGGCTTAGATCCTGTAGCTGTTTACTGATGTCCTCAGATTTAGAATTAAAGTTATTGCTCTTGTCTTCAGTAGCAAACTCATTAAAAACAACATGAGGGCTTTCCTCCACGCAAAGGGTTCGATAGTTGAATACTCTGAAAGTTTTGCTGACCCGAGAGTATCCTAAGAATACTCCATGATCTGACTTGCTATCAAAAGTTTTCAGCTGATCTTTCCCATTATTGTGGATAAAGCACGAGCACCCAAAAATATGGAAATAGGATAGAGAAGGTTTCCTGTTGTTCCATAGTTCATATGGTGTTCTCTTATGTTGTTTTGTCAGTAGAGAACGGTTCTGAGTGTAACAAGCAGTATCAATGGCTTCTGCCCAGAATTTGGCTGGGAGTCCTGAGTCTGCGAGTAGAGTTCTAGCTGCTTCTTTGAGAGTTCTGTTCTTCCGTTCAGCAACTCCATTTTGCTGAGGTGTGCGTGCAGCCGATGTCTCATGCTCTATTCCTTCTGCTTTGCAGAACTCCTCCACCATAGAGTTGAGGAACTCAGTTCCTCTGTCAGAACGGATTTTGATAATTTTGGTGTTCTTCTCGACACTGAGCCTTTTCAGAAGCCTTGGTAACTCTGTTTTGACGTCAGACTTGTTGGCAATGAATATGACCCAAGTATAGCGCGAGTAGTCATCGATGACCACTAAAGCATATTTCTTGCCTCTGATCGTCACTGGAGAGACTGGACCGAACAAAACCATATGTAGCAGCTGAAGGATTCCATCAGTGGAAGGAGATGGAACAGGTGGATTTTGATTCCTTTTTTGCTTTCCCTTCAGACATGCTTCACACTGAGTGTCTTTGCTGAATACTTCATTCAGCAGTCCTCTTGCTAGAGTGTTTCTTGCTAGTTTGTTAAGCGTCTTGAAGTTGAGATGGCTGAGTCTCCTGTGCCACAGCCACCCCGTTTGGTTGTCATTCTTCGCTAACAAACAAGCTTCCGGTTCAGCTGAGTTCCAGTCAGCCACATAGATATTCTTCTTGCGCAAACCTGATAACACTGTTTTCCCTGTGGATTTATCAATGACATCACAGAAACCAGCGTCAAAAATCATTCTATTCGAGTTATCGCAAAATTGACTAACAGAGAGAAGGTTATGCTGAAGTCCTTCAACATATGATACTCTAGGAACTGTGGCAGTTCCAACGCTGAGTGTTCCGAATCCTCTTGTATAGCCTTTAGCGTTGTCTCCAAACTCGATTCTGGGTCCTTCTTCAGCTGTATAATTCTTTAGTAGGTTCCTTTGGTACGTCATGTGTCTTGAGCATCCGCTGTCCACATACCAAGGATCTTTGTGCACCTGCAAAACAAAATTATATTCAGGTACCCTTTATTCTTGATTTTCTGTCCTTAGATGTTTGTTTTAGTAACCCAAATCTGTCTAACGACCCTGGTGGTCTCAAACAGTTTCTTTCCACTTGAGTCAACAAATTTGACCACTGGACTGGTCGTTGCTGACTTCTTAGGCTTTTCTGGTTCAGGAGTACGGATCTTCTAAACTGGTGGACTGCTGACCTTTGCCTTTTGTGCGATCTTCTTCTTCTTCTGACTCTTTGATCCTCTTCTGACTATAGGATCATAATAATATGACCCATACTGAGCTGGATGTGTCAGCTGAGGTGGTCCATACTGATCAGCCCACTTTGGCTTCCTGGTTCCCCCTTGACTGAACTGGGGTGTTTTGGTATTGATCTTTTGGTCAGATTGCTGACGTGTAGGATGAGGTGCTGTCATCTTTTGTTTATTCCTTGCTTCAGAATATTTGCATTGATTGTCTCCCCTTTAACAAATCTATCAGCAAGTCGCACTTCTGAGTGTACTAGGGTAGATGAGGAAGCTCCCTGGCTGAAACCAAGTCCTTCCTTGTAGTGCTTAGGCTTGTTGCTTGCTAGCATAGCCTCCAGCTTCTTTTCAGCGCCCATGTACCGCTCAGTCTTCAGGTTCCTCCAAACATCATCACTTTTCATCAGTGTGTCGTGCTCGGTCTGAAGTCCTGATAGTTGTTGCTTCAGTAGACTTAGTTCAGTATCTTTTTGAGTTAAGTCCTTGGTCAGAACTGAGATCTGATCTTCTTGATGCTGAGACTTGGCCAACAGAGAGTTTATCTCCTCCCTGAGTCTCAACACAAGTCCTTCAGACGCAGTAGAGACCTGACTCTCCTGAGAAAGTCTCTGATTCTCCACTTTCAGGGTATCCAATTCCTGAAGAGTCTTACCGAGCCGAGCACTCATCCGAATACGTTCGTCAGCGAGTTCTTCGTATGCGATCGTGACGTCCAAATTCTCATCTGCACCTGAAACAGTGTCATGTGTGCAGTGTGAAGAGGAGTTAAATGGTTCATGAGAATTTACCTCATCCTCTTCTCCTGCCATTAGGCACTTTTCAATAGCTTCTTCAGCTTCATGCTCTAGGGCCATGAAAATTGCTTCATCATCAGATGAAT
Source organism: Lavandula angustifolia (assembly GCA_028984105.1). Taxonomy (NCBI): domain Eukaryota; kingdom Viridiplantae; phylum Streptophyta; class Magnoliopsida; order Lamiales; family Lamiaceae; genus Lavandula; species Lavandula angustifolia. The sequence goes on along the minus strand of CM054819.1, from coordinate 11,309,671 downwards.
TCATAATGGATTCGACTTCTTCTGAGTCGTCTGAGATTTCGCCAGCTATGTATGCTTGTCTTTTCTTGGCGAATTTCTCTCTCCTTGCTTTACGTGTTGCGCGTTCAGCACTACTGAGCTTAGGACAGTCATACTGATAGTGTCCTGACTTTTTGCAGTTGTAGCAAGCGATGACTCTTTCCTCTTTGCTTTTGCTGTCTTTAGATGGAGCTGAGTCATCCATCTTTCTGCATTCAGAAGACTGTGAGTCAGGAGTGCGCTTTTGTGTGTATTCAGACTTACCTTTTGTTTCTCGATAGGCTTTAGTCACTTTTCTGCGCCTCTCCTTCTCCTTCTGATATTTTACAGCGAGCAGCACGTACTTCTGAGCTAAACTTCCTTCTTATATGTCAGTTAGTGAAGGTTCAATTTTGCTTGACGCGGGAGATGCTGTGCTGACTGATGCTTTGAAAGTATGGTCAATTTTGGTGTCAGCTTCAGCTTTCTGCTTCCGTTGAGGTCTATCAAACTCAAATTCCTCTGCTTGAAGTTCTGAAAAGATATGGTCAGGAGTAACAACATCTAAGTCAGAATGGCGTAATAATGTAGCAAAAGGAGTCCAATGACCGTCTGGCAGTGCCCTCAGTATCTTGAGATTCATCTCTCGGTTGGAGAATATCTTTCCCAGCCCGTTGATGGAGTTCATCAGATTCGTAAATCTGACATTTAGATCTTCTATTTTGTCACCAGGCATGAGAGACAAGCTCTCCAGCTTTTGGAGTTCCAGCGCAAGTTTGTTGGCTTTGATCTTCTGAATCCCCCGACTCAGTAGCGCTAGAGCATCCCAGAGTTCCTTAGCTGTCTTGCATTCCTGAACCCTGCCGAGATAAGAATCACTTAAGGTGGTTAGTATGGCATTCCTGGCGACTCGGTCTAAGTTATGAAGTTTCTTCTCCTTAGGGGTGAAGAGACTTCTGTCCTTGGGAATCTTCTTTCCGGTCACCATTCCTCCTCCAGCTGTTTGATCCTGAGTTACGACACTATCTATCATAGGAACGATAGGTCATTCCTCAAGTACTTCGGTCAAGCTGTCGTGAAGGGAAGTCAGATGAGCCTCCATTCTGACCCGCCATACACCATAGTTCTCTACTGAGAACATGGGTACCATCCTTATACCTGACATATCAGTCATGATGAATAATGATATGAGTGTAGAATGATATGCAGTGAAAACGCTTTTCCGGATCCGTTCAAGTAGACCAGTTTCAAGATAACAAGAGTCTTATAGAACTCCTGCTCTGATACCAATTGTTGGTCCCGAGAGCACGTTCAGGTGTACAGGGGGGGGTGAATACACCTGAATCCTATTTTCTCAACTTTGAACACGAAGCAGTCTGTTCGGGGAAAGTGTCGATCTTGAAAGAATTCAGCAGACCAAATAGCTGTTCTGAATCGTGTTTGGCAAAGAGTCTGACTCTACTAAGATCTGCTAGCTGACTGAGTCAGAATTCAGTATCAGTAGATAGAGTTCAGTAGTGCGGAAATGTGTAGGCCCAAATCAGTTGAGTGGAAAACGTTTTATCAAGACAGTCTCAATTCAGCAGAAAAAATAGTTCAGTATGATGAGACTTAGTTGTATGATTTTAAAGGATAATTTTCAGTATGAACAGTTAAAATCAATGCAACAGTAAATAAGAGAGCAAGCGAGAGACATAGATTTTTAAAGTGGTTCGGATACACAGGATCCTACGTCCACTGTCCCGAAAGGTCAGGAGGCTATTTATTATACTGAGTTAGTCTCAGTCAGCTTGCACATAGGAGAAAGCCGCGTCTTGGAATTTATACTGAGCAAGTCTCAGTTTACAACGGTTATCAAACTAAAGTGTTTGACAAACTCTCCAACAGTGAAGGAGTCTTTTTACAATAAGGATTAGGTTCAAATATGAACTCCTTCGTCTAAGCTATGGATATGATCGGTTGAGCTTAGGGTTAGAGGGATAGGGAATGAGAATGTAGCTTCTAGAACGACGAACAACTGAGTTTAGCTTTGGGTTCGTGTAACGTCGTTTGGATACTAGAGGCTTGTATATCGGTTCAGCTTGGTTCCCTTATGAGCTAGAATGTAGTCTTTCACCAGAGATAGATCTTCGAGTTCTTCCGGAAGTCTTAAGCTTTTCGGATTGCTCGTTTGAATGCTCTCTTCTTGTTTTAGTTCTCTTTCCTTGTTTGCTCGTGAAGTAGCATTCGTAGTTGTTCTTTCACAAACTTGAATCATCCCTCTATTTATAGAGAAGAAATTGGGAAAGATCCGTTGGAGACGATGATCCCTTTCTCACTCTTTTGGTAGCTAACGACTCTTTTGAAAAAGGTGACAGTGTCCTTTCCCTCCTTTTCTGGAAATATGTTGACTTGCAGCTTTAGTAGGTAAAAAGGCACGTGTCTGCTTGTCATTCGTCGAGGTTTTGCAGAGTAGTTGAGACAGAACAGACTTCGAGGCATAATGAAGCTGACTTCTCTCTTCCTCGTATTTGACTATGCTGATTGTCGTTCAAAAGATCTGACAGTTCAGAAGACTGTCTGCCGTTACTGAGTCTGATCCTGTAGAGAGTACTGAATTTACTCTACTGAAGGTCAGCTCTTAGTTCAGTGAACTACTCCTGCTGAGTTCAGTTCCACTGACTCCTTTAATATACTGCTCCTGCTGAGTCCAGTATCTACTGAGTCTTCTACATCTGGTGCTGAGGCTGATAATCTACTGAACGCCTAAACCAGAGCAGAGTGTCTTCTGAGTCTGAACCCTCAGAGACAAAAACAATTACAACGGAATGGTTCACCAATCAGATAGGGTTTTGGGATCTTCAAATCTTCAAACAAATTTAGAGCATGAGGCTACTGAGCTTTGGTCAGTTAAGATAGAATCATTTCCCACTAAGTATGACTATGCTGAGGATAGAATCATCACCCAACAACGGGCCTAAGATCCTCCAAGGAGGCTATATCAGTCTGCTCGCCATAGCCGATCTCTTCTTGAAGAGTCTGCTCTTCTCTGCTAGTTTGGAAGCAGTCCTTAGGTGGAGCGTCTCATCCAGCAAATCCCAATCAAGGAATCACAGACGCATTTTCACCCTAGCTCAAACGACAATGTCTACGAGAACTGAGGCGGGGAGAGTGGGTGAGGAGTTAGTCGGTGGAATAGCAACTATTTTAGTAGGGGGCTCCGACTGAATCTCCTCGTCAAGAATTCTCTTGACTTTCTCCTTCAGGGTCACGTCCTCTTTCCAGACCCTGAATCCTCCATAGAGATAGTGTCTAGAGGCACTACAACAGCTGTAGGCTTCTTCAGCGTCTTTCTCTTCTTTTGCTGAATCTGCTGAGGAGTCTTAGAAATTTCCAGGGGATGTTTGTCATGAAGTCCACGGTCAATCAATTTCTCTACTGTTGTTGCATTGAAAAATTTTACGTTCTTCGGATTGAAAGGAAATGCGTCAGCAAATACCACTCTTCCCTGGCACAAATCCTCTATAATGATGGAGATCTTGGTGTCGTAGAGGAGTTTTCCCTTTGGAATGAGCTGAAGACCGGTATTGTCTTAATTAATATTGAACTTCTGAAGCTGCGCTTTGAATTCGGATCTGAATAACGCATTCCAGTTAATATGAACTTCGTCCACGATGGCCATCATCAGCTGTATTCTGACTCTAGAGAGCTGATCATATAAACCTGCTAAGCTGGTCAGCACGTGGTTCACAATGTAGGCCAATCCCCTACATTCAGGGAGCAGCTGGTATTTAGGAAATGTTGCTTTGAAAACGACATTCTCTTGACCACTGAAATGGAGCAGCTGGTCATTGATGGAAGACTCCTTCTATCCAACAGGAGAAATCCCTTCATCGGAGAGGTGGAAGCTGCGGAGAAGGTAGTTGGCAATATCAATGTTTGTGATCTTCTCCTTCCAGACGTTGTGGGCCGTCTCTTGCATGTACTTGATGCAGGTGATGTCCGTCAACCCATCATCTGGCCTTATGTTCATGGCGAACTCGGCAACGTGCCTAGGAAGCTAATGAGAAGGAGACCTCGTCAGAATGGTCATCAGACCTGAAGCCTCCAATGCGTCAAAGACGTTGTCCATGGAGTGTATGATCTCTTGCATGTTGCAACGTGCCTAGGAAGCTAATGAGAAGGAGAACTCGGCAACGGGCTCAAACAAGACTCGCTTGGAGTGTATGATCTCTTGCATGTCGGTCGGAATGAGCACTTTGTTGTTGGGAGATGTTGCTATTGTATGAGCAAAAATGAATCTGCAAAACAAGCGTTAGCACTTGAAAATAGAGTAAGTTAAATTCAGATACGGTTTAGAGAAAGAATTACCGAAGGAAATGTGCTTGAACTTGGTAGATTTCTTAGCAAGTGATATTTGCATAGCACAATTCAATCGTAAATGGCAGAAAGTGATTAAGAGTGAAGATATACACAAAGATATATATGATCTGAATATGAACGGTTTTTCTTTGTGTGGCTGAGATTAATTAGTACCCTTTGGATCGCCTTACTGAATCGAGTCAGTAGGATCCAGTAGACCTAGTTCTACTGAGAGATCGTTGAATCTGGTCTCAGCTAGAGGTTTGGTCAGGATATCAGCTCATTGCTTATCAGTCTGGATCTTTTACATTCTGATATCCTTCTTCTCGACATGATCTCTAATGAAGTGATGTCTGATGTCCACGTGCTTGCATTGAGTATGTAGAACATGATTCTATGTGACTGCAATGGCACTGATACTGTCGCAGTTGATAGGCACTTCATCTTGATGAATGTCGTAGTCTATCAGCGGTTGTCTGAGCCACATTATATAGGCCCAACAGCTTCCGGCAGCCATGTATTCAGCTTCAGTAGTGGACGTAGCTACTGAATGTTGTTTCTTGGAGAACTATGATATCAACTTACTGTCGAGGAACTGTCAAGTTCCTGAGGTTGATTTCCTATCTATTCGACATCCTGCATAATCAGCATCAGAATAATCAGTTAGTTCAAGATTATCATCTGCAGGATACCATAATCAAACATTAGGTGTTCCCTTCAGGTAGTGGAGATTTTTCTTCGCTGAGTCTAAAAGGCTCCATTTGGGATTCGTCTGAAATCTCGCGCATACACCTACAACATAAGTTATGTCAGGTCTGCTGGCTGTTAGGTATAATAAAGAACCGATAATAGAACGATAATCAGTAGAGTTTACAGATACTCCAGCTTTATCAAGATCTATCTTGAGATTTGTATTCATGGGTATCTTTACTGATTTGCTGGATTCACAACCGAATTTCTTGATGAGATCTCATGTATATTTAGCTTGATTCGTGAATATTCCCTTCTTGGATTGTTTGACCTGAATTCCAAGGAAATAAGTCATGTCTCCCATCATCGACATTTAAAATTTCTCTTTCATCATCTGTTCAAACTTTTGATACATGGTCAGGTTCCTTGATCCAAAGAAGATGTCATCCACATAGATCTGCACCAGTAGGATGTCAGCTTCTGACTTGATACTGAATAAGGTGCGATCTACAGTTCCCTTCGGAAAACCTTTCTGAAGAAGAAAGTCTGATAGGGTATTGTACCAAGCCCTGGGTGCTTGTGTTAACCCATACAGCACTTTCTTAAGTCTATAAACTTGATGTCCCCGCTAAAAGCCGGACGATTGTTCCACATAGACTTCTTCCTTCAGCATGCCGTTCAGAAAAGTTGACTCTACATCCATTTGATAAACAGTGAATTGCTGATGTGTTGCATATGCTAGGAATAGATGAATGGCTTCCAATCTTGTAACTGAAGTGAAAGTTTCGTCCAAGTCTATCCTTTCAGCTTGACAATAAACTTTGGCAAAAAGTCTAGCTTTATTCCTAAAGATGACGTTGTTTTCATCTCGCTCTTTCTCGAAGACCCACTTCGTTTCAATCACGTGCTGATGTCTAGATCTGTCTACAAGCATACAGGCGTCATTTCTAGTGAACTGGTTGAGCTCTTCTTGCATGGTGGTGATCCAATCAGCATCATTCAGTGCATCCTCAATAGTCTGAGGCTCTTCAGTAGACAAGAAGGAGGAATATAAGGCACTTTCTCCCTAACAGAATCGGGATCTTGTCTTGACACTAGCTGAAGGATCTCCGATTATTAGATCTGAGCTATGAGCATCTAACTATGAACGACGACGTCTTGTTACTTCATCTGAAATTGATTCAGCACAGATAGTAGGAGTGCTAGAAATTTCAGTTGTACTATTCTGTATTTGAAGCAGTCCTCGAACTTTAGCATCTCTTGCTAGCTTGTTCGTAAGTTTTGAAGTTCAGATGACTTAATCTTCTATGCCACGACCATATTGTTTTATCATCTGACTTTGTATGTTCTAGCGAGCATGCTTTAGGCTCAGCGGTATTCCAATTAGCATAATAGATATTTCTTCTCCACGAGCTTGATAACACAGTTTTTCCTGTAGATTTGTCAAGAACATCACAAAAACCTGCGTCAAAAGTCACTTTATTGGAGTTATCATAGAATTGACTGACGGAAAGGAAATTATGTTAAAGTCCTTCAACATATGATACTCTCGGAACTGTTGCAGTCCCTATTTTCTGCGTTCCCTATCCCATTGTGTAGCCTTTGGAGTTTTTACCAAACTCAGTTCTAGCTCCTTCTTGCTGAACATAGTCGATCAGCAGATTCTTCTAATGTGTCATGTGTCTTGAGCATCCACTGTCCATAATCAAAGGGGCCTTTAGCACCTGCAAAACAAAAAAGATTCAGGTACCTTGTGGGTTCAGCTTTGGGTCCTTAGATGTTAGTGGACTTTTGAATCCAAACTTGTCTGACAACCCTGATGGTTTCAGACTTCTTGCCCCTTTTGTCAGCTAACTTCTCCATTGAACTTGGAGAAACTGACTTTTTGTTCTTCTGAGGTTCAGCCTGCTTCTTCCTCTAAACCTTTGGGCTTTTGACTCTTGGCTCATAGTAGTATAATCCATGTTGAGCTGGGTGAGTCCATTTCAGTTGGCTATACTGTTCGGCCCACCTGACCTTCTTGGTTCCCCTTGAGTTGGATCTGGGTATCTTGGGGCTTTAACCATGGGCTGATTTCTTGTTGCTGGGCTGAGGTGTGATCATCTTTTGCTTGTTCTTTGCCTGAGGGGTTGTGGGTTTAACTGTTTGAATCTTCCCTCTGACAAACCTATCAGCCAACTTCTTAGAATCATTGGAGGTAGAAGTGGATGCCTCATATGTATAGCCAAGTCTTTCCTTGACGGAAATTGGCCTTTGTGCTCTGAGCATACTTTCCAACTTGTCCTTTGCTCCAAGATATTGTTCCATCATCAATCCTCGCCAAACTTCATCACTCGTCCTGAGTGACTCATAGTCTCTCTGTACTCCCCCGAGCTTCTGACTGAGCTATGCTATTTCAGTATCTTTCTCAGAGATGTCTTTTGTCAAGACTGAGATCTGTGCCTCTAGATGTTGAGACTTAGTCATTAGAGAATTAATCTCTTCCTTCTGTTTCAGCACAAGTTCTTCAGACTCAGTAGAGTCCTGACTTCTCATCGAAAGTCTCTGATTTTAACTTTCAGGAGTTCCATCTCCTGAATAGTCTTGCTGAACTGTTGGCTCATCTGGATATGCTCTTCGAGCAGATCTTCGTATGCAAGAACCATATCTAGCGGTTCTCTTGCAATTAAAATCGTGTCGTGTGTGCACTATGAAGTGGTGCATATATTAGGGTCAGAATTTACCTCGGCCTCTTCTCCGGCCATGAGACACAGTTCAGTGTCTTCTGCTTCAATAGCGACGAACGCAGCATCATCATCGGATGATTCCATGAAAAGCTCTGCGTCGCTTGAGCAGTCAGATAACTGTCCAACTATTTAAGCTTGCCTCTTTATGACAAACTTGTCACATCGGGCTTGCCTTTCAACTCGTTCAGCTGCTGAGAGTTCTCGACATTCATACTAAAAATGTCCTGGTTTCTTGCAGTTGTAGCATACTGAGCTCATGGCTTCCCTTCTAGGTGTATCGGTATGTCTAGTGGGAGCCACTTCAGTATTCCTGCAATTAGGTAGAGGTTTAGTTTCACTTTTTGAGTGACTGTTATCTTTCTTGCCTTGATTGTTTGAAGATTTCTTTATCTTCATTCTTCGGAATTTGTCCTTCTCCTTCTGGTATTTCACCGTGAGGAGAGCATACTTCTTAGCCAAGTTCTCAGCAGAGGGTATAGTCATTGAGCTTCCAACTGACTGACTAGTGCTTGAGGGACTTGCTCCGGCTGTGCTGATTGATGCCTTATATGCATGATCCATTGGCACTTCAGTCTCAGCACCGGGGGTGTGTTGGAGATTGAACTCGAACTCCTCTGCCTTTAACTCTTAAAAGATATAATCAGGAGTAATAGAGTTGAGATTAGTTCTCCTCAAACATGTAGCAAAAGAGTACCACTTGGGCCTGCTAAGAGTCCGTAAGATATTGTAGTTGGTCTCCTTGTTGCTAAATGTCTTCCCTAGTCCGTTGATGATGTATATTTGATTGATGAATCTGACACTAAAATCATCAATGGACTCTCCTGGAAGCATAGCGAATGCTTCTAGCATTTGAAGTTCTAACTCTAGTTTGTTTTCCTTTATCTACAGAGTTCTTTGGCTCAACACAGCTAGAGCATCCCATAGCTCCTTCACCGTCTTGCATTCGTGCACCCTGCCAAGATACGAGTTACTAAAAGTAGATAGTATTTCATTACGTGCAACTCGGTCTAGGTTTTGCAACTTCTTCTCTTCAGGTGTGAAGAGACTCTTGTCCTTGGGGACCTTCGGGCCTATTCAGGTGCCTGCTGCTCCTTCCACTACGATTTCGACGCTGTTGATCATAGGAACAATAGGGCCTTTTTCAAGAACGTCGGTCATGCTGTCATACAACGATGTAAGATGAGCCTCCATCCTCACCCTCCATACCGCATAGTTTTCTGTCGAAAACATGGGTACAATCCTGATATCTGAAAAGTCAGACATGATGTAAAGTATGGTATAGGATGCTGTGAAGAGATATGCAAGTGCAGTGAAAATGGTTTTCAATGATCTGTTCGAGTTAAGACCAGTAAATAGATAACGATAATCTTAGAAGAACATCGCTCTAATACCAATTGTTGGTCCTAGAGACACGATTCAGGTTTGTGGGGGGGGTGAATACAACTGAATAATTCAAACTCTAAACGCGAAAATCAGCTTTAGCTGAAGAGGGCCACTGAACTAGTTATTCGGCCAGATCATACTTTCTCGATCGCGTGGGCTGAATATTCTCCTACTAATTTATATCAGTGAACATTAGTTCAGTACAAGAATCGTGTGCGGAAGTGTAGGCCCTTTTAAAAATATATGTCTTATGTGAACACCCGTTTTGTGCAAGTTTGATTAAAACTCAGTTGGATGCTGAATGAACAGTATATCAATGCAACAGTTCAAATTAAAAACAACACAACAATTTTAATATAGTCCGGACAACACAAGGTCCTACGTCCACTGTCCTGAACTAAGCAGGAGAACTTGTACTATTTATACTGAGCAAGTCTCAGTGATCTGTTCACAGGACAGATTCAAAACTTGTTTGCTTATACTGAGCAAGTCTCAGTTATATGTGCACATGATAGATATCTACTTATAGTCGTAGTGACTTTACACTTTAACCGATTGATGTTAGTTTCTCCAACTGTGAAGGAGTTCTTACGAGAAAGAATAGTTCAAAAGATATGAACTCCTTTGAGGTTCTAAGCTAGTGATTTTACAATACGCACACTTCGATAGAGAAAGGGAACAATAATTCTTTAGAAAGAAAAACTAAAACTATTTCTAATTTATGAGCAACTTCTTCGTTTGTATGTCACTTGAAGGTTCGCTAAAGTTCTTGAACTTTGTTCGCTTTGGTTCCTGGTGCTTTTTCTGCATGAAGACATTCTCTATTTATAGTCTTCAATTTGTGAATAGATCCGTTGCAGAGGGTTTAGCCACGTGTTGAATAAGACAAGAAAAATGGCTATATGTAATTTGAATGTTGAGTAGAGGCACTGTAGAGATTTCCTCTTTTTCCGTCTAGGAGCAGCTTTATGGCAGAGCAGGTAAGGCGTTGTCGGCTCCTTATTGGTCGAGGTACATGAGAGTTGGTGAGGCTTGTTCAAACTCAAAGTACACTGAGTTGACTTCCTCTGAATCCTCGGACCGTCGCCTGATTGTCCTCTATCGACATTCGTCTGAACACTTCAGTCCCTGGCTCGATTTCCTTTGTAGACTCAGTTGGTAATAGACATATCAATTGACTTCCTCGATACTGAGTTCTTTAGCTGAGTGCAGAGTCTTCTACTGAATCCACAACTACTGAACTTCTAGCCTACTTAGTTCTAACAGCTGAACTCAAACTAAGTTATTACATTATCGAAGGTTCATCATTCAGCTAGGGGTCTTGGGATCTTCAAATCTTATCATATAAATATATACCATTATTTCATGTTCATCCTAACACATGCTTAGAGCTGATCATATAATGGTAGCTTATATATATTGTTATGCAAATTGCAGGTATCATTGTTGATTTGTTTTCAGATGGAAAAGTTTTGCCACAGTTAGAACTGGTACTATTCATTTGACCCATTGAAGAACTTACAGTAGTCTAACTCTTGATGTTGTAAGTCGATGTTCTGAGTCTTTTTGTTTCCATTGAAGTTTAATTTGATTTTGTTTGGAGTATTGAGATCCTTGCGTTTTTGATGGGCTTATTGGTTAGCTAATTTATTGAAGTGTCATTTCTTGTAACATAAAGTGTCATTTGTTGGGAACGATTGTGTCATTTGTTTCAAACAACTCATATTTAAAAAATGATAATTTTATTCAAAATAATTGACAACTTTTTGTGAATGAATAATACATTTATTTATTTCAAGACACTTGGAGTAACATTTCTGGTTATTATGATGATCATATTTTGTTGACTAAATCATTAAACGGTGGTTTCATATGATTACTGGAATAAAGTCACACGTTCCTTAATTATAATTGACACTTTACTTTACTGTGATTGACACTCTAAGATAAATGACACTTTTGTTCGATGAAATTGACACATTATGAGAATGTGACACTCTCCTTCGAGACAATTGACACTTTTGTTTATTATGATTCACACTTGGGTAACATTTCTGGTTATTATGATGCTTCATATTTTGTTGACTAAATTATTGAACGAGTGGTATCGTATGAGTACTGGAATAAAGTGACACGTTCCTTAGTTATACTTGACACTTTACTTCACTGTGATTGACACTGTGAGATAAACGACACTTTTGATCGTTGCAATTGACACATTATGAGATGTGACACTCTCATTCGAGACAATTGACACTTTTCTTTATTATGATTGACACTTTGGGTAACATTTTTTGTTATTATGATGCTTCATATTTTGTTGACTAAATTATTGAACGGGTGGTTTCGTATGATTACTGGAATAAAATGACACATTTCTTAATTATAATTAACATTTTACTTCACTGTGATTGACACTCTGAGATAAATGACACTTTTGTTCGTTGCAATTGACATATTATGAAAACGTGACACTTTCTTTCGAGACAATTGACACTTTTCTTTATAATAATTGACACTTTGGGTAACATTTCTTGTTTTCATGCTTCATATTTTATTGTTTGATTATTAGATTAAAGTGACACATTCTGTAATTTTGATTGACACTTTATTTTATTATTATTGACACTTTGACACTTTTTCATAAACAAATGACACTTTTTTCGAAACAAATCATATTTGTTCAAAGATAATTGATAGTCAATAAATGATACTCTACAAGTGATATTTTATTTAAATACAAATGACACTTTTGTTCCGAAACTAATGATACTCTACAAATGACACATTTATTCATTACAATGACACGTCTTCCCTTATTAAAAATATTAGGAAAAATATAAACTTTTGTTTAGAATAAATGACTTTTGTTTACAATGAATGACACGCCTATTCTTACCATAAGGAGGAAAAACCAAAAAAAGGGGGAAAAACCAAAAAAGGGAAAATAAAAATAGAAAATGAATGTAACCAAAAAATGAAAAATAAAATATAAAAACTTTTGTTTAGAATAAACGACTTTTGTTTACAACGAATGACACGTCTGTTCTTACAATAAGGGGGAAAAAACAAAAAAAAAAGGGAAAGAAACCAAAAAAAGGAAAATAAAAATAGAAAATGAATGTAACCAAAAATGCAAACTAGAAGCCTCGAACACAAGTTCTCTCAATTAGAAAGATGAATACCTTACTGATGGGCTATCCCCTAATTTTGTAAACTAATAAACACAGTTTTTACTTAGTTTATTATGGGGTGTGTCCGGTTCGGGTAATTAGGCCGCAATTAGGCCGCGCGGATCCTATTGCATGTGCAACATAATACACATACGTTTTTGCCTAAATTTACATTGGAGTATTCTGAATATTATTATCTTATTATCTTATCCAATTAGATGATTTTTTATATTGACCCAAATCCCGCAAAAAAATGTTAATTTAGAGAGGTTATTAATTTATCGAATATCAAATTATAGAGGTTCTACCATACTAAGTTTCCATTGTTATATTATGTGTGCGTGGTCATTATCCCGTGTTCGATGCCCTTCAAGCTAGTAAATCTTCAAAATTTTTTCAATTTACATCCGCTGAAGCCTGAACCATCGTAAAATCTTATAAAAACAAACAGATTATATACCATTAGTTGGGCCCATTAAAAGCTGGCTAGGCCTGCGAGAATTCCTCCGGCTTTCCATCCGAAGCAAACCGTACGTTGTCTAAGGACCTCGTCTACCGTAGCCCTATTTCCCTTAATTATTAATTGGAGTTCTCGTGTTCTTTTTTATTTAAATAATTCTTTCTTTTTTGTTGAATTGATTAGTCCTCTTAAATTAACCTAGGTTCATTGTGGTTATTAATTTCATTTTTATTAGAATACTAACATGCATGATTTCACTACCCCGCTAAGATTTCTTCACTTATCCGTCAATGACTCGGAGGCTCCCATGCAATTTCCCTAGAAAATATTATCACCATTAATAATATAAACGTCGTAACGTTCTATCAAATTTCCAACGTTGGTTTTGGATGATGCCCGTAGATATAGAACTTCTATTCTCAGTATAATTCATCTACAAAAAATATATAAATACATCACCATGAGCCATTTAACTTCCCAACTGAATTCGACATTCTTGTTTCTCCCGTTCTTTACAACAACAATATTATCATGGCGCTAAAAATGAAAACATCAGATTTCCTGATTCTCTTTCTGCTGCTCAGTTCGTTTTTTCTTGCAGCTAACGCCAGGGATTCGCAGAGCCCGGGTGCCGAAGATGAGAAAGATGAAAAAGACTCACCACTGCCTAGCGGCGGGCCAAGCCCCGGAGACGGACATAAAAAGGGTGACAAAGTCTCACCTGGCGCGAACGCGACAACCCTGAGTGGCGACGGTGAAGAGTCAAGCGGGCCAAGCCCCGGCGACGGACATAAGAAAGATGATAAGCACGACAAACATAAGAAAGGTGATAAGAAAGAAAAAGATAAGAAGGGTGATGAAGACTCATCCGAAGACAAAAGTAAAAAAGGTGATAAGGACGAGAAACATAAGGGTGATAAGAAAGGTGATAAGGAAGAGAAACATAAGAAGGATGATAAGAAAGGTGATGAAGCAAGCGCACCAAGCCCAACAGCAGAACGCAAGTATAAAAAATCTTCTGCTAGCCGCGAAGGCAGTAAAGGCAACTAGCATCCATTTAATTAACCACGGCCAACACTACCCACGCTCTTCGCTCCAAGCCGTTCTTACATATTATATGTATATTTGACTTCTGTTTCCTATCAATGTTTGGGATTTTTCTTATAGCTGTTTTTCAATAATTTTTAAGTGTGCAGTTTTCTTGATAGTTGACCCGCTTGTTTCAGACTCGGCGTCGACCTAGTTTGTTTAGCGTTCTTTATTTACGTAGTAATTAATGTGTTCAATAAAGAAAATAATAAGCATATGTTCGTGTGACGTCTCAGACTTTAATTAAGATATCTTTGTTCAATTTGAGTTTCTCAGTTTTTTGTCAGTGTTCTAGACACGGGAATTCGTGGAGCTGAAACCTGAAATCCAAATCAAACCTGGAGTTTGATGATTTACATATTAGTTGTACCATTAAAACATGTGCTCAAAGAATATTCTCACGGATGTCTCCACCTAATTCTACCTTAAACTGAGAGCAAATCTATCACAAAAATTACATGTCACAATTCTATATATATTATACTCTCTTCGTCCCACAATTCTTGTCCCTTTTCTTTTTGGCACGGGAATTTAGGAGAGTGGTTGGTTGTGAGTAAGATGGTGGGGGCCACAACTAAAGTGTGTGTAATAATTTGCTATTTTAGGAAAGGGGACAACAATTCTGGGACGTCCCAAAAAGGAAAGAGGGACAACAATTGTGGGACGGAGGGAGTATAAATTACGAAGTTACCGTTTTACATGTTTTGCATAAAGCAACGCAATTTTATCTTAAATGAGATTAAGACATGACATTTTTAGACAAGTAATCTCATCCCCTTAATTATAAGTTCACGTGTCATTAACCAATGCTAGACCACATTTATTTTTATAAAGATATTTACCATCTAGAAATGATTTTATTTAATATATATTGCACTCGTAATTTAATTGTTATGCACGCTGTTTCGTTTTTTCTTGTTGCAGACTTCGTATTTAGGTTCAGCCTCATCAATCTCCAACCGATCTAAATATGTACTCCCTCCGTCCCATTGAGCTGTGCTCATTTCTTTTTTGCACGTAAATTAAGGAGAGTTGTTAGATGTGAGTGAAGTGGTGGGTCCCATAAAAAGAGAGTGAGTAATTGTGTGTAAAAATTTGCCTTTTTTGGAAACAGGAACAGATGAGTGGGACAAACTAAAAAGGAAAACGAGCACAGCTCGTTGGGACAGAGGGAGTATGTGTTTTGCTAAATAGAAAATTCATTAAAAGCAACAATGAGGTGTTCCTTCCATATAAAGAGTCTGAAAGTTAAAAAATCTGAAAGCCTTACTAACCCTCGTTCTATTATTTTTAATGAAACAGAACCACCAAAAATATGAAAAGAAGAGAAAAGGATTTCTACCATTTTGTAATTAAATAGGGATCCTTGTTCTGTTGTCAGCATCAGTCGCTTCTCAGTGTAACACAGTGTTGATAGCTCAGCCTTGAATTTCTTGGGTATTCTCGGTTTTGCAATAATGATCCTGACAACTTCTTTCAGGATACATTTTTTTCTTTTAGTGAGTCAAATCTGTTGTAAAGTCCTTACTGAAGAAGTTTCATGTGTGACTAGGCTTGTCAACCATGTGCTCTATTAATCATGCTACCGAATCAATTGAACTATGGATTTGCTAATGGGCTTCGCTAACTGTTTATGATTTCACTCTCTTTGTGTTTGTTTATTTATGCTTGATCACCATTGATAGACTCTTATGGTGGAACTGAGGTGGAAGATTAGGTGGACCAATCGAATTGGCCACATGCCCTGTATTAGCATGAACTTGGGATTAGGTTATATGATTCCCACTTAAGCTTTGACATGAACATTTGATAGGAATTAGTGACCAAATTAGGGACCTCCAAACACCGCCTTCCTAGGTATTGCATTAGTATTTGAACTCACCTTAGCATCTTCATGTCTCCTCTTTATAGTTGTCCCTAAACCATAAGAAATCAACATAGTTTAGTTAAGACAGACTTCTCCACTAATTTTTAACATATCTTCAAACACATCTATTCTCTACTTTATTTCTTGCTTGCTTGTTTGGAAAAGGTGGAGGCGAGATGGAGCATTGACAAGGAGATAATACTAAGCCCACTATTGGAGCTTATGTTCGAAAATTATGAATAATGGGTATGAGAGGTTTGAGCCCTTATCACTATTTTATAGAGTTGTTTCAGTCTTTAATAGGTAAGGAATTCAAGCCCTAACAAATAACACAATAAGTGGATAAACATGGTATAAGCAAAAACAATAAAATAATTACTACCTTATCTGTCAAATTAATTACCAAATAAATCAATAAAAAATTACCTAAATAACTTACCCAGAGTATAATTAATTAATAAACACAAATTCATTCCACTAGAAAATTCGTGCAGACTTACCCTTTTATCCTAAATTGAATCAGAGCTTGTATTTTAGACTTAATTCGATCCTCGTATTTAAAATACAAATATTTATCAATTAAATAAGCACAATAGAGCTCCATTAATCAACATCTTATCCATTAGCAATACCACTCGATCTTATTAACTCACCTGAACTTAATCAACTTGTAAGGTTTGGTGTGATAAACCTTTCAAGCTACTCAGAGAATATTATCAACCTTTTGAGAGGGATACAAATGCAAGGTACAAATAGCCAGCCTAAGCTACAAATATCTGTTATCTCCCAAGATGTGTAAATCTAGTCACAAGGACGTTTACCATAGTAGGTAGGAATGATATTTAGATAAATACACTTAGCTGAAATCTTATCGAGCTTAAGATCAACTAGGTCACACTTAGGTGAGTTAGGATAACACGTCTCACTGTCATCCGTCAATACACCTTACGTGTACCAGAATAGACAATTGGCCAAGACAAGCTACTACTTATCTAAACTGCAGGCGACAACTTATCCTAACGTTGTCTCAGCTGTGAAGCTTATTTGCATCTCGTTAGTTTGACCAATTATGTAGTCTTTTGTGATGTACAACATATTACATAATCTGACTATATACGAGATAATATGACAATTACAAGTGCAAATATAAATTTCAGATAGAATAATAACAAATGGAAGTGAATAACATGAATAACATTGTATCCAAGCTAAAATTGTTTTCAGTATACAAAATCCTAATAAATAGAACATAGGTTGGTGACAGAACCAGGGAGTCATAAACTGAACCTATCGTGACTGACAAGACAAGAAAAAAGACTGAAAAGGAGAGCTCAGAGTATGAAGGAGAGATCAGTGCTGACCGCATTGAAGACGATGATGGAGGGAATCGTTGTATATAAAAATGAATCGTCTATAATTCGGATAGAGACGACCGACCCGATCGATGTCAAGCTGTGCTTGGTTGCGGCAAGTCCAAAGTTTTATGCGAAATTGAATGAGAATCTATTTACCCACTTGGAAGGATTCATCACCTAAATAGGGAGGGCCATATTAGCATCAACAATTTCCCTTCATATTACAAGAGGGAGCTCCATCTTGGCTTTCCAGTCTTCGACCTTAGTTAATTATAACATGGGCCAAGTGTTTTTGGACAAATATTTCTCTCAAACCAAGATGAATTCTCTCGAGAAGGAAATATCGGGAATCGTTCAAGAGACAGATGAGTCTTTTGAAGGTTATGGGAGCAATTCAGACGACTTTTCAATAGTGTCCTAATCATGGATACTCGAATGTGAATCAATTGCAATGTTTCTATAAAGGAATGATGGATGAATCAAAGAGCATGGTAGGTAACTTTGTGAATAGTTACTATAATGATGTGAAGACCATCATCAAAGGCCTTACTGAGTCCACTTCACAATATAAGGGGCTAAGACTCCTTTAGAGGTCCGTAAACTTGTTGAGTGGCGATTTCTTGGATGAACTAGATCTTAATGTATCTTAAGATGGATGTGAGGTTTGGAAAGTTAGCGCAACTAATTAGAGAATGAACTCCCGCTCCTATGCCTTCTTCTACTCCATCGATGTCATATTTATAGAGTCTGTGGCCAAAAGGGACACACGTCATTGCAATGTTAAGGAGAACATGCTTATACAACTGCTAATTCTAAAGGACAACAAAGGGTTCATCTGAACTTAAGGTGGTGATAACCAGAGGATCCAATTTTACAACCGCCGAGGAACCCTCCATAATAGTTGTACCAACATATTAGCATCAACAATTTTAGCCACTCCCACAATCGAATTGCCAGCAGCCATACAAGCCTCCACAACATTTGTAGTTTCAACAATATGGTCAACCATCTGGCCAAGCAGAGCAGAGCAATCTATTGGAGAAATAATGGTAGACATGATTACTTCTCCAAAGGATGCGATTGCATACCAACAACAAATGTAAAGTGATATGCATCAGTCCAAGAAGAATCAACAGAGCACCTTGGAATATCTGTCCAAGCAAATTTATATGTTAAGTTCCTCAATTCATGAGATTAAGGGTAATCAAGGAAATTGCCCTCTCAAACTCAGTCAAATCCTAATCCCATAACCGCAATAAAATTTGGTTGCGAAGTAGGAAAGAATTGTCCAAACCAAGTTTGAAGTAAACTAACAGAGAGGTGCCAGTCAAGATAGGATAGACCAACAGACAGGGTAGTCAAATAGAACCATCACACTTCCAGAATGCTAAGGAGTCAGAAGAGGAGCAGAATATCAAGAAATCTTAGACTACTTAGTTATAGTCAGAAACTTTGATTCCTCCCTTATTTCCTAAAGCCCTAGCAAGGAAGAGGACGCTGAACAAGGAGCACACAGACTACTTGTTGGGTATGAGATTCAGTATGATAAGATTTGAAGATCCCAAAACACAGCTGAAAGATTAGCATTATATAATGTAATAGCTTAGTTAAGTTCAGCATGTTAGGAACTCAGTAGGCTAGCTAGAGTTCAGTAGCTGATAGGTTCAGTAAAATATCAGATGTCAGCGGAAGAACTCAGCATCAAGGAACTCAGTTGGGAATGTTAGAACCCACTGAATCTACAAAGGAATTCGAGCCGCGTACTGAATATCGCAGAAGAATGTCAGTAGAAGACGATTCAGTAAAAGGTCCGAGGAGTCAAAGGAAGTCAACTCAGCATACTTTTGGAGTTTGAACAAACCTTACCTACTCTCTAAACTCGACCAATGGGCAGCTGCCAGCACTGTACCTGCTCTGCCGTAAAGCTGCTTCCTAAACTGAAAAAGAGGAAATCCCGACAGTGACATTCAAATTGAAATGACCATTTTTCTTATCGTATTCGACACGTGTCTAGACTCTCTCCAACGAATCTATTCATGAGTCGAGACTATAAATATAGAATAGTCTTCATGCAGAGAAGAAACCGAGAACTAAAGCATTCACGCTCACAAACGCTCTAGCGAACTTAAAGCATATCAAAGTGAAGAACTCGTATACAGAGAGATCATCTTAGTTCTTCACTCTAGAGATTCATCAGTTCCCTTTCTCTATACTAAGCATACTTATTGTAATATCATAAGCTTAGAAAAACTCGAATGAGTTCAGTTTTCAGAACTGTTCTTATTGTAAGAACTCCTTCCTTGTTGGAGAATATCAAACCCTGTTGGGTTCTGAGTCAGTGGTTGACCTTAATAACCACTTAGAGGGTACTTAGTATTATTTTAACAGTAGTTCTTGTAATAGGACTTTCTGTTTATGGGTAATGGGGGAAATCATAGTGATTTGATACTATGGAATTGAAGATCCCAAAACTCGTCTTGTATCCTTTGTGTAGTGTCTATATGAAGTAATAGGCTAGACTATTTGTATTTTCTTTATCGTTTTTGTCTAAGTCCTGTAAGGGGTAAGTGTTGGTCTGATCTTCAGTAGGAAGTTACTTTCCAGAACCCCACGTCATTATTGTAAGAGCTTGTGTTCACAAGTCATCAGATGACTTCGATCAGTAGAAGATTTCTCTTCAGCTGACCCGCATCAATAGAAGAACACTGTATCAAAGCTCAGTACCTTCAGAGTCATCAGCTGACTTCACTCAGTAGAAGATTCATTATTAGCAGACTCGGATGAAGAAGACAGAGATCGTATCATGTCTACTGTATCCGATAGGAAACGACCCGAGTTTAACACCATTCGAAAGTCAGCAGAAGATCATACGAGGATGAGTGAGAGTCAACTCAGATGAAGACTGATGTCTGACAAGTCTCACCTACCACAAACCTCAACCAATGAGAAGCAGTCTAAGCTCTACCTGCTATGACCAACTAAAGCTGCTCTCATGCACAGTGACCAACTACTCTGCGACAAATTTTCGAACATATGGCCGTTTTCCTTGGACGTTTGTGACACATGGCATTGTCCCCTCCAACAGACAAATGCCTGGGTTACAACTATAAATAGAGAAGGCTTTCCGAGCTCCACGCACGTGATATCAAAGGGATTACACGTTCAAGCTTTCAAAACACTCTAGCACCTTTCACGAAGATCCAGCGAAGAACTTGCTCATTAGAATATTTCTAGTTCTTCTCTCTAGAGTTTCCTTCTTTAGATCCCTCTTCTCTATCTAAGCTCAATTGTTTATATCCATAGCTTAGAACCTTCGAAGGTGTTCACATTTCGTGACTGTTCTTATTGTATGAACTCCTTCATAGTTGGAGAACATCCCCTCCCCTTCAAACCTCGGTTTGATTTGTAAAGTCCCTAAGGACTATAACTTAGAAGGGTCTGTCCTGTGCACAGATACCTTGCTGAGGCTTGCTCAGATTAATCAACAAGACCTCCTGTTCAGCAGGACCGTGGACGTAGATCTTACGTATCTGAACCACGTTAAAAATCACTTGTGTCATTTATTGTTTTATTGCATTGCATTAAAACCATCTTACAAACTCATACTTTGCATAAAACGTATTTGAAAGTGCACTAGCCAAAATTATTTGGTTTGCGAAAAACACGTTTTCAAATCGAGACGAAGTCTATCGGGCCCTACACACTTATCCGCACTAACTCTTTGACTGAGAATCAAATACTGACAGAAGTCAGTAGGAGACTCACTCTGACCCGCGATCAGAAGGTTACTATTCGGCAATGTTCATCAGTTGCAACCTACATCTCAGTTGTCCTTCGCGTTTGAGAAAAAGAACTTGTACTCAGGTGTATTCACCCCCCCCTCGCCCTCTACACCTGACACTCGTCTCCGGACCAACAATTGGTATCAGAGCATCGGTGTTCTCCTGATCATCGGTTCTGAAACTCTGGTCTACTCGAACAGATCCAGAAAATGTTTTTTCATTACACAAGCATCTCTTCATACATCCTTATACTCTCACCCATTATGTCTGGCATGTCAGGTATACGGATGGTACCGATGTTCTCTGTGGAGAACTACACGGTATGGCGCGTGAGAATGGAGGCGTACCTTACATCGCTGCACGACAACATGAATGATGTCCTAGAGACAGGACCTATCATTCCCATGATCGATAGCGTTCAATATACCGCTGTGGGAGGTGTAGGAGCACAGACTGGTGCTAAAGTTGCAAAAGATAAATCAGCCTTCACGCCTGAAGAGAAAAAGCTGCACAACCTCGACCGAGTTGCGTGGAATGCAATCCTGACTACGCTCAGCGATTCACACCTCGGGAGGGTGCAAGATTGTAAGACAGCAAAAGAACTTTGGGATGCCCTGGCTGTACTGAGCCAAGGAACCCCGCAGATTAAAGAGAACAAGCTCGAGCTAGAGCTTCAAAAGTTCGACACATTTTCCATGGAGCCCAACGAGACCATTGCCGAACTTAGCGTCAGATTCACAAACTAGATCAATGTGATCAACGGGCTGGGGAGGACGTTCACCAACAAAGAGATGAACACCAAGATCTTGAGAGCATTGCCTCGACTGAAGTGGCTTTCTTTTGCTACTTATTTACGTCGCTCATATCTAAATACTCTAATTGCTGATGTTATATTTTCAGAATTAAAGAATGAGGAATTCGAGCACAGCCTACCCCAACGATGTTCCAATGATCCAACTGAAACCCAGATAGATCATGCTTATAAAGCAACAGTCAGCAAAACTGGAGCCAACCCTATTTCTTCCAGTAAGACAGCAGTTGCGTCAGATGCAAAGTCTTCAGAGACTCCTGCTATTGATCAGCTTGAACTCATAGCTCTCAAATATCAAAGAGAAAAAGAAAGAGTCAGAAAGCTAAAGAAATATCACATATATTCTCCCTCAGGTAAAAAGGATTATCGAAAAAGGGAAGAATCTAAAACTTCTACTGATTGCAGGAACGCAGAACGTGCTGCTAGTCCATCCAACGACTCAGCTGGAAAAGGCGGCAGAACCTCTGTGTGCTACAACTGCAAGAAAGAGGGACACTATCAATACGATTGTCCCGAAATCTCAGCTGCTCAACGAGCAGAACGGCAGCCAGACGCGAGAAATTTGCCCGAAGAAGGCAGGCCTATATCACCGAAGAGATATCCGATAACTCAATCGAGGAAGATACATTCATGTATTCTTCTGAAGACAAAGCTGCATTTGTCGCCGTTGAGGTCGGAGAAACAGATCCTGAATCAATAGCTAAATATTGTTTGATGGTCGGAGAAGAGGCTGAGGTAAACTCGAAACTTAATATAACCTCCTTTTCACAAAGCACACACGACATATGCTCGGTCACAGATGAACCTCTAGACGTGGTGCAATCATATGATGATCTACTAGAGGAATAGATTCACCTAAGCAGAGAGTTCAGCAGAACTATTCAGGAATTGGAACAGGTAAAAGCTGAGAAGCAGAGACTTTCTTCTGATTGTCAGGTCTCTACTGATTCATAGAATCTGGTTGCGAGACTGAAGGTAGAGATTAAATCTCTTATGACCTTCACCTTCAAGAAACTCAGTTATCAGTTCTGACCAAGGACAATTCTGAGAAACATACTGAAATAGCCCGACTCAGTCAGAAACTCGCAGAAGTTGTAAAAGATTATGAATCACTTCAGAAAAGTGATGAGGTCGGGCAAGGACTGATGACTGAACAGTACCTAGGAGCTAAAGAGAAGTTGGAAAGCATGCTTAGAGCTCAAAGGCCACTAGCCATGAAAGAAGGACTTGGCTAAACTCATGACGCTTCCACTTCCACCTCTAAAAGCTCAGAAATACTGGCTGATAGGTTCGTTAGAGGGAAAGTTCAGATTTCTGAACCAATAACTCAGGCGAAGAACAAACAGAAAATGATTGCATCTCAGCCGAGCAACAACAATCAAATGACCAAAGGTTCGAGCCCCAGGACACCATGATCAAATTCAGGGGGAACCAAGAAGGTCAGGTGGATAGAGCAGTACAGCGGGCCACTGTATGAGCATCCAGCACAGTATGGTTCGTATTACTATGAGCCCAGGGTCAGGAGGAGCACTAAGCCTCAGAAGAAGAAAGCTCCAGAACCCAAAACTGCTAGAAAGTCAGTATCTCCCACTCCAGTGGAGAAGAAAACTGACAAGGTTCAGAAGAAGAAGTCTCAGACCACTAAGGTTCCGAGACAGATTTGGGACGCGAAATCACCAACTAATGCTTAAGGACCCAAACTAAACCAAAGGGTACCTAAAAATGTTTATGTTTTGCAGGTGCATAAGGACCCTTGGATTGTGGACAGCGGCTGCTCAAGACAAATGTCATATAAAAAGAGTCTGCTGACCAATTACGTACAAGAAGATGGTCCCAGAATTGAGTTTGGTGAGAACTCTAAAGGCTATACAAGGGGATACGGAACTCTGAACATTGTGACTGCTTCAGTTCCAAGAGTAACATATGTTGAAGGACTTCAACATAATCTCCTTTCTGTCAGTCAATTCTGTGATAATCTTAATAGAGTTATCTTTGACGCTGGTTTCTGTGATATTGTTGACAAATCCACAGGGAAAACAGTGTTATCAAGTTCGCGGAGGAAGAATATCTACGTTGCAAACTGGAAAACCACAGAACCTGAGGCTTGCTTACTTGCTCAGACAAAATCCAGTGATAAAACAGGATGGCTGTGGCACAAGAGACTCAGTCACCTGAATTTCAAGACTATGAACAAGCTAGGAAAGAACTCTAGTGTTAGAAGACTGCCCAATGAAGCTTTTATCAAAGACAGAAATTGTGAAGCGTGCTTGAAGGGAAAGCAGACAAAGAAGAGTAATCCACCAATTCCGTCACCTTCCACTGATGGAATCCTTCAACTGCTACACATGGACTTGTTTGGGCCAGCTTCTCCAGTGACTATAAGAGGCAAGAAGTATGCCCTCATCGTTGTTGACGATTATTCTCGATATATGTGGGTCATCTTCATAGCCAACAAATCTGATGTCAAGACTGAGTTGCCAAGACTGCTGAAGAAACTCAGTGTGGAGAAAGACATCAAGATACATAGAATCAGCTCAGATCGAGGAACAAAATTTCTCAACTCAGTAGTTAAAGAGTACTGCGATAAAGAGGGAATCAAGCACGAGACGTCAGCTGCTCGCACCCCTCAGCAGAACGGACTTGCTGAACAAAAGAACAGAACACTTAAAGAAGCAGCAAGAACGCTCCTAGCAGACTCTGGACTACCCTCAAAGTTATGGGTTGATGCTACTGACACCGCCTGTTACACTCAAAATCGCTCACTGCTTACACAGCAACACATGAAGACGCCTTATGAACTGTGGAAAGGGAGAATTCCTTCTATTTCTCATTTCCATATTTTTGGCTGTCCTTGCTTTATCCACAATAATGGAAAAGATCAGTTGAAGGTCTTTGATAGCAAATCTGATCAAGGAGTATTCATAGGATACTCTCGAGCCAGTAAAGCTTTCAGAGTCTTTAACTATCGGACTCTTTGTGTGGATGAAAGCCCTCATGTTGTCTTTAATGAGTTTGTTACTGAGAACAGGAAACCTATCAAGAAAAACCCTAAAGATGTCAGCAGCAAGCTACAGGATCTCACACTGAATGACAAAGCCGAAAAGATCCAGCATTGTTGGGATGATGAGTCAGAAGATGAGGAAATCCAGACCCATCCCGCTGGCACTGTAGCTGACCTGGTTGATTCTACCGAACAGAATCAACATCAGGTAACAACGGTCGATGAGGAAGCCCCAGTGGTAACTGAGACCTCTATTGAGAATATAAACTCAGTGGGAACGACTAATGTTCCTGAGCTAAATGCCCCTGAACCTGGAAACTCAGTAGATCCTAACCTTTTTACTGAATTGCTTCAGTCACAGAATATCACTATTGAAAAGCCTAACACTCCTGTTGACTGTACAGAAGTAATCTCAGAAGAAGAAGCCAAACTCAGATGTTCGTGGCTTGACGCTCACTGTTCTGATCTTATCATAGGAGATCCATCAGCAGCAATAAGGACAAGATCCAGATTAAGCCAAGGAGAAAGTTCTCTCTACTTCTGCTTCTTGTCTACTAAAGAACCTCAGACGATAGAGGATGCTCTCAACGATGCTGACTGGATCATTGCCATGCAAGAAGAGCTAAACCAGTTTGTTCAAAACGAAGTTTAGGAGCTTGTTGACAGACCTAGACATCAGCACGTGATCGGCACTAAGTGGGTCTTCAAAAACAAGCGAGATGAAAACAACGTTATTGTCAGAAACAAGGCTTGACTTGTTGCTAAGGGATATTGTCAAGCAGAAGGAATAGACTTTGATGAAACATTCGCCCCAGTCGCCAGATTGGAAGCCATTCGTCTGTTCCTAGCCTATGCAACGCATCAAAGATTTAAAGTATATCAAATGGATGTAAAGTCAGCGTTTCTGAATGGCGTACTGAAGGAAGAAGTCTATATGGAACAACCGCCCGGCTTTCAGCAGGGACATCAGGTGTACAGACTTCGGAAAGCTCTGTATGGGTTAAAACAAGCACCCAGGGCTTGGTACGATACCCTATCAGATTTTCTACTTCAGAAAGGTTTTCAGAAGGGGACAGTAGATCGCATCCTGTTCAACCTCAAGTCAGGAGATGACATCCTACTAGTGCAAATCTACGTGGACGACATCATCTTCGGTTGCAGGAACGTGACTATATGTCAATAATTCGAGAAAATGATGAAGGAGAAGTTCGAGAAGTCCATGATGGGGGAGATGAACTATTTCCTTAGATTTCAAGTGAACCAATCAACTAAAGGAATATTCATCAACCAGGCAAAATACACTCGAGATCTCCTGAAAAGATTCGGCTGCGACTCAAGCAAGCCAGTCAAGATCCCCATGAACACAAATTTTAAAATCGATCTTGACAAAGAGGGAGCTTCTGTTAACTCTATTGATTATAGAGCTATTATTAGTTCTTTACTATCTTTAACAGCAAGCAGACCTGACATAACTTATGCTGTAGGTGTATGTGCAAGATTTCAGGCGAATCCCAAGCGAAGTCATCTTGACTCAGCAAAAAAGATTCTACGATACCTGAAGGGAACACTTGATGCAGGGTTATGGTATCCTGCTGATGATAATATGATACTAACAGGTTATTTTGATGCTGATTATGCAGCATGCAGGACAGATCGAAGGTCAACTTCTTGAACATGTCAGTTCCTAGGCAGCAAGTTGATATCATGGTTTTCAAAAAAACAACATTCAGTGGCGAGGTCCACTACTGAAGCTGAGTATATGGCTGCTGGAAGTTGCTGTGCCCAGATCCTTTGACTTCGACAACAACTGCGAGACTATGGAATTACTCAAGATGAAGTGCCCACTAGTGCGATTGCTATAACTCAGAACCCAGTTCTTCATACGAGATGCAAGCATGTGGACATTCGAAACCACTTCATCAGAGACCATGTCGAAAAGAAGGATATCATGATGGAGAATATCCATACTGACAAGCAAAGGGCAGATATACTGACCAAACCACTAGCTGAGAACAGATTCAGAGAATTATCAGTTGAGCTAGGTCTACTGGATCCTACTGACTCGAGTCGATAAGAGGAGTCAGTACAACAGGTCAGAGGTCAGACTCAGTACTTTGATTCAGTCGGGTGAATCACACAGTACACAATAAGGGGGAACATGGTTATCAGTAGCACAAAGATCCTCCTGAGTCATTACGGTAACCAGCTGATCGTAAAAGTTCAACTGAAGAGGTTTGTTTAGTTAAAATACTTAATATTCTCATAAGCATGCTCGCATTTATTAAATTAGACGTTTGTATTCAGTAGCATGATGTGCATTTATTTCCCGCCATTAATTTTTAAGGTTTAAGTCAGTAGAAACCGTTCTCATTTAAAAAGCTTAGCCTTTAATGCTGCATGCAACGCATTTAATGCATGTCTTCTCACCTTACTTTATCTGCGCATATCTTACGTGGGTCTAGGTTAATGTAATCATTTCGTTTATAACATCAGACCACAACCGTCATTAAAAAGTGAGATTTTATACCAACCGTCCGATTAAAAACGTTTGATATTCAAAACTTATAAAATCTCCCCTTTTATCTCTAATCTTATCTTTTTATGCCATTTTCGCACATAGAGCTCTTCAAGCATTCAGTTTTACTCTCGCTCTCTCTAAAAACTGATTACGTTTTTCAACTCAAGCTCTGTGTTTACGGTAATTTCTTAACCTTCTGCATCACTCGTATCTAACTTACTCTATTTTCAAGTGCTAACAAGTTTCTTGAAGATAACTATGGCGGTTGTTCAGACCCCGCACAACATTGAGCAGATCATCCAGTCAAGGGTTCTCTTCGAACCGACGATGGTCCTCCACTAGGCTGAACTTCCATATCTTGAGCCTATTTTCTCGGCTTTTGAGGAGTCAGGCCTGACGCTTCTCGTGACGAAGCAACCTCGTTCATATCTTCCCCACCAGGTGGCCGAGCTATACTATAACTGGCTTTCTATGGAAGATATCGATGGAGAGGTATCGGAGATCGCTTACATGAGGGAAGTGGCCCCTCAGAAGTGGGAATCCAGCCATGTCGACATCAACATCCGGGCAGCGCTAAAATCCTCCTTCGATCTTCCTAGTTACGGGATTTCTCTCGTGGGCTACAAGGAGAAGGAACTGAACGCCTATGTCCACCGCTTTTGTGGAAGGCACGACATCTCCTTCAAGTCCGCGCTGCCGAAGAACCAACTCCTGCCGGAGTACAGAGGGCTTGCGTACATAGTTATACACATCCTGACGAGCGCCACAGGTTCTTTCGACCAGCTATCCAAGCCCAGACTCCAGCTGATGATTGCTATAATTGACGGAGTCCAGGTGAATTGGACGGAATTCTTTGTGGCCGAGCTGAAGGCTCAGGCGCACAAGTTTGCACCCACTAAGTCTGGAGAGAGGAGACTAATTATTGTGGGCAAGCTATTGTATGGGACCACGGTGTCCATACTGATTGAAGACTCAGTAACAAATCATGCATCATTTGCTGATTCGAAATACTTTGACAAAAAGCTCATCAAGTTCAAGACGAGAGCAGCGGCTGAGAAGTCAGTCGGACGTGAAGCCACTGAGCTCAAAAGATCTTCTACTGATCTGCCTCCACGGGACGACCTGCCGAAGCGGAAGAAGCTCTCCAAGGCTGGAGCTTCTGAGGTTCTCGTGAAGCCTGCTTCTCCTCCACCAACTCAGGAGGAGGACATACTGGACACTGATACCGGGATAGATGGTGCCACCCTCAAGGACAAGGTACAGCGGGTCAGTTCAGAAGAGACTCAGCCAGAGGCAGTTGAAGAACCGGCTGGTGAAGTCTCGTCCGAGTGGTCGACATTGCAGATGACTCGTCTCCGAGCCACAGGAGAAGTCGTTGCACAAATTCCTGAGATCTCGTCTCATCAAGATCTGGTCGACATAGCGATCAGGGCCAGGACTCAGATGCTGCTGAGATTCCTGAACTGGGATATTCTTGTAGAGCTAATTCAGCAGCACTCTGCATTGTCCCTTCTGGCAGAGGAACAACATCTGCAGTCAGCCATGGGGTTTGGGGAACCCGCTGACATTGCATCCTTCGAGGACCTACGATCAGCCATGCTGTATCTACTGAATCTGAGGTCCTCGCAGTAGACAGCCAGCAGGCCATCGCAGCCTTCCCATCATGATGATGATGACAACAATGATTAGGATCAGGCACCACCCAAGCACGCAGATCAGGGAGAATCTACTGAGGGTAAATCTCCCAGCGAGAAGGGCGAGTCACCACCTCCACCTCCTACATCAGGTGACGCCCCAGTTGCTTCGAAGCCCAATCGAAAGAAATAACTCGTAGCCTTAGAGCAGAGGCTCGGAACCTTATCCTATTAGGCCAAACCTATAGGTTCTATGTCCTCAAAGTCTGTTAACCGAGCGATAAGGAAGCAAGGAGACAAAAACCATCTCCTAGCTAAGGATGTCCATCTGAAGTTGACGCAATATAAAAAGTCTCAGATGGAGACTGTTGACAGACTGGCAAGCGCAGTCAAGAAG
Organism: Lavandula angustifolia; assembly: GCA_028984105.1. Lineage (NCBI taxonomy): Eukaryota > Viridiplantae > Streptophyta > Magnoliopsida > Lamiales > Lamiaceae > Lavandula > Lavandula angustifolia. The sequence goes on along the minus strand of CM054819.1, from coordinate 11,280,447 downwards.
GTCTCGGACACTACAACTCCAAACATTCAGGAGAACGTCCAGACTGCGCTGACCGCTCAGAAGGCGGACTTGGCTGCTCAAAGTCAGCAGCTGCTCGAAGCTCAGCAGAAATCATTTTCTGAGCAGCTGACAAAGAGCTTAGCCACAGTCCAAAAGACTATGGATTAGCGAAATAAGATGGCCACCTCCAGCGTGCAGAAGGCCTTGGAGAATCAAGCGGCCGCCTTAAAGCTCATCCAGTCAGAAATGACTGCCTCACACGATGCATCGCTCCTGAAACAAAGGCAAGAAACAGCAGCCCAAATTCGCCAAATCCGCAAGGATCAAGAGGCTGACTGGGAGCATTACTGCGATGCCGTCGGCGACTTTAACACTACCACCGACTCTATTAAAGCTGCACTCTTTAAACCTGAGAAGGACATTGCTGAAATCCGTACTCTTCTGACCCCGGCTACTGATGATGCCAAAAAGGGGGAAGAAAAGGCTGAGACAGCTCAGGTGGGTGGGGAGTCTGAGGCAAGGGAAGTCATCAAGGGGGAAGGTTCAGCTGCTCAGGCTAGAACCAGTTCAGCACCCTCTCCCGTAGTCCAAATCCCTATAGTCCAAGCAACTCAGCTGCCCGAGCCAGTCGGAGGATCAGGTGAAGGATCCTCGGCTCAGGCGTAACATATTGAGGAGGTCGCACAGTTTGTGGACCAAGAGGATCAGAAGGACGAGCCCCTGCCACCGCAAAGGCCCGGGAAGGAGAAAGCTACAGAGTCTACTCCACCTCCTTCCCCGACGCCCAAATTCAAAACCAGAGCGGAGCAGGAGGAACATGATAAGAAAGTGGCTCAGCTCCTCCACGATGAGCTGGACTATGAGATGCGACTGGAAGAAGAGGCACAAAAGGCCAAGAAGAAGAGACGGCCTAAAGTCAGGATGTCCAAGAGCACAGCCAAGAAGATATTGGATGAGCAGAAGAAGAAGGCTCATCAATCTGATGATGAGCCAGCTGGCTCGGACACTGACAACCTGCCACTTGCTCAGAGGATGAAGAAAATTTCTACTCTCACACCTGAGCAGGAGGCAGAGGATAAGGCGACCTGGGAGGAGACGCAGCAAGGGCTAAATCTCCGGAGAGGAGATAGAAGAGCTGCGGCCCTTAGGGAGAAGAAGAGGTTGGATGACTTGGCGAAGATTATAGAGCTGACTGACAAAATCGCCAAGGAGCCAATCCTCGACAGGAGCAAGCAGGTGCCCAGGACTTCTAAATTCTTCAGGCGAGGTGCACAGAGAGCTTACTCGAAGAAGACGCCGCACCGCCATGTTGATAAATGGATGCCATGGAACCTGAATGAGGAATGGGAGGAGCTGAAGATCGGATTCATTCAGGCATACTACGTATGGCAGTGCTATCCTGTTGAGGTATCGGCTGTTGATCTCTTCGACGAGTTCATACATCAATACGATGCCAACCTCAGAGTGCAGATCAAGCAAATTCTTTCAAAGGAAAAGCTGCCACTCGTTGTCCCTGCCTACAGACAGTTGACTCCGTCCATGACCTCTCGAGGAGTTTTGTGTACGAAAGATTGAAGATGAGGTCGAAGCTGCTACACATCACAATGATCTAGATCCTCTGCAGCCTGATGATCTCGAGGACATCCCGTCCCTCCGAGCCAGAATCTACAGATCTTACGGGTTGAATCCTCCTGCTGCCAAGTCTGCTGAATTCAAGGACAAGATTAAGAAGTTGAGACGATAGCAGTAGATGTTCTCTCTCTGTATAGAAGTTAGGACTGATTGTAATCTTCTCTCATATACATATCAGTACCTTTCTTCTGGCCAGATAACTACTCATTGTGTTACGGCTGTGTTTATTTACTTTATCACAACTAATCACTGAAGTGATCTGACACACACTCACATAACCTTTTTCTCTGATATGCCTATCTTTTAGCTGCTGATTACCCTGCTTTTATTGCTCAGTTCTTACTGAAGTCTCTTTGGGTCAGTAGTTTAGAACTTAGTGTTCTTAGAATTTTTAAGTGGTTTTGGCATCATCAATTAGGGGGAAATTGTTGGGTTATGAGTCAGTGGTTGACCTTAATAACCACTTAAAGGGTACTTAGTATTATTTTAACAGTAGTTCTTGTAATAGGACTTTCTGTTTATGGGTAATGGGGGAAATCATAGTGATTTGATACTATGGAATTGAAGATCCCAAAACCCGTCTTGTATCCTTTGTGTAGTGTCTATATGATGTAATAGGCTAGACTATTTGTATTTTCTTTATCGTTTTTGTCTAAGTCCTGTAAGGGGTAAGTGTTGGTCTGATCTTCAATAGGAAGTTACTTTCCAGAACCCCACGTCATCATTGTAAGAGCTTGTGTTCACAAGTCATCAGATGACTTCGATCAGTAGAAGATTTTTCTTCAGCTGACCCGCATCAGTAGAAGAACACAGTATCAGAGCTCAGTACCTTCAGAGTCATCAGCTGACTTCACTCAGTAGAAGATTCGTTATCAGCAGACTCAGACGGAGAAGACAGAGATCGTATCAGGTCTACTGTATCCGACAGGAAATGACCCGAGTTTAACACCATTCGAAAGTCAGCAGAAGATCATACGAGGATGAGTGAGAGTCAACTCAGATGAAGACTGATGTCTGACAAGTCTCACCTACCACAAACCTCAACCAATGAGAAGCAGTCTAAGCTCTACCTGCTCTGACCAACTAAAGCTGCTCTTATGTACAGTGACCAACTACTCTGCGACAACTTTTCGAACATATGGCCGTTTTCCTTGGACGTTTGTGACACGTGGCATCGTCCCCTCCAACGGACAAATATTTGGGTCACAACTATAAATAGAGAAGGCTTTCCGAGCTCCACGCACGGGATATCAAAGGGATTACACGTTCAAGCTTTCAAAACACTTTAGCACCTTTCACGAAGATCCAGCGAAGAACTTGCTCATTAGAATATTTCTAGTTCTTCTCTCTAGAGTTTCCTTCTTTAGATCCCTCTTCTCTATCTAAGCTCAATTGTTTATATCTATAGCTTAGAACCTTCGAAGGAGTTCACTTTTCGTGACTGTTCTTATTGTAAGAACTCCTTCATAGTTGGAGAACATCTCCTCCCCTTCAAACCTCGGTTTGATTTGTAAAGTCGCTAAGGACTATAACTTAGAAGTGTCTGTCCTGTGCACAGATACCTTGCTGAGGCTTGCTCAGATTAATCAACAAGACCTCCTGTTCAGCAGGACCGTGGACGTAGGATCTTGCATATCCGAACCACGTTAAAAATCGCTTGTGCCATTTACTGTTTTATTGCATTGTATTCAAACCATCTTACAAACTTATACTTTGCATAAAACGTATTTGAAAGTGTACTAGCCAAAATTATTTGGTTTGCGAAAAACACGTTTTCAAATCGAGACGAACTCTATCGGGCCCTACACACTTATCCGCACTAACTCTCCGACTGAGAATCAAATATTGACAGAAGTCAGTAGGAGACTCACTCTGACCATCGATCAAAAGGTTACTATTCGGCACTGTTCATCAGTTGCAACCTACAGCTCAACTGTCCTTCGCGTTTGAGAAAAAGAACTTGTACTCAGGTGTATTCACCCCCCCCCCCTACACCTGACACTCATCTCCGGACCAACAAACCCCATTTTTGAATCCTGTAAAGTCACTAAGACTATAACTACAGTATCTATCCAGTGCACAGATCGACTGAGACTTGCTCAATATAAGTAATCAAGAACTCCTGCTTTGTTCAGGACAGTGGACGTAGGATCTAGCGTATCTGAACCACTTTAAAAAGTGTTAGTGTTGATTTACTGTTGCATTGATTAACTGTTCATACTGCATAAAATGGACTTTAAATCACTCGGCATAAAACGAGTTTTCAAACTAAGATGAACATATTTTTGGGCCTACACTTCCGCACACATCTTATACTGAATTACTAGTCACTTACATAAGTCAGTAGATAGATACTCTGCCCACGCGATATATAAAGCTTACTTGACTAATTAACGAGTTCAATAGCAACATTCAGTAGCACTGACTTTCGCTTGTGAGCTAAAATCTGTACTTAGGTGTATTCACACCCCCCCCCCTCGCCACACCTGAAGGCTCGTCTTTGGATCGACAATTGGTATCAGAGCGGTGTTCTTCCGATCATCATTTTCTGAATACTGGTCTAGTCGAACAGATCCTGAAAACCGTTTTCTCTGTATTTGCATCTCTTCATAGCATCCTATATCATATTCTTCAACATTTCTGATATTTTAGGTATAAGGATAGTACCCATGCTTTCAGTTGATAATTACGCGGGCCGTGTAAGGATGGAGGTGCACTTAACGTTGCTGCATGGTCGCATGAGTGATGTCTTGGAGAAAGGACTCATTGTTCCGATGGTCGATAGCGTCGAATTTGCAACTGTGGCAGCAATAAGTGCCAGAACCGGCGATAAGGTTCCCAAGGACAATAGCCTCTTTACATAAGAAGAGAGAAAGGTGCACAACCTTGACCGAGTCGTGCGTAATGCGATACTGACAATGCTCAGTGACTCTTATCTCGGGAGGGTACACGATTGTAAAACTGCAAAGGAGCTCTGGGATGCTCTTGCAATGCTGAGTCAATGAACTCTATAGATCAAAGAAAATAAACTGAAGTTGGAGCTGCAAAAGCTCGAAGCATTTGCTATGATTCCCGGAGAGTCAATTGATGATTTCAGCATTAGATTCACAAATCAGATCAGTGGGTTGGGGAAAACATTCAGCAACAAGGAGACCAATACCAAAATTCTAAGGGCTCTTACTAAGCCCAAGTGGTACTCTTTTGCTACATGTTTGCGAAGAACTGACTTCAGCACTGTTACTCCGGGTTATATATTTTCAGAACTAAAGGCAGAGGAGTTTGAGTTCAATCTTCTGCATACTCCCACTGTTGATACTGAAATTCTAATTGATCATGCATATAAGGCAACAATCAGCACACCTAGAGCACGTCTCTCAGTCACAATTCAACCAGCTGGTAGCTCAATAACGATCCTAACCACTGATAACTTAGCTGAGAAATATGCTCTCCTTGCAGTTAAATACCAAAAGGACATGGACAAGGTCAGGATGATGAAGAGAGATTTAAAAACCTATCAAGGTAAGAGAGAAAATAGGCATCTGAAAGGTGAATCTAATTATCTACCTGAATGCAGGAACATTGAGACTGTCTCCACTAGAAATAATGGTACACCAAGGAAAAAAGGTAGGAGCTCAACGTGTTACAACTGCAACAAGACTGGGCATTACAATATGAATGTCCAAAGCTCATGGAGAATGATCCGATTGCACGAGCAATGAAGAACTATTCATGGAATCATCTAATGATGAAGCAACGTTCGTGGAAATCGAAGCCAAAGAAGATACTGAATTGTCTCTTATGGATGGAGAAGAGGCTGAGGTAAATTCAAATCCTAATACATGGCCCTCTTCACCATGCATACACAACACAAGCTCTGTTGCGGGTGAACCTCAAGATGTGGTTCTAGCATATGAGGATCTATTGGAGGAACAAATTCAGATGCGCATTTAGTTCAGTAGAACACTTCAGGAGCTGGAACTCCTGAAAGCTAAAAATTAGAGAATTTCAACGAGAAGTCAGGACTCTACTGAGTCTGAAGGACTTGTCTTAAGAAAAAAGGAAGAGATTAATTCTCTGATGACTAAGTCTCAACAACAAGAATCACAGATCTCAGTTCTGACCAAGGACAACTCTGAGAAAGTGACTGAAATTGCTAGTCTAAAGAACAAGCTCTGAGAAAAAGCAATGAGGTTTGGAGAACGTTAATGAATGAGCAATACATAAGATCTAAAGAAAAGCTTGTGAAGTTGCTGAGATCACAATGACCATGTTCCACAAAGGAAGGACTTGGTTACACCTATTAAGCAACTATTTCTGGACAGAAAAGTGCTGATCAGCTAGCTAACAGCTTTGTCCAAGAGGGAACCCAATATGCTGAATCTTCAACCCTTCAGGCAAAGAACAAAAAAAAGATGAAATCACCTTAGCTCAGCTACCAGAAGATGACCCGAGGTTCAAGCCCCATAACACTCAGATCCAACTTAGGGGGAAGCATGAAGGTCAGATGGGCAGAACAATATGGCTATCCACAATGAACACATCCAGCTCAGTATAGATCATACTATTATGAGCCTAACATCAAAATCCCTAAGTTTCAGAAGAAGAAGAAATATGAGCCTCAGAAGACAAAGAAGTCAACATCTCCCAATTCAGAAGAAAGATCAACTAGCTACAAGGGCAAAAAGATATCTGAAGCCGCAGGGTTATCAGAAAGATTTGGGTCCCAAAATCAACTAAGATCTAAGGACCCAACCTGAACCCAAAGGGTACCTGAATTTGTTATTATTTTGCAGGTGCTAAAGGACCTTTAGATCGTGGATAGTGGATGCTCAAGATAAATGACACATCAAAAGAATCTGCTGACCAACTAAGTTCAGCAAGAAGGAGCCATAATTGAGTTTGGTGACAACTCTAAACGATATACAAGGGGATACGGAACACTGAAGATAGGAACTGTCATAGTTCCCAGAGTATCATATGTTGAAGGACTTCAACATAATCTCCTTTCAGTTAATCAATTCTGTGATAACTCCAATAAAGTGACTTTTGACGCAGGTTTTTGTGATGTTCTTAACAAATCTATAGGAAAAACTGTGTTATCAAGCTCGCGGAGAAGAAATATCTATTATGCTGATTGGAATACCACTGAACCTTTAGCATGCTTGCTAGAACATACAAAGTCAGATGATAGAACAACATGGTTGTGGCATAGAAGATTATATCATACGAACTTCAAAACAACGAAAAACCTAGCAAGAGATGCTAAAGTTCGAGTACTGCCCAATGAAGTATTCAAAAGATATAAGAATTGTGAAGTATGATGAAGGGAAAGCAAACCAGATCAAACAATCCTCCAATTCCATCACCTTCTACTGATGGGATCCTTCAGCTGCTCCACATGGACTTATTCGGGCCAATCTATCCATTAACGATCAGAGGCAAGAAATATGCTCTTGTAGTCATTGATGACTATTCAAGATATACTTAAAAGATTTTAACCGCCAACAAGTCTGACGTCAAAACTGAACTGCCGAAACTACTGAAACGACCAAGGGTCGAGAAGGATATAAGTATTCAACGAATACGCTCAGACCAGAGAACAAAGTTTTTAAAGTCGATGATGAAAGACTACTGTGAAGCTGAAGGGATTCAGCACGAAACCTCAACGGCGCACGCCTCAACAAAACGGGCTTGCTTAAAGGAAGAACAGAACACTCAAAGAAGCAGCAAGAACGTTAGTCGTAGACTCAGGTCGACCATCAAAGTTTTGGGTAGAAGCTACGAACACAGCCTGGTATAATCATAATCGGTCTTTATTGACTCAGATGCACATGATACACTATATGAATTATGGAAAGGGAGAACTCCATCTATTTCGCATTTTCATATATTTTGTTGTTCGTGCTTTATCCAAAATAATAGAAATGATCAGTTAAAAGGCCTTCAATAATAAGTCAGACCAAGGGGTATTCTTAGGATACTCCAGGGTCAGGAAAGCCTTCAGGGTCTTTAACTACCGGACACTTTGCATGGAGGAAAGCCCTCATGTTGTATTTAACGAATTTACTTCTGAGAGCAGGAAGAGCTCTCAACAAGATGCAGAAGAAGTCAGCAGCAAGCTACATTATTTAAGCTTAAACGATAATATTGAAAAGATCCAGTATTGTTGGGATGATGATTCAGATGATGAAGAAATTCAGAACAGTCCAAAAAGCATTGTAGCTGAACTGCTACTACCAAATTGATTATGTTGCATCATAGAGAAAACAGCAGGTTTTAGCTCAAAGGAGTTGGCGTTGATCCTTGGGCCGTAGATAACCCCTTATTGAACCCCTATATGGAAAAGTTCTTCGATTGGCTCTTCTCGCTGCTCCCTCTATGCCTTGAGAGCCTCAAGTTCCTCTTGTAACTTTGTTATTACTGCCTGATGGTCTGCCATATTAGCAGCTTGATTTTTCTTTTGTGTGTTGTTGCGCCGACAAGTAACTTCAATTTCGAGATCTACAACTTCTAAAGGAATTTTACTCAATCTTGTGATCATGCACTACTTGAAAAACAAGACAGAACTATGTAAAATAAGACTACAAAGAGTAAATAAATGTCTAAAGTGGTACCAAACAACTTAAACTAATATCACCAATTAAAAGTTAGTCCCCGACAATGACGCCAAAAACTTGTTCGCTGATTTATTGACACGCCGCAAGTGTACGGGTGCAAATGCAGATAGAGAAGCAATGTCGATCCCACAGAGATGAATTATACCAGTGAATACTAATTCCTATTGTTATTGTCTATTTAGACTACGAAAATGATGAGTTACTAAACCTAAAATCACACAATTTAAATAACCAAATAAATGAACTTAGAAGAAACTATTAGGAAGCTTATACTAGGGATTCGATTTCAGTTGACGATTAATCAAACTTCACTTTAGTCAATCAATTACTAACAAGAATTATTCTCTCCTAAAACGATCATAAGTGAGCCTAATTAACCTTTTGGGCGTACCAAGACCATAGATAACATGCTCGTAAAATTGTCTCCAAGTAATTACTCGCCCGTTACTCCTAAAATCTCCTAGATCTATTGTTCTCACATTATCATCAAAACTTTTGGGGGTTGAATAATTAACATGTCTTGAGTCCTAGATCAAGCACTAATTCTCCTCTCTCGAATCTCGAATCAACACAACAAATCATGTTTAATTGGTGATCAAGCAACTAAACAAGCAATCAAAACATGAACACAAGAAGGAGGAACAAATAGCGTAATTGATTCGCAAAAGATCCGTAGTTAAATCATCCACCTACTTTCTAACCCTAGAATAAAAAGATTTAGCTACTCATAGACAAAGTAACAAAATCAGCAAAATCACAAGAATTCATGTTCACAGGCAAAAGAAAGCGTAAAGAAAAATAGAGTCTTGATTGTGTTGAACTTGAATTTCTTGATCTTCTTCCTTCCTCTCTTCTATTCAAGATTTCTCCCAAAGGTTGAAGGATTTTTTAAAGTAAATATTATCAGCCAGCTCCCTTCTTAGCGGCGCCCCCTTGGGATTTATATAGCTTCCAAATTTTCCACCAAAGCTTAAAGATCCGGGCAGTTTCACGATCCCTTGTGTATTTGGAGGACAGCAGATTGGAAAAGCTGTGTGATCTTAGAGCTAGCATCAATCTTATGCCTTTGTCTATTTTCAATAAGTTGGAGATTGGGGAGATGAAGCCGACAACCATTTCTCTCCAAATGGTGGACCGCTCAGTCACTTACCCCCGAGGAATTGTGGAAGATGTTTTGGTGAAAGTGAATGAATTTGTCTTTCCAGCCGATTTCATGGTTTTAGACATGGAAGAAGACAAGGATATTCCATTGATACTTGGACGACCTTTCTTAGCTACTGGAAGAGCACTATTGATGTAGCAAATGGGGAGCTTACTTTTAGGATGAATGATGAGAGCTTCACCTTTTCAATTTATCAAGCTATGAAGTTTTACGATGAAGTGGATTCACATGCCATGGAAGAATGCAAGGTGCTGAAGACTATTGAGTCGTGCATTGACTCGAACAATTTGTGGTCATCTAATGATCCTTTAGAGGATATTCCAAAACGAAGAGGAAAAAGGAAAAAAAGAAAAAATGATCAGGCTGACGCGACGCAGACACGGCTGCATCTGGGTCATCACATAGGATTTTCGTCACCAGACGCAACCCAGATGCAACTGCGTGAGGGTCGTCACAGAGACTTCCCTGCACCAAATGTAGTTCATGCGCCACCATGGCGCGATCAAGAGATTAATCATGTCGATGATGATGCATACGAGGTGGGAGATGACCCCAAACACACTTATGTGAGTCATCGAGATGATGAAGAGAAGGAACACCGAGGTTATGTCGGGATAAATGACATGCATACACCAACCTTAGATTGTTTTGATGCTACGGAAACTCATACGATGAAGAACGTACAATGGAGGCGGGATATGTTTGATAATTTCCCGCCACCACCACCTTAGTCTTCTTGCTCCTGGTGAGTTTCTCCCAATCAACCACTTTCTTTCTTTTCAAACTCATTCTTCCTTGCGGGGGGGGAGAGTGATTGATTGGTATATATCTTTACTTGCTTTCTATTTTTTTTTAGTAGTTTTTTTCAGTTGTTGAGTCTTAGAGTCTTTAGGTTGCCTTGATTGTGGTGTAGTTTTTTTTTTAACTGATCTCTTTCATAAGATGATGAGCAAGTGCATGATGTGATAGATTCACGAGAGCTTATGATGATATTGTTGCATTTTTTGTTGAAAAATAATCTATGTGAACACTTTTTGATATATGGAGCATGAATTGATGAATCTTGATGCTTTGGCCTCGATTAGTTTGAACCAAAATAAGCTTGTGAGATTTTGAGCCATTTAGTGTACTATTTTAGCAGTCTTATTTGTTTCTTGTGTGAATTATTCGAACATGTATATATGTCTCCAGAACTTGCTTTGGTTTCTTCCTTGAAATTGCGTAGTGTGCTTAAGGGTGAAGAAATGATTTTAGGCCATCGTTCTTAACCAATTTTACCCAAATAATTAACCAAAAATACGATATCCTTTGTTCGCCCGTTTGAGCCTTAGCTATTTTCTTGATTTAACCATTTGGGTGTGGGTTGAGTTTGTGAAGAAGAGTATGAGTTGAATATGTTGAAAATGATTGGTATGGGTTGAATTTTGAAGAATGAAAAGAAAATGAAGTTTTATACGACTTGGTACCGAACTCGATGAACCTCTAGTGTAACACAAATTAAAAAAAATATATATATTTGAGGTGAGAGTTGGCAAGTTGAAGAAAAAAAAACATGAATGTGCAAATGTGTTTTTGCGAGATGAGCAAGCATATATGGTTGGTTGTGGTTTGAATGTTGATAAATCTTGGTTGGTGAAGGATGAGGATGATTGTTGTTGAGAATTGAAATAGTTAGGCGAGTTGGTGATTGAGTATCATAGAATGATCTTTCTTTAGGGAATGAGTCACTTGACCTAAATTATATCCTACCTTACCAAAGAGCCTACATTACAACCAAATAAAAGTCCTATTTGATCTTTGTCTAGAAGCACACGCTAGCAATGGAGAGGTTAGACGATCTGCAAGCCTATGGTAGTCTATTTGTTTGTTTTGAGTTGAGAGTAAACATGTCCTATCTTAAACACTTGAGAGTTGAGGGTTACATATATATATATCCATGTTGTAAGGGTTCTAACTAGAGAGGCTGAGTATCGATATTTGTTGAAACATGTGAAATGTTCATTAGGTGTTTGCATTGGTTTGAAAATTTTGAGAAAGTCTGAAGCTTAAAATCGTCATCTATTCGCTCTGCCATGTTTGTTTTCTTATTTTCTCTCTTTTGTCGATTGAGGACAATCAACACTTTAAGTTTGGGGGGTTGACAAACATGGATTTTTCCTAGTTTATAGCGTGTTTAGATGTCGATTTTAGATGGAAATCATGTTTGGAACAAGTATTTGGATTGAATTTGCTTAATCTTGTGGAATGTGATACTTGTTTGCCTTTTTGTTGAAATTGCAGAAAAATGGGTAAAAATCATGGTGTATGAACATAATGGAGTTAAAGTGCAGCTTGATACGAGTAAATGGACGAAGATGGCTCGAGATTTGGATTTGAAACGAGTGAGAACGAGTCAAAAGAAGTTGGAGCTGTAAGTTGTGACGACCCAGATGCGACTGCGCGAGGGTCATCACAGTGGAGATTAAAGAAAGCAGGACGCGACCCAGACGCAACCACGTCTGGGGCATTACAGAATGGATGAAAAAGACGTGTCTGCTACCCCGACACGACCGCATCGGGGTCGTTTTCGGCTGCTGTTTTATTCTGCGGGAATTACATAAAAGCCCTTACTTAGGGCTAAGATTTGGAAGCTATATAAATCCCAAGGGGGAGCCACTAAGAAGGGAGTTGGGCTGATAATATTTACTTTCAAAAATCCTTCAACCTTTGGGAGAGCTCTTGAAGAGAAGAGAGGAAGGAAGAAGATCAAGAAATTCAAGTTCAACACAATCAAGACTCTATTTTTCTTTACGCTTTCTTTTGCCTGCGAACATGAATTCTTGTGATTTTGCTAATTTTGTTACTTTGTCTATGAGTAGCTAAATCTTTTTTGTTGGTCCGGAGACAAATATCAGGTGTAGAGGGGGGGGGTGGTGAATACACCTGAGTACAGTTTCTTTTTCTCGATGAAGGTCAGCTGAAGCTGTTAGTTGCAACTGATGAACAGTGCCAAATACAACCTTCGATCGCGGGTCGAGTGGGTCAGCCTACGAGCTCTCCCTCCGACTTTTGTCGGTGATTTCGAAACTCGATCGAAGACTTTAGCGTGCGGATAAGTGTGGGGCCCGGAGTTTGTCTCTTTTTGAAAACGTGTTTTCGCAAATTAAGTTCTTTTGGCTGTGCGACTTTTGAAATACGTTTTATGCAAACTTATGATTTTCAAAGGTTTGTATTCAATAAAACAGTAAAGAATACAAGCAATATAACGTGGTTCGGATACGCAAGATCCTACGTCTACGGTCCTGAACAAGGCAGGATAACTTGTTGATTAATCTGAGCAAGTCTCAGCAAGGAAACTGTGCACAGGACAGATCCTTCTAAGTTATAGTCCTTAGCGACTTTACAATTCAAACATAAGTTCGAAAGGGAGCGAAACAATCTCCAACTAAGAAGGAGTTCTTTCAATAAGAACAATTCACTAAGTGTGAACTCCTTCGAATCTAAAAGCTATAAATATGGCAATGAGCTTAGGTAGAGAAGAAAGGGATCTAAAGACTCTAGAGAGAAGAACCACAAAATATTCTAATAAATGCAGATTCTTCGCTGGATGTTCTGATGAGTTTACTAGAGTGTTTGAGAGCTTGAGCGATTTTCCCTTTTGAATTTCATTGTTCCGTGTTTCGTGTTTGGTCTTGTGTGTTTTGCGTGTGGAACTTCAAATTCTTCTCTATTACGACGATGCCACGTGTCACAAGCTTCCAAAGAAAACGGCCATAAATTCGAACTTGTTGCAGCAGGGCAGTTAATTACTGTACATGAGAGCAGCTTTACTGCAGGGAGCAGGTAAGGCGTTGTCGGCTTCTCATTGGTCGAGGTTTGTGGTTGGTGAGAATGTCAGAGTTGACCGTTCAAACAACCTCGTATGATCTTCTGCTGAACTTTCGAAAAGACTTAAGTAGTTGGGTCGCTTTATGTCGGATACAGTAGACTGCAAAGTCTCTGTCTTCTTCGACTGAGTCGGCTGACAAGGAATGTAGCTTCTGAGTAGGTCAGCTGGCGACTGCGAAGGTACTGGGCTTGCATGAGTTCTTCTACTGATGACTTATCATTTCTTTGGGTTGGCCTCTACTGAGGTCTACTCAGCTGATGCGCTGTCTTCTACTGAGGTCTAGTCAGCTGCTGACTGAAGAACGCAAGCGATTACACTGATGACATGGGGTTCCGAAAAGTTTCTTCGACAGAAGATCAGTTCGACAATTACCCCGTACAGGACTTAGACAAAAATATTAAAAACGATTACATCAAGTCTAACCTACACATCAGCTAATCCTAACGACACACTATACTACTGATATCAGCTCGGTTTTGGGATCTTCAATTCCATAGTACTACTATGATTTCCCCCAATTTTCTTTTAACCACGAATAGCTGAGTATCATCTACTGACTCATATCCAACAATTTCCCCCTAATTGATGATGCCAAAACCTCTACTTCTAAATTCTAAACGAAAAAACATTTTATAAGGTATGCTGACCTACTGACAACAATTTCCCCCTTAATTTATTTGAGGAAAACAAACTGATATGATAACTTCAAAACATCAGCAGGTGAGAGATAGGCAAAATCAGAGAAATTGATAGTGTGAGTGTGTGTCAGATCACTTAGTGATCAGTTGTGAAAACACAAAGCAAAATGCTCTAAGACAATGAGTAATTGTCTGTCAAGCAATAGGTACGATAATATATATGATCAGGAAATTACAAGTTCCTATTACTATTACAAAAGAGTAGAGAGAAATACTACTGACGCCTGAAGCCTTGAGTACGCTTCTTGAAATCAGCAGATCTGTCGACAGGAGGTTCCAGACCATAGTATAAATAGATTCTCTTCCTCAGCGTCTGGATATCCTCAAAGTCTTCAGCAAGGTCGACACTCAGGTCGAAATGAGATGCTGCAGCTCTAATCTCATCCTCTATTTCCTTCGTGCATAGAACTCCGCGCGCTGTTCTAGGAGGTGGAATGCGCCTGAAAGTTAGAGCTCTAAAAGGAATGTTTTCTCTCTTCATGATCTCCAGAAGTTGTTCCCTAAGCTCATAATTGTAATTAAACATGAACTCGTCAAAAGCTTGTTCGATAGACTGCTCACGAGGATAGAATTCCCATACATAGTAGCCTTTGATGAATTCCTTTTTGAGTTCTTCCCATTGATCATTGACTAGAGCCGGTACCCATTTATCGATATGAAGAACTGGGTCCTTCTTGACATAAGGAGCTCTTCTGTACCTTGATCCTCGTGGGATTTGCCTTCTGGCATCAGCTGCTGGCTTTTGAGATAGGCTAATCATCTTAGCCATATCAGCCATTCTCTTCTTCTCTCGGAGAGCCGCTGCCCTACAGTCTCCTTTTCTAAGGTTTAGGCCTTGCAGCGTGGCTTCCCAAGTGGCTCTATCTTCTGCTTCCTGCTCAGGTGTAAGATGAGTCTGATAATGACTCTGAGCAGTAGCTTGACCTGCAGTGGGAAGAGTTTTGGCAAACTCCTCTTGAGCCTTCTTTTTCTCCTCTTCCACTGACTCTCCCTTCTTCTTACCTCTGCCCTTAACAACTTTGCCCTTAGGCTTCTTAGCAAGTTGGGCTTCTTCCAGCTGACGCTCATGGTCCAGCTTATCCTGAAGTTGTTGGGCTACCCGGAGGTTGAAGGCCTCTTGTTCCGCTTTTGATTTGAATTTACGGACGGGGGAGGAAGGATGAGAAATATCAGTAGCAGTGTCCTTCCCCGGCCTCTGCGGAGGAGCCTGTTGCTCTTCTTCTGACTCTTGCTCAATGAAATGAGCAACTTCTTCTATGTGAGCTGCGGAAGATGAGATGGGGGTAGGTTGTAGGGGATATTCAAGTAGTAGAACCCCTGAATCTGCTTGGGCTGCGGAGGGTCATTTCTCCTGAACACCTTCCCCCTGAGCAGTAGAGGGTTCTTCCTCCTGAGGAACTGTGGAGGGTCCTTCCTCCTGAACCCTTCCTTCCAAGATCTGGACTTCAGCCGTATCCGTTTCAGGTTCATCTTTCATAATGCATTCCCCCTTTTTGGCATCATCTGCCTTAGAGAGTTGGGTGCGGATGGCTTGAATGTCTCTTTCCACATTGTAGACTGAATCCTTAATATGAGAAGCTGTGGATTCGAAGTCCTTGACGAGATCGTAGTATAATTCCCAGTCTTTTTCCTGATCAGCTCTAGATGTTTTAAGCTGTGCAGCTGACTCCTGACGGAGTTTCAGCAGAGCCTGATCCTGCGATTCTGTCATTTCTTTCTGAATAAGTTTCAGAGCCTCTGCCTGTTGGGTAATAGCTTTCTGAAGGCTAGAGGTGGCAATCTTATTCTTCTCATCAATTTCGAGCTTAATAGTTTCAAGAGCTTGAGTCAGCTGCTCTGAAAAGATCGTCTGCTGATTCTGGAGCAACTGCTGACTCTGAGCTTCTAAATTGATTTTCTGAGCGGCTAAGGCAGCCTCAATTATCTCCTGAAAATTTGGTTGAGGAGGAGCTTCTGGAGTTTTTGAGATGCCAGCGGCTAGTCTGTCTAAGCTCACTGTCTGAGCCTTAGTGTACTTTGTCCATTTCAGATGGACGTCCTTAGCCAATAGTCTGTTCTTCTCTCCTTGACGTCTAATGGCTTTGTTAATAGACTTCGAGGACATGGAACCGATAGGCTGAATCTGGTAAGAATTGGTTCCGAGCCTCTGCTCAGAAAACGTGAGGAGCTGCTCCCGACTGTACTTCGGAGCACCTTGAGCATCACCTGATGTATCAGGATGTGGTGATTTGCTCTTCTCACGGGGAGTTGAACCCTCAGCAGAGCCTCCCAACTCTATATCCTTGGGTGTCTGATCCTTCCTCTGATCATCATCATCATCATTGTTCTTATTATCATCCTTATCAGCAGGAGGAGATGGGGGCGGAGGAGTGCCTTTGAACGGTGAGTGCCTTTGAACAGAGCTCTCAATGAGGACTGACATCTTAGTCCCATAAAGTAATTTTCCCACACTGGCTAACTTCCTCTCTCCAGTGGGTAAGGTAGTGAATTTCTGGGCTTGGGCCTTCATCTCAGAAACGTAATAATCGGCCCAGTTCACTTCAATTTTGTCGTCGATCGCTATCATCAGCTGAATCCTTGGTTTGGACAGTTGATCGTATGATCCAGCTGAGCTAGTCAGTATGTGAGAGACTATGTAGGCTAGTCCTCTGTATTGGGGGATCAAAAGGTTCTTCGGCAAAGCTGTCTTGAACGAGATGTCAGTTCGTCCGCAGAACTTATGGACATACTCATTTATCTCTTTCTCCTTGTACCCGATGGGAGAAATACCGGAGTCTGGAAGGTCGAACGTTAGCACCAAGGCGTCCCTGACGTTGAAGACTCGCTGTGTAGAATCCCAACAATTCTGATCAACTTCTTTCATGTAGGCGAAAGAAGATTCCTAGCCTCCAGACGCAAGCGACATCCAGTTGAAATACACCTCTGCCACTTACCTTGGCAAATACGATCTCGGGTGTTTCGTTACCAACTCCTGAAGACCAGAACGCTCCAGAGCATCAAATACCGGCTCTAGATAGGAAATATCTACATGACGGAAAGCCAAAGTCGGTTCAAACTGAATCCTAGAGGACATAATCTCCTCAATGTTCTCAGGAGTCTGAACTGTCGCCATTGAAATCTGCAAAACAACTTGTTAGCACTTGAAAATAGAGTAAGTTAGTAAGTATTAAGCAAGTTTCAATACATTACCGAATACTAAAGAGCTTGAGAAGAATGCAAATGCGAGGCAGTTTGAGAAGATTTTGAGAAAACTAAAACGCTCGAAGATAGCTCTTAAGTTGTAATGGCGAAAAGTGAGGAAAGGATAGAAGATGAAAGATTTTATATATAACGTCTGATTATAAGTTTTGATCCTACGATCCAATTTTAATCTTTCAAATCTTATGCACGGCTGAGATTGAATGTTATAAAAGGAATGATTACCAAAGCCGCCTCTAACATAGACTTACGTAATAAAGGTAAGTGAGAAGACATGCATTAAATGCGCGACAGACAGCATTAATTACTCAGTCATTCGAATGAGAAGGTTTCCTACTGACCTTTCCTTAAACTATTAATGGCGGAAAATAAATGCACATTAATTGCTGACTTCGTGCGACTGATATAGTAAATGTAAACATGCTTCTGAAAAGAAATTAAGTATATGATACTACGCAAACCTCTTCAGCTGAACTTTCGATCAGCTGGTTACCGTTATATCGCAGGAGGATGGTTGAAGTACAGATAAGTGTGTTCCCCCCTTGCGTGTACAAGTGTGATTCTTCCCTCTTGAATCACCGCACGGAATCTACTAACTGTCGCATCTTGGTTCCATCTACCGATACCAAATGTTGCCAATTGTCTCCATAAGCCGCTATCGGTAGTTGCCTTCTACCGATGCATTTCGGCCAGATCCAGAGACCTAGCTCAACCGATAATTCTCTCGAATGCGTTCTCGGCTAGTGGTTTGGTCAGTATGTCTGCCCTTTGCTTGTCAGTATGGATTTTCTCCATTCTGATATCCTTCTTCTCGACATGGTCTCTGATGAAGTGGTGTCGGATATCCACGTTCTTGCATCTCGTATGTAGAACTGGGTTCTGAGTTATGGCAATAGCACTTGTGG
This sequence comes from Lavandula angustifolia, assembly GCA_028984105.1. Lineage (NCBI taxonomy): Eukaryota > Viridiplantae > Streptophyta > Magnoliopsida > Lamiales > Lamiaceae > Lavandula > Lavandula angustifolia. The sequence goes on along the minus strand of CM054819.1, from coordinate 11,262,367 downwards.
AGTCACAGTAGATGGGCACTTCATTCTGAGTGATACCATAATCTCTCAGTTATTGTCGAAGCCAAAGGATTTGGGCACAAAGAACTTCCAGGCAGCCATGTACTCGGCTCCGGTAGTGGACGTTGCTACCGAGTCTTGTTTCTTTGAGAACCAAGATATCAGCTTGCTGCCTAGGAACTGACACGTTCCGGAAGTTGACTTACGATCTATCCTGCATCCTGCATAATCAGCATCAGAATAACCTGTCAGTATTAGATTATCATCACCAAGATACCATAACCCAGCATCAGGTGTTCCTTGTAGATATCGCAGAATCTTCTTTGCTGAGTCAAAATGACTCCGCTTGGGATCCGCTTGAAATCTTGCGCATACACCTACAGCATAAGTTATATCAGGTCGGCTAGCTGTTAGATATAACAAAGAACCAATAATAGCTCTATAATCAGTAGAGTTAACAGAAGCTCCCTCTTTGTCTAGATCGATTTTAAAATTCGTGTTCATGGGGATTTTGACTGGCTTGCTGGAGTCGCAGCCGAATCTCTTGAGAAGATCTCGAGTGTATTTGGCTTGATTGATGAAGATTCCTTCAGGTGATTGCTTCACTTGAAATCTAAGGAAATAATTCATCTCACCCATCATGGACATCTCGAATTTCTCTTTCATCATCTTCTCGAACTGCTGACATATGATCTCGTTTCTGCAGCCGAAAATGATGTCGTCCACGTAGATTTGCACCAGTAGGATGTCATCTCCTGATTTTATGTTGAATAGGGTGTGATCTACTGTCCCCTTCTGAAAACCTTTCTGAAGTAGAAAGTCTGATAGGGTATCATACCAAGCCCTGGGTGCTTATTTTAACCCATACAGAGCTTTCCTAAGTCTGTACACCTGATGTCCCTACTGAAAGTCGGGCGGTTGTTCCACGTACACTTCTTCCTTCAGTACGACATTCAGAAAAGCTGACTTTACATCCATCTGATAGACTTTGAAGCCTTGATGTGTTGCATAAGCTAGGAATAGACGAATGGCTTCCAATCTAGCGATTGGAGCGAATGTTTCATCAAAATCAATTCCTTCTGCCTGACTGTATCCCTTTGCAACTAGTCGTGCTTTATTTCTGACAATGACGTTGTTTTCATCTCGCTTGTTTTTGACGACCCACTTAGTACCAATCACGTGCTGATGTCTAGGTCTGTCTACAAGCTCCCAAACTTCATTTCAGATGAACTGGTTCAGCTCTTCTTGCATGGCAATGATCCAGTCAGCATCATTAAGTGCGTCCTCTATCGATTGAGGTTCTTCTGTAGACAAGAAACAAGAATATAGTGAGTTTTCGCCTTGATTTAATCTCGATCTTGTTCTTATCGTCGCTGACGGATCACCTATTATGAGATCTGAAGAGTGAGCATCTAGCCAAGATCGTCTGAGTCTGGCTTCTTCTTCTGATACAACTTTTGCAGAATCAGTAGGAGTGTTAGGCATTTCAGTAGTACTGTTCTGAGATTGCAGTATTTCAGTAAGAAGATTAGGATCTACTGAGTTTCCAGGTTCAGGGGCATTTAGCTCAGGAACATTAATCGTTCCCCCTGAGTTTATATTCTCAGTAGAGGTCTCAGTTACCACGGGGGCTTCCTCATCGACCGATGTTACCTATTGTTGATTCTATTCGGTAGAATCAACTAGGTCAGCTACATCGACTGTTGGTTAAGTCTGGGTTTGTTCATCGTCTTTCCCGTTTGCTATCAAAGAATACTCCTTGATCAGATTTGCTATCAAAGACCTTCAGCTGATCTTTCCCGTTATTGTGGATAAAGCAAGGACAGCCAAAAATATGGAAATGAGATATAGAAGGAATTCTCCCTTTCCATAATTCATATGGTGTCTTCATGTGTTGCTGAGTGAGTAGTGAGCGGCTCTGAGTATAGCAGGCGGTGTCAGTAGCATCAGCCCAGAACTTCGAGGGTAGTCCAGAGTCTGCAAGGAGCGTTCTTGCTGCTTCCGTTCTGCTGAGGGGTGCGCGCGGTTGATGTCTCGTGTTTAATTCCCTCTTTATCGCAGTACGTCTTAACTACTGAGTTTAGAAACTCTGTTCCTATGTCCGAGTGAATTCTTTGAATCTTGATGTCCTTTTCCACACTGAGCTTCTTCAGCAGATTGGGCAACTCAGTTTGAACATCAGACTTATTGGCGATGAAGATAACCCAAGTATATCTCGAATAGTCATCAATAACGACGAGGGCATACTTCTTGCCTCTTATAGTCACTGGAGAGACTGGCCCGAATAGGTCCATGTGCAGCAGCTGAAGGATTCCATCAGTGGAAGGTGACGGAATAGGTGGATTGCTATTCTTTGTTTGCTTTCCCTTCAGACATGCTTCACAGTTTCTATCTTTGATAAATGATTCGTTGGGTAGTCCTCTGACTTTGGAGTTCTTGGCTAGCTTGTTCATGGTCTTGAAGTTTAGGTGGCTGAGTCTTTTGTGCCATAGACATCCTGACTTGTCACCAGATTTTGTCTGTGCGAGTAAGCAAGCCTCAGGTTCTGCGGTTTTCCAGTTTGCAACATAGATTTTCTTCCTCCGCGAACCTGATAACACTGTTTTCCCTGTAGATTTGTCAACAACATCACAGAAGCCAGTGTCAAAGATAACTCTGTTAAGATTATCACAGAATTGACTGACAGAAAGGAGATTATGTTGAAGTCCTTCAACATATGTTACTCTTGGAACTGAAGCAGTCCCAATGTTCAGTGTTCCGTATCCCCTTGTGTAGCCTTTTGAGTTGTCACCAAACTCAATTCTGGGACCATTTTCTTGTATGTAGTTGGTCAGCAGGCTCTTCTGATACGTCATGTGTCTTGAGCAGCCGCTATCCACTATCCATGGATCCTTATGCACCTACAAAACAGAAGCATCTTTAGGTACCCTTTGGTTCAGTTGGGTCCTTACTGGTTAGTGGGTGATTTCGGAACCCAAATCTGTCTCGGGACCTTAGAAGTCCGAGACTTCTTCTTCCGAACCTTGTCGCCTTTCTTCTCCACAGGACTTGGAGATACCGACTTTTTCGCGATGATTTTGGGTTCGGGCGCTTTCTTCTTCGAGTCTTTGCGCTTCTCCCGACCCACGGGCTCATAATAGTACGAGCCGCACCGAGCCGGGTGCTCATACGATGGCTCCTTGTACTGTTACGCCCATCCGACCTTCTTGGTTCCCCCTGAGTTTGATCTCGGTGTCCTGGGGCTGGAACCTTTGGTCAGTTGTTTGTTGCTGCTTGGCTGAGGTACGATTACTTTCTGTTTGTTCTTCGACTGAGGTGTGGTGTCAGCAACTTACACCTTTCCTCTGACGAACCTATCAGCCAGCGTTGCTGAGCTTTTGGAGGTAGAAGCTTCGTGAATATAGCCAAGGCCTTCTTTCACAGCAGTTGGCCGTTGTGCTCTGAGCATGCTTTCTAGCTTCTCCTTAGCTCCCAGGTATTGTTCAGTCATCAGTCTTCTCCAGACCTCATCACTTCTCCTGAGAGAATCATAGTCCTTACGTACGTCCGAGAGTTTCGACCGAGTTGGGCTATTTCAGTCTCTTTCTCCGAATTGTCCTTGGTCAGGACTGAGATCTGAGTCTCTTGAAGCTGAGACTTAGTCATAAGAGATTCGATCTCTTTGTTGAGTCTCGCAACTAGATCCACTGACTCAGTAGAGACCTGACAAGCCGAAGAAAGTCTCTAATTCTCAGCCTTTACCTGTTCAAGTTCCTGGATGGTTCTGCTGAACTCTCTGCTCAGCTGAATTTGTTCCTCTAGCAGTCGTCATATGCTTGTACTACGTCCGGGAGGATCATCCGAGACCGAGCAAGTATCGTGTGTGTTGTGTGAAGAGGAGGTTATATTAAGTTTAGAATTTACCTCAGCCTCTTCTCCGGCCATCAGACAGTGTTCAGATGATTCCTCAGGAACCGTCTCTCCGACTTCAACAGCTACGAATGCAGCTTCGTCCTCAGAAGAGTACATGAATGTATCATCTTCAATTGAGTTGTCGGATATCTCTCTCGGCTATATAGGCCCGCCTCTTCGGGGCAAATTTGTCTCTCTTCGGCTCGCCGTTCGCTCTTTGAGCAACCGAGAGTTCGGGACGACTGCATGCGATAGTGTCCCTCCTTCTTGCGGTTGTAGCATGTTGATGCTCTCTTCTGCCGCTTTTTCCAACTGAGTCTTTTGATGGACTAGCAAGCGGGTTCTATTTTCCCCGCATTCGGTAGAAGGATTAGACTCTTCCCTTCTCCGATAATCTTTCTTACCCGAGGGAGAATCTCGTGGTATTTCTTCGACTTTCGACTCTCTCCTTTTCTCTTTGGTATTTGAGAGCCATCGGTGCGAGTTGGTCAGGAGCGGATATTTCGGAGGTCTTTGTATCTGCGGCAGCTAGCCACGCCTTGCCGGAAGAAATATTTTTGCCTCCGCTTTCTTTTGACCGTGCCTTGAAGGCATGATCGAACCGTGTGTGTCACTGGAGCACCTGGAGCACTTTTGAGGTAGACTATACTCAAATTCCTCCGTCTTTAATTCTGAAAATATAACATCAGGAGTTAGAGCATTAAGATCAGAGCGACGTAAATAAGTAGCAAAAGGAAGCCACTTCTGTCGAGGTAGCGCTCTTATGATCTTTGTGTTCATCTCTTTGTTTGAGAACACTTTTCCCAGCCCGTTTATCACATTGACTTGATTCGTAAATCTGACGCTCAGCTCGTTAATGGTTTCACTAGGCTCCATCGCAAAGGCTTCGAACTTCTGAAGCTCTAATTCGAGCTTGTTTTCTTTGATCTAAGGAGTTCCTTGGCTTAGTACAGCCAGGGCGTCCCAAAGTTCCTTCACCGTTTTGCAATCCTGCACCCTCCCGAGATGTGAGTCACTGAGCGTTGTCAGTATAGCATTTCGTGCGACTCGGTCGAGGTTATGCAGTTTTTTCTCTTCAGGCGTGAAGGCAGATTTATCCTTGGGAATCTTCGGACCGATTCGAGCTCCTTCACCTTCCACATCAGCGAACAAAACGATGTCTATCATTGGAATGATGGGTCCGGTCTCCAGTACGTCAGTCATGCTGTCGTGCAGCGACGTAAGGTGTGCCTCCATTCTTACACGCCATACCGTGAAGTTCTCTATCGAGAACATCAGCACCATCCTGATACTTGACATGTCAGACATTATGCGTACGAGTATAAGGATGAATGAAGAGATGGCTTGTGCAGAGAAAACGTTTTCAGGATCTGTTCGAGAAGGCCAGTAATACAGAGCAGGTGATCAGTAGAACACCATGTGCTCTGATACCAATTGTTGGTCCGCAGACAAATATCAGGTGTAGAGGGGGGGGGGGGTGAATACACATGAGTACAGTTTCTTTTTCTCGATGAAGGTCAGCTGAAGCTGTTAGTTGCTACTGATGAACTGTGCCAAATACAACCTTCGATCGCGGGTCAGAGTGGGTCAGCTATTGAGCTCTCCTACTGACTTTTGTCAGTACTTCGAAACTCAGTCGAAGACTTTAGCGTGTGGATAAGTGTGGGGCCCGGAGTTTGTCTCTTTTTGAAAACGTGTTTTCGCAAATTAAGTTCTTTTGGCTGTGCAACTTTTGAAATACGTTTTATGCAAACTTATGATTTTCAAAGGTTTGTATGCAATAAAACAGTAAAGAACACAAGCAATATAACGTGGTTCGGATACGCAAGATCCTACGTCCACGGTCCTGAACAAGGCAGGATAACTTGTTGATTAATTCGAGCAAGTCTCAAAGAAGGAAACTGTGCACGTGACAGATCCTTCTAAGTTATAGTCCTTAGCGACTTTACAATTCAAACATAAGTTCGAAAGGGAGCGAAACAATCTCCAACTAAGAAGGAGTTCTTTCAATAAGAACAATTCACTAAGTGTGAACTCCTTCGAATCTAAGCTATAAATATGGCAATGAGCTTAGGTAGAGAAGAAAGGGATCTAAAGACTCTAGAGAGAACCACAAAATATTCTAATAAATGCAGATTCTTCGCTGGATGTTCTGATGAGTTTGCTAGAGTTTTTAAGAGCTTGAGCGATTTTCCCTTTTGAATTTCGTTGTTCCATGTTTCGTGTTTGGTCTTGTGTGTTTTGCATGTGGAACTTCAAATTCTTCTCAATTTATAGCTGTGAGCTATGGCATATGTCCGTTGGAGACGACGATGCCACGTGTCACAAGCTTCCAAAGAAAACGGCCATAAATTCGAACTTGTTGCAGCAGGGCAGTTAATTACTGTACATGAGAGCAGCTTTACTGCAGGGAGCAGGTAAGGCGTTATCGGCTTCTCATTGGTCGAGGTTTGTGGTTGGTGAGAATGTCAGAGTTGACCGTTCAAACAACCTCGTATGATCTTCTGCTGAACTTTCGAAAAGACTTAAGTAGCTGGGTCGCTTTCTGTCGGATACAGTAGACTGCAAAGTCTCTGTCTTCTTCGACTGAGTCGGCTGACAAGGAATGTAGCTTCTGAGTAGGTCAGCTGGCGACTGCGAAGGTACTGGGCTTGCATGAGTTCTTCTACTGATGACTTATCACCTTTGGGTTGGGTCTACGGGATCTACTCGGTGATGCGCTTGTCTTCTCCGAGGTCTAGTCACCGCCGATCGAAGAACGCAAGCGATTACACTGATGACGTGGGGTTCCGAAAAGTTTCTTCGACAGAAGATCAGTTCGACAATTACCCCGTACAGGACTTAGACAAAAATATTAAAAACGATTACATCAAGTCTAACCTATACATCAGCTAATCCTAACGACACACTATATTACTGATATAAGCTCGGTTTTGGGATCTTCAATTTCATAGTACTACTATGATTTCCCCCAAATTTCTTTTAACCACGAACAGCTGATTATCATCTACCGACTCATATCCAACATTTTTATTCTAGGGTTAGAAAGTAGGTGGATGATTTAACTACGGATCTTTTGCGAATCAATTACGCTATTTGTTCCTCCTTCTTGTGTTCATGTTTTAATTGCTTGTTTAGTTGCTTGATCACCAATTAAACATGATTTGTTGTGTTGATTCGAGATTCGAGAGAGGAGAATTAATGCTTGATCTAGGATACAAGACATGTTAATCATTCAACACCCAAAAGGTTTGATATTAATATGAGAACAATAGATCCTAGGAGCTTTTAGGAGTAACATGCTAGTAATTACATGGAGACAATTTCACAAGCATGTTATCTACGGTCTAGGTGTTGGGATTTTGTATACTGGAAGCACTTTTTATGCTTGTATACAATGTGTTTTTGTCCTTACCACTATTTTATTCTCCTATCTGATAAAAGTATATATTTGCACATGTGATCCTTTATCTTGTACAAAAGTTAGATTTGTGTAGTGTGTCGGGTATCACAGAAGACAACACAAATTGGTTGAACTGACAAGATATAAATAGTTATCACAGCTGAGACAACTTCAGGATAAGTTGTCGGTTTAAGCTGCAGATTAGATAAGAAGTGGCTTGTCTTAGCTGCTTGTCTTTACTGGTACACTGAAGGTGGTGTATAGACGGATCACAGTGAGATGTGTTCTCCTAACTGACCTTAGTGGAGAACCAAGATCTCGGTGACATAGCTGGTCTTAAGCTTGGTAAGACTTCAGCTGAGTGCATTTGGCTATCTATCACTTTGACCTACTATGGTGAACAACATCGCGACCGGATCTACGTATCTTGGGTGTTAGTAGTTATTTGTGGCTCAGGCTGGTTGTCTGTATCTTGCAGCCGTATCCTAGTAAAATGGGTTGATAATATCCCATGAGGAACTCGAAAGTATTAGCACACTAAACCCGGTCGGTTGATTAAGTTCAAGTGGGTTAATAAGGTCGAGTGGTACTAATCAAGAATATAAGATGTTAATTAATTTAAGCTGTCAGTTAGCTTAATTAATTAACGGATATTTCTATCTTAATTACGGAGATCGATTAAGTCTAAAATACAAGCCCTTGCTCAATTTGGGATAAAGGGGTAAGTCAGCACGGATTCTCTAGTGGAATGAATATGTGTTTATTAATTAATTTTGCTCTGGGTTGAGCATGGATAATTAATTAATTTGAGGCCCAGCTTTATTTCTTGTATTGGATCCCTGATCTGGCCCAATTAGTTGCCTAGTTATTTATTGTCTCTCAGAAATCATTATTAATGGATTAATGTATTTTTACATTATTTAATAATATTATTTATATGGAATTAATTGGTTGAGCCAATTAATTGATAAATATTAGTAGCCCAGTAAATTAATTAATTATATTATGGGCTGGTTATGTGGAAGCCCATTAGAAATATAATTAAATTAATGAGCTACAAATATATTAATATTATTTTGGTTTTCATGCCTATATATATTAGTATTCTGTTCAGAAACAGAACACAGATATTCACAAAAAATTCGAGACGTCTAACGTGAGTATTGAGAGACAATAATCTTAAATTTTCTTCAGTTCTTTGACTACTCAGAGGAAGAAAAAGGTTGGGACACAGATCAGAAGATCTGACACAGGAGCAACAATCAAAGTCGCGACAACATACGAAGGAGGAAGGTATCGTTTCTAACCCTCAATTATCCTTCAATTGGTATTAGAGCCTGGTTTAGGCTCTGATTGTTGCTGTTAGATGCATGATTAGGTTTTATTTCTGTCGTTATCGGGCTAATTTCGTGTTTGAGGCGGCCTGCGAGCCACTGTTTTGACCCCCCGTTGTAACGTTTTTCTCGTGAGAAAATCCACGAGTAGATTATAGGACCTATTTGTTATGTGATTGTACTATTTTTGTACTGTAATTGGTCCAGGAGGCACAAAAAATGAGACGAAGAAGAACCTGATTTTCGCAGCAAAAACCCTAGTTTTCTAAGGCTCCGCCGCATCTTGCGGCGGAGATTCCCGGCACGTCCGGAGTCCGATCGATGATCGGCTTGAACCTATGGAATCCTCGTCTTACGAGCTTCGCGTTGATAGGTCGTAAGGGATCATTCGATCTCGGAAGCGATCGGAATTGATGTCTGAAGTTGATTGCTCGTTATGAATTTGTTCCGGCGAATCATTTGAAATTCAGGAAATTGAGGAACTAATCTCGGCCGGAATCCATTACCCGGTGGTCGTGAGTATTCTAATTATGTTTCCCCTCTTTCAATTGATCGAATTACGGCTCGGAAAGGGAGAATTCGGGTGGCGAAAGTGGGAGCGGCGCGAGGCGCGGTCTTGCACGTACACGATGTCGCGGCGGCGTTTGTCGTTGGAATTAGGCCGCCCAAACGCATGGGTCATGTTTGGAGGCGGCCAGAGACGACGAGGATGGCGGGCATGGGAGTGGGAAGGCGCGGCGGTGCGTGGTTTGCAACTTGAAGACGCGGCCGCGCGTTTGCGATTCACGCGGCGCCGCGCTGCGAAAGCTGCCGCAATATCGCGGCGCAGGCGGAAGCGGCAGCGGTGCGGTGTCGGGAAGGGCTGGAAGACGGCGGCAGCGGTGGCTTCTTGAGGTAGAAGACGCTGACGTGGCGCACTGACGTGGCGCGCCACGTCAGCCCTTGCTGACTGGTATGCCAATGTGTCTGCCACGTGGCAGACCCCTTGATGACGTGGCGACGACAGTTTTTGATGCAGTTTTCAAATTTGAAGATTTTGAAGATCGAAGACCTGTATTTTGATCGGGCTATGTAATAGTTAGGAATAACGTGTTTTAAAGCCCGATAACGACATTTTAAATTTTCTATTTGTGCATTTATTTATTATTATACTTTAGCATGCGATTATGTGATTAATTGCGCTTAGAAAAGCATGTAAATAGGATTTGTGTCGTTATTAAGCATGTTTTAATTTTCGCGAGCACGTTTTATTATGTGCGCTTAGAAATTGCATGCTTTAGGAATTATGTGATAATGCATGATTCGTAACAAACCTTTTGAATTAAAAGACTAAGCAACATTAAATTAAATGTTTAATTAGATTCCATTAATTTGGATATTAAACACTTAATTGGACCTCCATTAATTGGACTCTGCACAAAAGTAATAAGATTATGTGAGTAAACGTGCACCTGCGTGGCTTGCTTGCATCTTTGAGCTACAAGTTTTGTGAGATGAGTTTTCCGAAAACAATATTTGATTATTATTGAGTAGTGGGAGCGAAGCCGTAAACGTCCACCTGCGTGGCATGCGTGCCTAGTAAACATGGGTACTCTAGAAGATAATAATTAAATAGGATGGCTAATTAGATCAAATTGAATGCGGCATGGTTCGAGTAAGTATGTCAATTTCGAGAATTTGATTCTATTTTGGTCAAATTAATGGTCAATGCTTAGATGTCACCGCATGTACAATTCACTTCCCTCGAAGTCCCTTCCCGCATTTTAATAGTGACATGGTCCAGAATATCGAACTATTAATTATATTCGCCTTAAGAACCTAGGCGTGGATTGGAATTAAAGAGCTAGGTAAATAGCTTGGTTTAGGGTTACGCTAGTAAACGTCCACCTGCGTGGCTTGCTAATGGAATTCCTAGAGCCGTTCGAGGTTTTTAACATCTTTGTTTTTCAAAAGTTTACAATGATCGTTAATTACGAATTATGTGCAAATTATTTTTCCTTACATGCTTTTATTTTAATTATTTTTCAGATATGTTTGTTCAAGCTGTTGTTAATGGTCTTATGAGCCGACCCTTAAAGGGTATTGACAACTATAAAGAGTGGAGGAGAAACCTTACACTAATGTTCCAAAATGAGAAGATCTTGTATGTTCTCAGTACCCCTGAACCTGAACTCCCCGAAGAAGAGGCGACTGAGGAGCAGATAAGGGAATCTGAAAAGTGGATAGAGGATAATGACAAGACTCGTTTTGTCATTTTATCCACGATGGTTGTTTCGCTTGCTTCACAGTATGAAAACACGCCTCATGCGGGAGTGATATGGGATTCCATGGCTGAAAAGTTCGGTGAGACCGACAGATCTCAGAGATTTCATGTTTTATATATGATCATCATGTTTTATATATGGCTGAAGGTGCATCCGTGCAGGATCATGTTTTATATATGATCGAGCTGCTTGATCGACTTGCAAAGGCTGGTGGTGTCTTGGATCTTGGCATCAAGATAGACATCATTCTAGATTCAATACCTAAGTCATATGAGAATTTCCGCCTAAATGTAGTGATGTCAAGGAAAGACTACACTCTAAATGAACTTTCGAGTGAGTTAATTACTGCAGAAGGAATCATGGGTCAGACTAAAGGTAAGGGAACCCAAATCTTGAACACTACTAGCAGCTCAAGGAACCCTCCGAAAGGTAGATTCCAGAAAAAGGGCAAGAAGACTACGAATGTCAAGAAGAAAAGTGGGAGCACGAAGTTAGCACCTACCGGAGGGGTTGAAAAACCTAAGGGGAAGTGTTTCAAGTGTGGTAAGGTTGGACATTGGAAGACTGAATGTCGCGACTTCAAGGCAAAATAGAAAGGTACACGCATCGCCTTAGTAACTGAAATTGTGCTTGTTTCCGCATCTACCCATGAATGGGTAGTAGATTCCGGAGCAACTGATCATGTTTGTTACACCTTGCAGGGGTTTCTGCAGAAAAGGGTTCTAGCCGATGGCGAGGTGGTGGTTTCCATGGGCAATGGATCGCGAGTTCCAGCTACTGCCATAGGAGATTTACATTTATCTGTTTTAGACTCTAGTTTAGTATTAAGAGATGTTTTATTGGTGCCTGAGTTTAGGCGAAACATTATTTCCGTTTCAAAACTTTTTTATTGTGGATGGTTATTGACTTGTTTTCGATGATCAAATTTCGATTTTAAAAAGGGAAAGATCTTATGTGCAATGGGACTTTAAATGGATCTCTATATACTATTACGTCTAATCCATGTACATCTGTTAATGTTGCTTCCTCGTCATTAAATCCTAAGAAGAGCAAAGAATCTTCTAAGGTAAACCAAACTTATCTATGGCACTTAAGACTAGGTCACATCAATCTAAATAGGATCCAAAGGTTGGTGAAATATGGATCATTGGAGTCTCTCCAAGTTGAACCATTTCCAACTTACGAATCCTACTTGGAAGTTAAGATGGTGACTAGGCCTTTTAAGGCAAAGGATTATAGAGCCACAGAAGCATTAAGTTTGATACATTCTGACTTGTGTGGACCTATGTCTACACAAGCTCGTGGAGGGTATGAGTACTTCGTCACATTTACTGACTATTACTGGAGGTATGGATATGTTTACCTTCTTCGCCACAAGTTGGATTGCTTTGAAACCTTTAAGGAATTCAAGGCAGAAGTGGAGAAGAAGTTACGTAAAGAAATCAAAACACTACGATCTGATCGTGGTAGGGAATACCTATCCAACGAGTTCAAGGACTACTTGACAGAATGTGGGATTACATCCCAACTGACAGCACCGGGCACGCCTCAGCAGAATGGTGTGTCAGAGAGAAGGAACCAAACTCTCCTAGAGATGGTTCGGTCCATGATGAGTTATGCAACTTTGCCAGTTTCCTTTTGGGGATATGCCCTAGAGACTGCAGCATACTTGCTGAACCGTGTGCCATCCAAGTCGGTTAACACGACTCCAGTCGAGTTGTAGAGCGGGCACAAGCCCAGTATGCACCACATAAAGATTTGGGGGTGTCCTGCTTATGTGTTGAATAAACAGGCCGATAAGTTGGATCCACGTTCAGAGGTTATGTTGTTCATAGAATATCCGAAGGAAACGAAAGGTGGTTATTTTTATGATCCTAAAGAATAGAAGATCGTGGTCAGCACCAATGCTCGGTTCTTAGAGGAGGATTATATTAGTAAACATAAGTCTTGAGTTGAGATCATCCTTGAGGAATTACAAGGTGATCGAGATCTACTCACAGAGCCAGTTGTGCAAGATAGAGCTCCACGAGCAACTGCACAATCTATTAACAAAACCCCTCACACTCTTCGACATAGTGGGAGGGTGATATTTACACCTGATTGGTATATGTTCACTGGGGAGACTTCTGACCATCTCCCGGCAGATGAACAAGACACCGTGGATCCCTGGACTTACAACGAAGCAGTGGGAGATGTAGATGCAGATTCATGGAGAATCGCCATGGACTCATAATTTAAGTCCATAACTGGTATGGATGTATATGAGATCACTGAACTACCTGAGGGCTGCAAGGTCAGTGGTAGTAAGTGGGTATATAAAAGAGAGAGAGGATCGAATGGAGAGATCATGGCATTTAAGGCCAGGCTAGTGGCAAAGGGTTTTACCCAGAAAGAAGGTATCGATTATGAAGAGACCTTCTAGCTTGTAGCAATGATCAAGTCTATTAGGATTCTCCTTGCCATAGCAGCTCACATGAACCTAGAGATCTGGCAAATGGATGTCAAGACCGCATTCTTAAATGGGCACCTTGAAAAAGGTAGAGACATCTATATGAAACAACTAGATGGTTATGTGAAGGAGGGCGAAGAGCATCTAGTTTGGAAGCTTAAGAAGTCTATTTGTGGACTTAAGAAAGCTTCCCGGTTATGGCACTAGCGTTTTGACGAGGTAGTCAAATCCTATTGTTTTGTATCCTGTCCTAACGAGGTGTGCGTGTACCGTATCTGTGTTAATGGAACAGTGGTGTTTCTTGCACTTTACGTAGATGACATCCTTCTCATTGGAAACAATGTTGAAGTGTTATCAGACGTGAAGACATGGTTATCCGAGCAGTTTCAAATGAAGGACTTAGGTGAAGCTGCTTACATCCTTGGGATCAAGGTTATCCGAGATCGCCATAAAAGGATGTTAAGCTTGTCACAAGCGTCCTACATTGAAACTGTTATTGCTTGTTTCAGCATGCAAAATGCCAAGAGAGGTTCGGTACCTTTCAGACAAGGCATTTTTCTATCTAAGAATTAGTGCCCTAAAATGCCTGAAAAGATAGAAAGTATGAGGCTAGTACCATATGCTTCCGCTATCGGTAGTCTCATGTATGCAATGCTTTGTACGAGACCAGATATCTCATATCCTGTAGGCATGGTCTCAAGATATCAGTCTAATCCTGGACAAGCACACTGGACTGCGGTCAAAAATATTCTCAAGTACCTTAAATGGACTAGAGATTATAGAATTGTTTACCAGTCAGACAATCTAGTACCTTTAAGTTATACGGACTCGGATTTCCATGCTGATAGAGATGAGAAGAAGTCAACCTCGGGTTATATATATATTTGCACATGTTATCCTTTATCTTGTATAAAAGTTAGATTTGTGTGGTGTGTCTGGTATCACAGAAGACAACACAAATTGGTTGAACTGACAAGATATAAACAGTTATCACAGCTGAGACAACTTAAGGATAAGTTGTCGGTTTAAGCTGCAGTTTAGATAAGAAGTGGCTTGTCTTAGCTGCTTGTCTTTACTGGTACACTGAAGGTGGTATATTGACGGATCACAGTGAGATGTGTTCTCCTAACTGACCTTAGTGGAGAACCAAGATCTCGGTGACTTAGCTGGTCTTAAGCTTGGTAAGACTTCAGCTGAGTGCATTTGGCTATCTATCACTTTGACCTACTATGGTGAACAACATCGCGACCGGATCTACGTATCTTGGGTGTTAGTACTTATTTGTGGCTCAGGCTGGTTGTCTGTATCTTGCAGCCGTATCCTAGTAAAATGGGTTGATAATATCCCCTGAGGAACTCGAAAGGATTAGCACACTAAACTCGGCCGATTGATTAAGTTCGGGTGTGTTAATAAGGTCGAGTGGTACTAAGGAATATAAGATGTTAATTAATTTAAGTTGTCAGTGAGCTTAATTAATTAACGAATATTTCTATCTTAAATACGGAGATCGATTAAGTTTAAAATACAAGCCCTTGCTCAATTTGGGATAAAGGGGTAAGTCAGCACGGATTCTCTAGTGGAATGAATCTGTGTTTATTAATTAATTTTGCTCTGGGCTGAGCATGGATAATTAATTAATTTGAGGCCCAACTTTATTTCTTATATTGGATCCCTGATCTGGCCCAATTAGTTGTCTGGTTATTTATTGTCTCTCAGAAATCATTATTAATGAATTAATGTATTTTTACATTATTTAATAATATTATTTATCTGGAATTAATTGGCTGGGCCAATTAATTGATAAATATTAGTAGCCCAGTAAATTAATTAATTATATTATGGGCTGGTTATGTGGAAGCCCATTAGAAATATAATTAAATTAATGAGCTACAAATATATTAATATTATATTGGTTTTTCAAGCATATATATATTAGTATTCTGTTCAGAAATAGAACACAGATATTCACAAAAAATTCGAGATGCCTAACGTGAGTATTGAGAGACAATAATCTTAAATTTTCTTCAGTTCTCTGACCACCTAGAGGAAGAAAAAGGTCGGGACACAGATCAAAAGATCTGGCACAGGAGCAACAATCAAAGCCGCGACAACATACGAAGGAGGAAGGTATCGTTTCTAACCCTCAATTATCCTTCACTAGGTACGCCCAAAAGGTTATGTAGGCTAAATTGTGATCGTTTTAGGAGATAATAAGTCTTGTTAGTAATTGATTGGCTAAAGTGAAGTTTGACAAATAGTCTACTGAAATCGAATCCCTTGAATAAGCTTCCCCATATTTTCTTCTAAGTTCATTTATTTACTTATTTAAATGTTTATTTTTAGGTTTAGAAACTCATCAATTTTCGAAGTCTAAATAGAGGATAATAATAGGAATTAGTATTCACCAGTTTAATTAGTCTCTATGGGATCGACCTTGCTTCTCTATCTACAATTGCACCCGTACACTTGCGGCGTGTCAATAAATTAGCGAACAATATGTATAATATATACTTAATTTATATTAGTGAGTTAATTATTGACATCTTAATCACTATGGCTATATGGTGATACACATTAGAGTTCGAGGGGTGATGACCTTGCTAATAGGTAGCATGCACTAGAATATAAAGACATATGTATAATATATGCTTAAGTTTTATTAGTGAGTTAATTATTGACAACTTAATCACTATATAGCCATATGGTGATACACATTTTAGCTCGAGTGGTGATGACGTTGCTATTTAAACGACACATAGGTCATTAGTAGATTTATATATATACCTTTAATCTTAACTATGATAATAAGTAGATAAAAGAGGCTTACCATTTCCAAGAAATCCCACACGAGATAGTGGGATTAGGTGTGACTAAGGTAAGCAGCGTGTTAAGGTGGAGAGTTAGAATGGGGGTAAACTTGATACCTTGTTTACGTGCCATGCATGCACAATTTCTAGCTAGGCAATCTACTACTATTATCGTCATTATGTTTCCTCCACTATTCCAGACTTCTACTCTTCCAACACCTCCACATCAAGATCATTGTCTCTCGCTCCCAACTCAAAATAGAAATAAAATAGATATCCCTTCTGCCAAGGAAAGCCTCCACTATCTTATTCTATTCTCTATCACGCAGCAACCTTCAGTTTGAAGACCTTCTCAGGCAAACAGTAGCAGCAACACAGATCGTAACTTCCTCTGTTAAGCTGCACGAGTCCAATCAAGTACGAAAATCTACTCTTCCTAGCCTCCGGTTTCTTATTTTGAGGTTGTAAACATTGAAGATCTGTATACTCTTAAGCCATGCAGCAACCTTCAGTTTGAAGACCACCTCAGGCAGACAGTAGTAGCAACACAGAATCGGAACTTCCTCTGTTAAGCGGCACGAGTCCAATCAAGTAAGAACATACATTCTTCCTAGCCTTCGGTTTCTTATTTTGAGGTTGTAAACATTGAAGATCTATATACTTTTAAGTCAAGCAGCAACCATCAGTTTGAAGACCTCCTCAGGCAGACATTAACGGCAACACAGGTCATAACTTCCTTTGTAAGCTGCACGAGTCCAATCAAGTAAGAAAATCCATTCTTCCTAGCCTTCGGTTTCTTGTTTTGAGGTTGTAAACATTGAAGATCTGTATACTTTTAAGTCACGCAGCAACCTTCAGTTTGAAGACCTCCTCAGGCAGATAGTAGCAGTAACAGATCGTAACTTCCTCTGTTAAGCTGCACAAGTCCAATCAAGTAAGACAATTCATTCTTCCTAGCCTTCGGTTTCTTGTTTTGAGGTTGTAAACATTGAAGATCTGTATACTTTTAAGAGCCTAAATCCCAGATTTAAGAGGAAGAATGGTGTTGGTCCGGAGACGAGAGTCAGGTGTAGGGGGGGTGAATACACCTGAGTACTGCTCTTTTTCTCAAACCGAAGGACAGCTGAGCTGTTTGGTGCAACTGATAAACACTGCTAGATAATAACCTTCGATCGCGGGTCAGAGAGTGAGTCAACTACTGAGCTCTCCTACTGACTTTAGTCAGTCGTTGAAGCTCAGTCGAAAACCTTAGTGCGGAATAGTGTGGGGCCCGGAGATTCGTCTCAGTTTGAAAACGTGATTTTCACAAGTCAAGTAGTTTTGGCTAGTACGCTTTTAAGAATACGTTTTATGCAAGATATGATTTTGTAATCAGTTTGTATGCAATGCAATAAAACAGTAAACAACACAAGCAATTTTTAACGTGGTTCGGATACGCAAGATCCTACGTCCACGGTCCTGCTGAACAGGAGGTCTTGTTGATTTATCTGGAGCAAGCCTCAGCAAGGAATCGTGCACTGGACAGACCCTTCTAAGTTATAGTCCTTAGCGACTTTACAAATCAAACCGAGGTTTGAAGGGGAGGGCAATTTCTCCAACTAGAAGGAGTTCTTACAATAAGAACATTCACTAAAAGTGAACTCCTTCGAATTCCTAAGCTATAGATATGACGATGAGCTTAGCTAGAGAAGAGGGATCTAAAGAACTCTAGAGAGAAAAACTAAGAATATTCTATGAAGCAAGTTCTTCGCTGGATTATCTCTTGAATGTGCTAGAGTTGTTTTGAAAGCTTGAGTGTTTTATCCCTTGATTTCCCGTGCGTGGAGCTTGGATGTTCTTCTCTATTTATAGTTGTGACCTAGGCATATGTCCGTTGGAGACAACGATGCCACGTGTCACAAGCTTCCAAGGAAAAACGGCCATAAATTCGAAATGTTGCAGCAGAGTTGTTGATCACTATATATGAGAGCAACTTTAGTTGGTCAGAGCAGATAATGCGTTGACGGCTTCTCATTGGTCGAGGTTTGTGGTAGGTGAGATATGTTAGACATCGGAGTTGACTCTCACTTTATCCTCGTATGGTATTCTGCTGACTTTCGATTGACTTGAATAGCTGGGTCGTTTCCTGTCGGATACAGTAGACTTGAAAGTCTCTGTCTTCTTTGACTGAGTCAGCTGATAAGATCTTCTACTGAGTGTAGTCAGCTGTTGACTCCGAAGGTACTGAGCTTTTGTATACGGTTCTTGTACTGATGTCTGTCAGCTGATAGAGTATCTTCTACTGAGGCAAAGATCAACTGATGACTTAAGAACGCAAGCTCTTACACTGATGACGTGGGGTTCTGGAAAGTAACTTCCTACTGAAGATCAGTCCAACATTTTACCCCTTATAGGACATAGACAAGAAAGATGGAAAAACATTTTAGCCTATTACATCATCTAATCCTATCGACACTACACTACTGATATCAGCTGGGTTTTGGGATCTCCAATTCTATAGTACTACTACGATTTCCCCCAATATTATTTTAACCCAATTAACTGCTGAGTATCATCTACTGACTCATAACCCAAAAATTTTCCCCTAATTGATGATGCCAAAACCTCTATAAACCAAGATCTAAAACTACTGATATAAAAAGACATCAGTTAAAAACTGAGCAAATAACTTAAGGAAACCAACAGTTAATCAGATAGGCACATAAGAGAAACGGCTATGTGTGAGTGTGTGTCAGATCACTTCAGTGATCAGTTGTGATAAACACAAACCAAAAGCCGTAAGACAATGAGTAATTGTCTGGCCAGAAGAAGGAACTAATATATATATATATGAAAATGAGTTACATAGTTCTTATCTTCTATACAAAAGAACGAAGACAGTTTCTAACGTCTGAACTTCTTCGTCTTGCTCTTGAAATCCGCAGACTTGTCAGCAAGAGGATCCAACCCGTAATATTTGTAGATTCTAGCGCGAAGGGTTTGAATATCCTTGAGGTCCTCAGACAGATCGGAACTAAGATCATGATGTCGTGCTGCTGCGTTGACCTCGTCTTCAATCTCCTTGGTGCACAACGCACCACGAGTAGTTCTGGGAGGAGGTACCCTTCTGAATGCAGGAGCTACTACACGTAGTTTCTCCTTAGCAAGTATCGTGTGTATCTGTGCTTTGAGTCTGGCGTTAGATTGATGAAGGAATTCATCGAACTGCTAATTTGCCGGAATCTTAGTAGGATAGCACTGGTACACATAGTACCCTTTGATGAACTCTATCTTGAGTTCCTCCCACTCCTCGTTTAGATTCCATGGTATCCATTTATCCACATGGCGGTGAAGAGTTTTCTTCTGATATGTGACTCTCGGGCCATCTCGCCTGTAATGTTTGAATGATTTGGGAATCTATCTCTTCCAGTCAATGACTGGTTCACTGGCCATCTTGTCAGTAACTTTGATGATCTTGGCCAGATCTTCCAATCTCTTCTTCTCTCTGAGGGCAGCTGCTCTAGTGTCTCCTCTTCGGAGATTAAGCCCTTGCAGCGTTGCCTCCTAGGTGGCTCTTTCCTCCGCCTCCTGCTCAGGTGTAAGTTTGGGAACATCTGGTATCCTCTGAGCGAGGGGAATAATGTCAGTATTAGAGATAACTTGAACATCAGCCGACTGTTGAGTTTTCTTCTTCTGAGCATCCAGAAGCTTCTTAGCTGTGCCCTTAGCGATTTTGCAAACAGGCTTCCTGGGCTTCTTAGCCTTCTGGATCTCCTCCTCAAGACGATGCTCTAGATCGAGTTGATCCTGCAGTTGCTGAGCAACTCTTTTGTCGAACTCCTCCTGCTCGGCTTTGGATCGGAATTTAGGAGTCGGGGAAGGTGGTGGAAATCTTCAGTAGTTTTTTCCTTCCCCGGCCTCTGCAGCGGCAGTGGTTCATCGTCTTGGTCGTCTTGGTCAGCATACCTTGCGACCTCCTAAATGTGCTGAGTTGAGGTCTGCTCGGGCACCTGAGTGAGTGGTATGATGGCCAGACTTTGGACTTCTGCGGGAGGGGGAGCTGAGCTGGTTCCAGCTGGCTTAGCTGAACCTTCCCCCTGGGCAGTATGACTTGCCTCCCTTTCGACCTGAGCCTCCGCCTCACTCTTATCAGCTTTTTCCTTACCTTCCCCCTTTTTGGCATCATCAGCCAGGGAGAGGCGAGTGCGGAAGGCTACCACTTCCTTTTCAAGATGTAGAACCATGGATTTAATGGAAGTGGTTGTGGTCTCGAAATCCTTGACAGCGTCGCAATAATGCTCCCAGTCCTTCTCCTGGTCAGCACGGATTTGCTTGATTTGTGCTCCTATCTCCTGTCTTAGTTTCAGGAGGGACTCATCATAGGAATCTGTCATTTCTTTTTGGATGAGCTTGAGGGCCTCCGCCTGATTGATTATGGCTTGCTTAACATTGGAGGTGGCTATCTTATTGCGTTCGTCCATCGCTGTCTGGACAATAGCAAGGCTCTGAGTCAGCTGCTCAGAAAATGTTTTATGAAGTTCTTTGAGAAGCTGCTGACTCTGAGTGGCTAAGTCCGCTTTCTGAGCTGTGAGGGTGGCTTCGACGATCTTCTGGGTATTGATAGATGTAATAGGAGTTTCGGCGACCTTCTACACCTCGCCGGCAAGCTTGTCAACTGTCTCAGTTTGAGACTTGGTATACTGAGCCCATTTAATATGTACGTCCTTGGCGAGGAGATGATTTTTGTCTCCCTGCCTTCTGATGGCTCTGTTGACAGACTTGGAGGACACGGAACTGATTGGTTGAGCTTGGTAAGAGCTGGTTCCGAGCCTCTGCTCAGAAGCTGCGAGTTGTTGCTCTTGACTACATTTTGAGGCAACGGGGGCATCACCTGATGTCGTCGGTGGTGGTGGTAATTTGCCCTTCTCACTGGGAGTTATACCCTCAGCAGATCCTCCCAGGTCTGCATCCTTGGGTGCCTGATCCTCATCATCGTTGTCATCATTATCTGGATGGGATGGCGGTGACGGACTGTTGACGTTTTGTTCTGAGGATCTAAGACTCAAAAGATAGAGCATGGCAGCTCTCATATCCTCGAACGAGGCCAGGTCAGCCGGTTCTCCAAAACCGATAGCTGACTGAAGGCTCTGTTCCTTCGTTAGTAGGGACAATGCTGACTGAGACATTATAAGTTCTTCGAGAATGTCTCAGCTCAAGAATCTCAGCAGCATCTGTATTCTTGCCCTGATAGCGATATCGACCAGATCCGTATGCTCAGCAATCTCGGGAATCTATACTAAAACTTCTCCGGTGGCTCGGAGACTGGCTGATTGGATAGTCGTCCACTCAGGAGACGTTTCCACAGTCGGTTTGGCCTCATCCGACTGTGTCTCCTCGGAGCTTATACGCTGGACTTTCTCTTTCAGCGTGGCACCTTCGAGGCCTGTATCCTCATCCAATATGTTCTCCTCCTAAGAGGGTGGAGGAGAAATGGGCTTTACTGGAGCCTTAGGTGCTCCAGGCTTAGTTAGCCTCTTTTTCTTTGGCGGGTCAGTACGGGGGGGCAGGTTAGTCGTAACTCGCTTATGTGCGGCTGGCCCCCGGCCAACTGATTTCTCAGCAGCGGCTCTAGTCTTGAACTTAATGAGCTTGCTGTCAAAATATCTGGAATCAGAAAAAGCTGCGTGATTCGATATTGAGTCCTCTATCAATACCGACATCTTTGTCCCGTATAGTAGTTTGCCCACACTGATGAGTCTCCTCTCTTCAGTAGGTGTGGCAACAAAGTTTTGCGCCTGAGCCTTCAGCTAAGAAACATAAAACTCGGTCCAGTTGACTTGGACTCCGTCCTCCAAAACCATCATCAGCTGAAGACGCGGCTTGGACAGCTGATCAAATGAACCGGCGGAGCTCGTCAGTATATGTGTGACGATGTAGGCAAGTCCGCGGTACTCTGGTAGGAGTTGGTTCTTTGGCAGTGCGGATTTGAAGGTAATATCGATTCTGCCGCAGAACCGGTGGACATAGGAGTTCAACTCTTTCTCCTTGTATCCAATAGGGGAGATTCTGTGGGCTGAAAGATCGAAAGATGATTGCAGAGCGGCCCAGATATCAATAGTATGGTGACCGAATTCCCACTTCTGAGGGGTCGCTTCCCTCATATAAGCGAACAGGGAGACTTCCCCGTCAGTATCCTCAACTGATCTCCAGTTGTAATACACTTCCGCAACTTGTCGAGGCAGATATGCCTTCGGATGCTTCGAGACAAGAAGCTCTAGTCCGGACACTTCCAGAGTCATGAAGACGGGCTCAAGATACGAAAGTTCCGCCTGATGAAGAGCTATCGTCGGCTCAAACTGGATTCGCGACTTGATGATCTCATCAATTTGTGGTGGGGTCAGAACAATCGCCATGAATATCTGCGAAAAACTCGTTAGCACTTGAAAATAGAGTAAGTCAGTAGAGATTTAAGCAGAGAGTAAGGAAAGTTACCGTTTTAGAGAGAGCTTGAGAGAAATGCAAAGCAGTTAAAGAGAAGATGAGAACTGAATGCAGAAAGCTCTTGAGAATGTAAATGGCGAAGAAGATAGATTAGAGTGATAAGTTAAAGATTTTATAAAATCATGCATATCAATCGGTTTTAATCCAACGGCTGAAATTAATCTCGCGTTTTTACACAGACCGCTGTGATTAGATGTTATAAACAGAATGATTACATAGGTCGCCTCTAACCTAGACCCACGTAGGAAATGCGCAGTTAAAGTAAGGTGAGAAGACATGCATTAAATGCGTCACAGGCAGCATTAAAGTCTAAGTCTTTTAAATGAAAACGGTTTCCTACTGACTTAAACCTTAAAAAAAATTAATGGCAGGAAATAAATGCTCATTAACGGCTGAGTGCAAACGACTGATAAATTAAATGAGAGCATGCTTCTGATAAATAGTTAAGTATGTAAGACTACGCAAACCTTTTCAGCTGACTTTACGATCAGCTGGTTACCGTTTAGATTCAGGAGGACATATGATGTGATGATAGACACGTTCCCCCTTACTGTGTACTACCTGATTCACCCGACTGAATCAAGTACTGAGTCTTCGGACATGTCGTACTGTTTCCTACACTCGATACCAATTGCTGATACCAATTGTTATCAATTGTTGGTCTCTACTGGCACGATTCAGTAGGATCCAGTAGACCTAGCTCAATTGATAATTCTCTGAATCTGTTCTCAGCTAGTGGTTTGGTCAGTATGTCTGCCCTTTGCTTGTCAGTATGGATTTTCTCCATTCTGATGTCCTTCTTCTCGACATGGTCTCTGATGAAGTGGTGTCGAATATCTACATGCTTGCATCTCTTATGTAGAACTGGGTTCTGGGTTATGGCAATTGCACTGGTGGAGTCACAGTAGATGGGCACTTCATCCTGAATTATACCATAATCTCTCAATTGTTATCGAAGCCAGAGGATTTGGGCACAGCAACTTCCAGCAGCCATATACTCAGCTTCAGTAGTGGAAGTTGCTACTGAGTGCTGTTTCTTTGAAAACCAAGATATCAGCTTGCTGCCTAGGAACTGACACGTTCCAGAAGTTGACTTTCGATCTATCCTCCATCCTGCATAATCAGCATCAGAATAACCTGTCAGTGTAAGATTATCATCAGCAGGATACCATAACCCTGCGTCAGGTGTTCCCTTTAGATATCTCAGAACTTCCTTTGCTGAGTCAATGTGACTCCGCTTGGGATTCGCTTGAAATCTTGCACATACACCTACATCATAAGTTATGTTAGGTCTGCTTGCTGTTAAATATAATAAAGAACCAATAATAGCTCTATAATCAGTAGAGTTAACAAAAGCTCCCTCTTTGTCTAGATCGATTTTGAAATTCATGTTCATGGGGATCTTGACTAGCTTGCTTGAGTCGCAGCCAAATCTCTTCAGGAGATCTCTAGTGTATTTGGCTTGATTGATGAATATTCCTTCAGACGATTGCTTTACTTGAAATCCAAGGAAGTAGTTCATCTCTCCCATCATAGACATATTGAACTTCTCCTTCATCATTTTCTCGAATTGTTGACATATCGTTACGTTTCTGCATCCAAAAATGATGTCGTCCATGTAGATTTGCACCAGTATGATATCATCTCCTGACTTTATGTTGAACAGGGTACGATCTACTGTCCGCTTTTGAAAGCCTTTCTGAAGCAGAAAGTCTGATAGGGTATCGTACCAAGCCCTGGGTGCTTGTTTTAATCCATACAGAGCTTTCCGAAGTCTGTACACTTGATGTCCCTGCTGAAAGTCGGGCGGTTGTTCCACATAGACTTCTTCCTTCAGCACGCCGTTCAGAAAAGCTGACTTTACATCCATTTGATATACTTTAAATCTCTGATGCGTTGCATAGGCTAGGAACAGACGAATGGCTTCCAATCTAGCGACTGGAGCGAACGTTTCATCAAAGTCTATCCCTTCTGCTTGACAGTATCCCTTGGCAACAAGTCTAGCTTTGTTTTTGATAATGATGTTGTTTTCATCTCGCTTGTTCTTGAAGACCCACTTAGTACCAATCACGTGCTGATGTCTAGGTCTGTCAACAAGCTCCCAAACTTCATTTCGAACGAACTGGTTTAGCTCCTCTTGCATGGAAATGATCCAGTCAGCATCTTTTAGTGTGTCCTGTATTGTCTGAGGTTCTTCTGTAGACAAGAAACAAGAATAAAGTGAGCTTTCTCCTTGACTTAATCTAGATCTCGTCCTGATCGTTGCTGATGGATCTCCTATAATAAGATCTGAAGAGTGAGCGTCGAGCCATGAACGTCTGAGTCTAGCTTATTCTTCTGATACTACTTCTGCACAGTCAACAGGTGTGTTAGGCATTTCAGTCGTATTGTTCTGTGATTGTAGCAGTTCAGTAAGAAGGTTAGGATCTACTGAGTTTCCAGGTTCAGGGGCATTTAGCTCAGGAACAGTAGTTGTTCCCCCTGAGTTTATATTCTCAGTAGAGGTCTCAGTTACCACTAAGGCTTCCTCATCGACCGTTGTTACCTATTGTTGATTCTGTTCAGTAGAATCAACCAGGTCAGCTACATTGCTTGTGGGATGGGTCTGAATTTCCTCATCGTCTGACTCATCATCCTAACAATGCTGGATCTTTTCAGCTTTGTCGTTTAGTGCGAGATCTTGTAGCTGGCTGCTGACATCTTCAGTATTTGTCTTTGTAGATTTCCTGTTCTCAATAACAAACTCATCAAATACAACATGAGGACTTTCTTCCACGCAAAGAGTCCGATAGTTAAAGACTCTGAAGGCTTTACTGACTCGAGAGTATCCTAAGAATACTCCTTGATCAGATTTGCTATCAAAGACCTTCAACTGATCTTTCCCGTTATTGTGGATAAAACAAGGACAACCAAAAATATGAAAATGAGAAATAGAAGGAATTCTCCCTTTCCATAATTCGTAAGGTGTCTTCATGTGTTGCTGTGTAAGCAGTGAGCGATTCTGGGTGTAGCAGGTGGTGTTAGTAGCATCTGCCCAGAACTTAGAGGGTAGTCCGGAGTCTGCTAAGAGCGTTCTTGCTGCTTCTTTAAGTGTTCTGTTTTTGCGTTCAGCAAGTCCGTTCTGCTGAGGGGTGCGAGCTGCTGATGTCTCGTGCTTAATTCCCTCCTTCTTGCAGTACTCCTTAACTACTGAGTTGAGAAACTATGTTCCTCTGTCTGAGCGAATTCTCTGAATCTTGATGTCCTTTTCCACGCTGAGCTTCTTCAGTAGTTTTGGTAACTCAGTTATGACATCAGATTTGTTGGCTATGAAGATGACCCACGTATATCTTGAATAATCGTCAATAACGACGAGGGCATACTTCTTGCCTCTTATAGTCACTGGAGATACTGGCCCGAATAAGTCCATGTGTAGCAGTTGAAGGATTCCATTAGTGGAAGGTGACGGAATTGGTGGATTGATGTTCTTTGTCTGCTTTCCCTTCAAACATGCTTCACAATTTCTGTCTTTGATAAACAATTCATTGGGCAGTCCTCTGACTTTAGAATTCTTGGCTAGCTTGTTCATAGTCTTGAAGTTCAGGTGGCAGATTCTCTTGTGCCATAGCCATCCTGCCTTGTCACTAGTTTTTGTCTGTGCAAGCAAGCAAGCCTCAGGTTCTGCGGTTTTCCAATTTGCAACTTAGATATTCTTCCTTCTCGAGCCTGATAACATTGTTTTCCTTGTAGATTTGTCAACAACATCACAAAAACCACCGTCAAAGATAACTCTATTCAGATTGTCACAGAATTGACTAACAGAAAGGACATTATGTTGAAGTTCTTCAACATAAGTGTTGGGTGATGATTCTATCCTCACCACAGTTATATATAGTGGGAAATGATTCTATCTTCCGTATTGACATGTACTCAGTAGCCTTGTGCTCAGAGTCTATGAAGATTTGAAGATCCCAAAACCCTATCTTGATCGGTGAACCATTACTTTGTAATTGTTTTTGTCTCTGAGGTTTCAGGCTCAGCAGACACTCTGCTCTAGTTCAGGCGTTCAGTAGCTTATCAGCCTAAGCACCAGAAGTAGAAGACACAGTAAATACTGGACTCAGCATGAGTAGTATACTGAAAGGAGTCAATGGAACTGAACTCAGCACGAGTAGTTCACTGTACTCAGAGATGATCTTCAGTAGAGCCATCTCAGCAGAATATTCCTACTGAATCAGAGATCAAACTCAGCAACGGCCAGACAGACTTCTGAACTGGCAGATCTTTTGAACGACAATCAGCATAGTCAAATACGAGGAAGAGAGAAGTCAGCTTCAGTTTGCATCGAAGTTTGTTCTGTCTCAACTACTTTCTATACCTCGACAAATGACAAGCAGACACCTGTCCTATACCTACTAAAGCTACAAGTCAACAACTTTCCGGAAAAGGAGGGAAAGGACACTGTCACTCTACTTCAAAAGAGCCGTTAGCTACCCAAAGAGAGAGATAAATGGATCATCGTCTCCAACGGACATCAGGTTTATAGACTCAGAAAGGCTCTGTATGGGTTAAAACAAGCACCCAGGGCTTGGTACGATACCCTATCTGAGTTTCTTCTTCAGAAAGGTTTTTAGAAAGGCACAGTAGACCGCACTCTGTTCAGCATTCGACTGGAAGACGACCTATTACTCGTGCAAATCTACGTTGACGACATTATCTTTGGATCAAAGAATGTCATCATGTGTCAGTAGTTTGAGAAAATGATGAAGGATAAGTTCGAGATGTCAATGATGGGAGAAATGAACTACTTCCTCGGTTTTCAAGTCAAATAATCTGAGAAGGGAACGTTCATTAATCAAGGCAAATACACTCGAGACCTCATCAAAAGATTCGGTTGTACATCCGGCAAACCTATCAAGATCCCGATGAACACGAACATGAAGATCGATCTTGATAAGGAGGGAGTATCAGTAGACCAAACTGAATTTCATGCCATAATTGGTTCTTTATTATATTTAACAGCTACTCGTCCTGACATAACTTATTCTATAGGTGTCTGTGCTTGATTTCAGGCGAATCCAAAGCAGAGTCACGTGGACTCAGCAAAGAAGATTCTCCGCTATCTCAGAGGAACACCTGACATGGGTTTGTGGTATCCAGCTGATGATAATATAGAACTAACTGGTTACTCTGATGATGACTATGCAGGATGTAGAATTGACCGAAAGTCAACTTCAGGAACATGTCAGTTCCTTGGCAGCAAGCTAATCTCATGGTTCTCAAAGAAGCAGCACTCAGTAGCCACATCAACTACTGAAGCTGAATACATGGCTGCCGGAAGTTGCTGCGCCCAAATCCTTTGGCTGAGACAGCAGCTACGCGACTATGACGTCATTCAGAATGAAGTGCCAATCTTCTGTGACAGTACCAGTGCCATTGCAACACTCAGAACCCTGTACTTCACACAAGATGCAAGCACGTGGATATCAGACATCTCTTCATTCGTGACCATGTCGAAAAGAAGGATATCAGGATGGAAAAGATCCATACTGACCGACAAAGGGCTGATATACTGACCAAGCCTCTAGCTGAAGCAAGATTCAGAGAACTTTCAGTAGAGCTAGGTCTGCTGGACCCTACTGACTCAAGTCAGTAAGCGGATTCAGGAGAGGAGCATTCAGTAAGGGGGAATGTTCACTCTCAGTACTGAGTAAATTTGGTACGTAGAGACTCAGCAACCATCTACACGAGGTATCAGCTGACTACTATGATCAGCTGACAGGTTTGCGTATCTCTACTTAGTAGTAACCAATAGAACAGTAATACGACTTTATGACTCAGACTCAGCATCGTATTTAATGTCTTATAGAAATGTCATTTAATATTAACGGTTTACATTTAATGCACGACACTCTATGCATAAGTATGCTGAACTCTGCCACGCATTTAATGCATGTCGTATCGCAGTTACTACTTAGGCAAATTACAACTGGCTATTGACTTAGGCGGCAACATGATCATTACCTATAATATCTCATTTAATCTTGACCGTCCATTTCATAAAGTTTATTTAAACTCAGCCGTTGATCGTTAACTGTTCATCTTCACTTAGCTATATATCTGCGATCATATCTTGAAACCGCCATTTACTATCATAAGCAAATCTTTTGAAATCTTTGAGATCCGATTCTAGCAAACCTTACTTGCAAACGTTTTTCTCATTAACCTCAAAGATTTCTATCGGTATGGTTTCATTTTTTTTCCAACAATTGGTATTCAGTATCACTGTAATATTATCTTATATCTACTCAATACTGATATACTTGCTTGTACAGGTACCATGGCAAACGTATCCGTATGGGCTCCAGAAAATTTGCAGGAGATCCTTGAAAAGGACCGTGTCTGGTGTGAGCCAGTCATGGAATTTGATGCCTGCGACTTGGAGTTTATGGAGGAGATATTCATTGCTCTCCGGGCATCTGGACTGGAGGGATTCCTTTCGAAGAAGCTGACGTTCTTCCTCCCGAGGCAGGTTGTTGAAGTCTACCTCAATTCAGACTCAGTAGCCGGAGATATTCTTGGAAGATTCGTTGTACACACTATCGGTGAAGCTGCTATGGAAGTAAAGCAGATGTCCATCAAGGAAGCTCTTCGTAGAAGCTTCGATCTACTCTCCGAGGGAGTCAGCACCGTTAGTTATAACGACGATCAGGTGGACGACTACCACTCAGTATTCTACGGGAAGCCCACAGCATTCAGAGCCGCATTCCCGAAGAACACGATGCTACCGCAGTAAAGGGCTCTTGCGTACATAGTGACGCAACTGCTGATGAGCCAAGCCAGGTCTTTCGATCAAGTATCCAGACCCAAGCTGCAACTGATGATAGCTATTTATGATAGAGCCAAAATTAACTCGACGGAGTTCTTTCTCCGCGAGTTCATAGCTCAAGCAACTAAGTTCGACAAAGCATCATACAGACTAACCACAAAAGGCAAGCTCCTATATGGACTGAAGCTGTCTGTGATGATTCAGGACATCTGCGCATCTGACCAGATCACATACAATGATAAGCAATATTTCAATGTGAAGAAGATCAGATTTCACAACAGGGCAGCAGCCCTTCAGCAGATAGGGTCAAGTCCCTCAGCTCAGTAGACAATGCCTCAGAAGACCACGCCAACCAAGAAGCGGTCTCCTCAAGATCAAACGCCTAAGGCACCGACAAAGCGACTGAAGAAGACTATTCCCGTCGTGCCTACTGAATTAGAGGCAGTACCGAAGGCAATTGCTGAACAGACTGCACAGCCGCAATAGCTGATTGATGAGTCAGAGTCCTCAGAAAAAACTCAATCAGTGGAGAAGGCCGTCTCCACTGAACAAGCAGAAGAAGTGGACCAAGGGGTTCAAACTGAAGAATTCCAGGGCGAAGACTTTCAAGCCCTGGAAAGCCCCTTCGATGTCCCTCCACTCAGTAGTCTTCCATCTGCTGAGAAACAGACATCAACAATAGATATAGAAGATTCTGAGACGGCGTCTGAAGAAGAATCTGTCGGGATGGAAGCCTCAGCTATCCAATCTCGAGCATCCCGAGAGATCACAGAGTATATACCGGAGATTGCTGGCCACCCAGATCTAGTGGTTATTGCCAAGCAGGCCAGATTCCATATGCTACTGAGGTTCCAGGAGTGGCACAACCTTCAACGCCTTATCATCCATTACTTCTGCGAGCAACTTCATGAGGAGGAACTGAGGATCAGGCAGCAAATAGGCTACTCAGAGCCTGCTGACCTCGGTACTCTTGAAGATTTAAGGGCAGCAATGCTGGCCCTACTGAATGATCGACAGCAGGTCTCCGGCTCAGCTCCCTCAGATGGTTCTGACCCCGATGGTCAGGACCCACCCAGTGATTCAGGCCCTCAGAAGCCTGATGAGGGAACTCAACAGGACAAGGATACATCACCTCAAACTGAATTACCACTCAGTATCCTTGCTCCTGAGGAGTCGGCGGCTGGTACTTCAGAACTTGCTCAGCTCTTGCTTGAGTCAGCGTTTGAAGTAGCGCCCAGCCCCAAAGGCCGACGATCGAAGTCAATGGCAAAGGCTCTCAGAAGCCAAGGCACTCAGAACCGTGCCCTTGCCAAAGCGGTCCACAAGGTGTGGAAGGAAACTGCTCTAGCCACAAGCGCAGAGATTCAGGGGCTGAGGACCACACTGACAGAATCAGCCGCCCCTGATGTCTCCTCTATAGTATCTGAAGCGCTGGCCACGCAGAAAGCTGATTCCGATACTCAGCTAAGACTGATCCAGGAAGGACAGGCCAAGTTACTTGCAGATTTTAAGGCCTCTCAGTCCTCCCTCACTGAGTCAGTCACAGCCATATCTCAGGCCCATGAGCTCAGACTCGCTTCTATTCAGAAAGGCTTGGAAGATAAGGTTGATGCAAAGCTGAACGAGTTCAAGGCAGCACCTGATCATTCTCACAACCAGTACAAAGATGAACTGATCAATGAGAAGAATGAGCTGCATGAGGCGCTGACCAAAATACATACAAGGCTCGATAAATTGTCAGCCTCGTACAAAAACCTGAACAACAAAGTATCCGCTCCAACCCCGGTCGTATTTGCTGATGCCAAAAAGGGGGAAAAGAAGTCCCAAATGGAAAAGATAGCCAAGGGTGAAGAAAAGAAGAAGGAAACCCAAGTGGCTAAGGAGCAGGTACTGAAGAAGACAAGGTCAGTAACAGGAGCAAGCTCAGCTCAGACAACTGCTCCTACTGAACCTACTGGTGAGGCCCAGGGTGTCTCAGCTGAAATCTCAGCAAAGACTAGCCTAAGTGGCTCAGGAACTAGGGAACAAGCAACTCAGGCAACCCAAACCCATTTGGAGATAATCAAAGAGGTTGTTGAGTATGCTGACATGGAGGATTCAGAAGAGGAAGAGGCTCCTCTCCCACCTCCAGCCGAAGGCAAAGGAAAGAAGATCCTGAAGCTCCCGACCCCTCCCTCCAAGAAGTCTAAGAGATATATCACTAAGGAGGAGGAGGCTCAGATAGCAGCTGATGAAAGATTGGCTATGGAAATAGCCGAAGCTGAAGCAGCTAACAAGCCAAAAGCTGAAGCAGCCAACAAGCCAAAAACTAAAGGAAAAACAAAGGCTCCAGCAGCGGCGGAAAGAAGACAACACCTGCTAGGTTGCCTCCTAGAAAGTTGAGACTTGAAGATGATGAAGATAGAGAAAAGGAGAAGCAACAGCAGAAATCTACTGAGCAGCAAGGCAAATCAAAAGAAACATCCTCTACGCCTACTAACTCAGAACAATCACATAAGCCTTCTTACACTGCTTCCGAAGCTCAAGACAGAGAAAAGGAGGAAATCTGGGCTCAGCTAGACAGATATTTGTACAGAGGAGAAGAGGCAAGACAGATCGAAGCCGCCAGAGAAAGAATTCATATGGCAGATCTGGAAACTCTAAGGCTGAGAACAGAGAAAGAGGCAAGGCTAAGGGTCCCGTCTAAGGCTGACATTCCTTACAGATACAGGAAGTTCAGAAAGCCTTCAGACCTGAAGACCTACAGATGGCCAAGGACAGACGAATGGATACCAATATAATTCACGCAGAGGTGGGAAGCGCTGAAGATCGAATTCATCAAAAGAAACTATTTCTGGAGTTTCTGGACTGACAAGCGCAAGGTAGAAGCCTACACTGAGTTCATAATGATCGCTGACCTAGACATGTATGCTTGGATGCAAAAAGCTGTTAAAGAGAATGTCGAAGTCAGAGTTCTAGATCCCAGGATTATATCGCCCCCTCGAAGACTTGATGGTTCCATCCACTACGGCGTGATCGAGAAGGAAGTAAAGAACGCTGCTGAAGCTAAATTTCTACATGAAGATGAGCCAGCGGACTTTGCTGAGATTCAGAAGCTGCGGAAGAACTCGTATCGGATGTATGGAGTGCCCCTTCCTGAAGATTCAGCTCAAGAATTTAAGAACAGGATTGGTCATTTCAAGTGATATTCAGCTTCTGTATTTCTATTTCCTCTTGTTTTAGTCTAGTAGAGATGTACTTGTACTGAAATTCTTATGTTTATAATATCTCTGTTTGGCTTTGACAATACCTTATTGTCTGAATAAGCCGTGTTTTTTTTTTTATGCTTAACACTCAGAATCACTGAAGTGATTACTGACTCACACACTCACTGATTGATTCTTTGTCAGTAGCCGCTTAGATTCTGATAGTTGTGCTTCAGGGGGAAATTGTTAAGACAGGGGGATATGCTTAGTCTCTATATTCTGACTCTCTGCCCTGCTCCCTTCAGTAGTCTAGAACTTGAAGAACAACTCCATTGATCCTACTTGTAATATTGTAAGGAGCTCTGTTTCTGAAAAGTTTAGTGTTAGTTAGCATTGATATTGTTAGGTTTTGGCATCATCAAATAGGGGGAAATTGTTGGGTGATGATTCTATCCTCAGCACAGTTATACATATTGGGAAATGATTCTGTCTTCCGTACTGACATGTACTCAGTAGCCTTGTGCTCAGAGTCTATGAAGATTTGAAGATCCCAAAACCCTATCTTGATCGGTGAACCATTACTTTGTAATTATTTCTGTCTCTGAGGTTTCAGGCTCAGCAGACACTCTGCTCTGGTTCAGGCGTTCAGTAGTTTATCAGACTCAGCACCAGAAGTAGAAGACACAGTAAATACTGGACTCATCATGAGCAGTATACTGAAAGGAGTCAGTGGAACTGAACTCAGCAGGAGTAGTTCACTGTACTCAGAGCTGATCTTCAGTAGAGCCATCTCAGCAGAATATTCCTACTGAATCAGAGATCAAACTCAGCAACGGCCAGACAGACTTCTGAACTGGCAGATCTTTTGAACGACAATCAGCATAGTCATATACGAGGAAGAGAGAAGTCAGCTTCAGTTTGCCTCGAAGTTTGTTCTGTCTCAACTACTTTCTAAACCTCGACAAATGACAAGCAGACACATGTCCTATACCTACTAAAGCTACAAGTCAACAACTTTCCGGAAAAGGAGGGAAAGGACACCGTCACTCTACTTCAAAAGAGCCGTTAGCTACCAAAAGAGAGAGATAAAGGGATCATCGTCTCCAACGGATCTTTCCTAATCTCTTCTCTATAAATAGAGGGATCATTCGAAATTTCAAGCTCACAACACACACGGGAAAACACAAGAACACAGAGCATTCAAACGAGCAACTCAAAAAGCCTAAGTCTTCCGCAAGAAACTCGAAGAATATTCTCCGGTGAAAGACTACATTCTAGCTAAAAGGGAACCAAGCTGAACCGATAAACAAGCCTCTAGTATCCAAACGACGTGACATGAACCCAAAGCTAAAACTCAGTTGTTCGTCGTTCTAGAAGCCACCTTCTCGTTCCCTATCCCTCTAACCTAAGCTCAACCGAATATATCCATAGCTTAGACGAAGGAGTTCATATTTGAACTTAATCCTTATTGTAAAAGGACTCCTTCATAGTTGGAGAGTTTGTCAAACACTTTAGTTTGATAACCGTGTAAACTGAGACTTGCTCAGTATAAATTCCAAGACGCAGCTTTGTCCAGTGTACAAGCTGACTGAGACTAACTTAGTATAATACATAGCCTCCTGATCTTTCGGGACAGTGGACGTAGGATTTTTGTGTCCGAACCACTTTAAAAATCTCTGTGTCTCTCGCTTGTGTCTATTTACTGTTGCATTGATTTTAACTATTCATACTGAAAATATCTTTTAAAATCATTCAACTGAGTTTCAGCAAACTTAACTGATCGCACTAATCTCCTGAAACTGTTTGATTAAAAACGTTTTTCAACTCAACTGAATTGGCCTACACTTTCCGCACCACTGAACTCTATCTGCTGATACTGAATTCTGAAGCTCAGTCAGTTAGCATATCTCATTAGAGTCAGTCACTCTGCCAAACACGATTCAGAACAGCTATCTGGTCTGTTGAACTCCATTTAGTACGACACTATCCTGAACAGGATTGTTCGTGTTTTAAGTTGAGAAATCGTTTTCAGGTGTATTCACCCCCCCGCTACACCTGACCGTGCTCTCGGGACCAACAACAAGTTACTCTTGGAACTGAAGTAGTCCCAATATTCAGCGTTCCATATCCCCTTGTGTAGCCTTTTGAGTTGTCACCAAACTCAATTCTGGGACCATCTTCTTGTACGTAGTTGGTCAGCAGGCTCTTTTGATAGATCATGTGTCTCGAGCAGCCGCTGTCCACTATCCAAGGGTCCTTATGCACCTCAGCCTCTTCTCCGGCCATCAGACAGTATTCTGCAGTTGCTTCAGGATCTGTCTCTCCGATCTCAACGGCGACAAATGTAGCTTCGTCCTCAGAAGAATACATGAATGTATCTT
Source organism: Lavandula angustifolia (assembly GCA_028984105.1). Classification (NCBI taxonomy): domain Eukaryota; kingdom Viridiplantae; phylum Streptophyta; class Magnoliopsida; order Lamiales; family Lamiaceae; genus Lavandula; species Lavandula angustifolia. The sequence goes on along the minus strand of CM054819.1, from coordinate 11,227,368 downwards.
CCTCGATTGAGTCATCGGATATCTCTCCGGCTATGTAGGCCTGCCTCCTTAGGGCAAATTTTTTGCGCCTGGCCTGCTGTTCTACTCTTTGAGCAGCTGAGAGTTCGGGACAGTCGTACTAATAATGTCCCTCTTTCTTGCAGTTGTAGCACACAGTCGTTCTGCTGCCTTTTCCAGCTGAGTTGTTGGATGGACTAGCAGCAGGCTCTGTGTTCCTGTAATCAGTAGTTGATTTAGATTCTTCCCTTTTTCGATAATGTTTCTTACCTGAGGGAGAATCTCTGTTGTATTTCTTCAGCTTTCTGACTCTCTCCTTTTATCTTTGATATATGAGAGCCATCAGTGCAAGTTGGTCAGGGCCAGATGTCTCAGAAGGCTTTGCTTCTGTCGTGGCTACTGCCTTGCTGGAAGAAATAGGTTTGACTCCAGTTTTGCTAACTGTTGCTTTAAAAGCATGATCAATCTGTCTGTCAGCTGGAGCACTTGAACATCGTTGGGGAAGGCTGTGCTCAAATTCCTCTATCTTTAATTCTGAAAAGATAACATCAGGAGTTAGAGCATTAAGCTCTGAGCGTCGTAAATAAGTAGCAAAAGGAAGCCACTTCAGTCGAGGTAGGGCTCTCAGAATCTTCGTGTTCATCTCTTTATTGGTGAACGTCCTCCCCAGCCCGTTGATCACATTGATCTGATTTGTGAATCTGACGCTTAGTTTGTCAATAGTCTCGTTGGGCTCCATGGCAAGGGCATCGAACTTTTGTAGCTCTAGTTCGAGCTTGTTTTCCTTGATCTGAGGGGTTCCTTGGCTCTGTACAGCCAGGGCATCCCAAAGTTGTTTTGCCGTCATGCAGTCTTGCACCCTCCCGAGGTGTGAATCGTTGAGCGTAGTCAGGATTGCATTACGCGCAACTCGGTCGAGGTTGTGCAGCTTTTTCTCTTCAGGTGTGAAGGCAGATTTGTCTTTTGCAACCTTGGCACCAGTCTGTGCCCCTACACCTCCCGCAGCATCAAATTGTACGATGTCGATCATAATGATGGGTCCTGTCTCAAGGACATCCGTCATGCTGTCATGCAGCGATGTTAGGTGCGCCTCCATTCTCATGCGCCATACCATATAGTTCTCTATCGAGAACATTTGTACCATCCTAATACCTGACATATCAGACATTGTGAGTATGAGTAGAAGGATGTTATGAAGAGATGCTTGTGCAGAAAAAAAAAATGTTTTCAGGATCTGTTCGAGAAGACCAGTGGTTACAGAACCGATGATCAGAAGAACAACGTTGCTCTGTTACCAATTGTTGGTCTGGAGACGAGAGTCAGGTGTAGAGGGGGGGGGTGAATACACCTGAGTACTACTCTTTTTCTCAAACCGAAGGACAGCTGAGCTGTTTGGTGCAACTGATAAATAGTGCCAGATAGTAACCTTCGATCGCGGGTCAGAGAGTAAGTCAACTACTGAGCTCTCCTACTAACTTTAGTCAGTCGTTGAAGCTTAGTCGAAAACCTTAATGCGGAATAGTGTGGGGCCCAAAGATTCGTCTCAGTTTGAAAACGTGATTTTCACAAGTCAAGTAGTTTTGGCTAGTGCGCTTTTAAGAATACATTTTATGCAAGATATGATTTTATAATCAGTTTGTATGCAATGCAATAAAATAGTAAACAACACAAGCAATTTTTAACGTGGTTCGGATACGCAAGATCCTAAGCTATAGATATGACGATGAGCTTAGCTAGAGAAGAGGGATCTAAAGAACTCTAGAGAGAAGAACTAAGAATATTCTATGAAGCAAGTTCTTCGCTGGATTATCTCTTGAATGTGCTAGAGTTGTTTTGAAAGCTTGAGCGTTTTATCCCTTGATTTCCCGTGCGTGGAGCTTGGATGTTCTTCTCTATTTATAGTTGTGACCTAGGCATATGTCCGTTGGAGACGACGATGCCACGTGTTACAAGCTTCCAAGGAAAAACGGCCATAAATTCGAAATGTTGCAGCAGAGTTGTTGATCACTGTATATGAGAGCAGCTTTAGTTGGTCAGAGCAGATAATGCGTTGACGGCTTCTCATTGGTCGAGGTTTGTGGTAGGTGAGATATGTCAGACATCGGAGTTGACTCTCACTCTATCCTCGTATGGTATTCTGCTGACTTTCGATTGACTTGAATAGCTGGGTCGTTTCCTATCGGATACAGTAGACTTGAAAGTCTCTGTCTTCTTTGACTGAGTCAACTGATAAGATCTTCTACTGAGTGTAGTCAGCTGTTGACTCCGAAGGTACTGAGCTTTTGTATACGGTTCTTGTACTGATGTCTGTCAGCTGATAGAGTATCTTCTACTGAGGCAAAGATCAACTGATGACTTAAGAACGCAAGCTCTTACACTGATGATGTGGGGTTCTGGAAAGTAACTTCCTACTGAAGATTAGTCCAACATTTTACCCTTTACAGGACATAGACAAGAAAGATGGAAAAATAGTCTAGCCTATTACATCATCTAATCCTATCGACACTACACTACTGATATCAGCTGGGTTTTGGGATCTTCAATTCCATAGTACTACTACGATTTCCCCCAATATTATTTTAACCCAATGAACTGCTGAGTATCATCTACTGACTCATAACCCAACAAATGGTTAGTAAAACTTTCATATATAGATACAGAGTTGCATGTGGAGATTTAAGTGTGAGAAATGATTTTCTTTGAACTATTTTCTCTACCCTTCCTTCTTGCTACACCACTACTCCTAGATGTGTATTTCATGGTGCATGTAGGGATCTTTCCCTAGGGTTATTGTGCAAATTCTATACTAGATCATGATTAAGGTCCATTGGGGTAACAAAACCTTGTTAAAGCTCGAATTGGGTAAATAAGTGTTTGGGTAGAACCTGTTTTGCCATTTCCCTATTCTGTTGTGGTTTCCCTAATCGAATATATGACCTTGTGATACAAAAAAAAAATCCAGAAAAATAGTGAAAGTAAAATTTAAGTTTTCTTAGAGTTTTCTGAAAAATTGGTAATTGTTAGATCAGCTCTTATATTTTTAATTGATTTTTACTTCTCACTGCCAGAATTTTACGGTTTCTGGATATGGTTCAATATATTACTCATATCTAACTCCATACACAAGATTTACCCCCCAATTCTTTTTCCTAATTAATCTAGACATGTAGAGATTTCCAAAAATAGTCGGTTTGAATTTTTGTCATGCTTTTATGAAAGTAGTTCTTACCATGAACCTAACCAATCGACATTGTTAGGTTATGAGTCAGTAGATGGTACTCAGCTGTCTAGTGGTTAAAAGAATATTGGGGGAAATCATAGTAGTACTATGGAATTGAAGATCCCAAAACCCAGCTGATATCAGTCGTGATGTGTGTCTATAGGATTAGATGATGTATAGGTTAGACTTGTTTATTTTGATTATCTTTTGTCTAAGTCCTGTACGGGGTAAACGTTGGACTGATCTTCTGACGAAGTTACTTTCCAGAACCCCACGTCATCTTTGTAAGAGCTTGCGTTCTTCAGCCAGCAGCTGATCTTCACCTCAGTAGGAGACAGCCCATCAGCTGATAAGCCATCAGCAGAAGAACATATGCAAAGCTCAGTACCTTCGCAGTCGCCAGCTGACCTACTCAGTAGATGTATTCCTTGTTAGCCGACTCAGTCGAAGAAGACAGAGACTTATCTAGTCTACTGTATCCGACAGAAAACGACCCAGTCACACAAGTCTTTTCGAAGTTCAGCAGAAGATCTTACGAGGTTGTTTGAATAGTCAACTTTGACTCTGATACATTCTCACCAACCACAAACCTCGACCAATGAGAAGCCGACAGCACCATGTCTGCTCTCTACAGTAAAGCTGCTCTCATGTACAGTAATTAACTACCCTGCTGCAACAAATTCGAAATTATGGCCGTTTACTTTGGAAGCTTGTGACACGTGACATCGTCTTCTCCAACGGACATATGTCTGCTCACAACTATAAATAGAGAAGAAATTTGAAGCTACACGCACGGGATTAAAAAAGGGAAAAAGCTCAAGCTCAAGAACACTCTAGCGAACTCAACAGAGTATACAGCGAAGAACTTGCTTTCATAGAATATTTGTAGTTCTTCTCTCTAGAGTATTTAGATCCCTTTCTTCTCTAGACTAAGCTCATTGCCAGATTTATAGCTTAGATTTCGAAGGAGTTCATTTTTAGTGAATTGTTCTTATTGTAAGAACTCCTTCTTAGTTGGAGATTATTCCATCCCTTTCGAACTTCGGTTTGAACTGTAAAGTCGCTAAGGACTATAACTTAGAAGGATCTGTCCAGTGCACAGATACCTGCTGAGGCTTGCTAAGTTTAATCAACAAGTTATCCTGCCCATTGTCAGGACCGTGGACGTAGGATCTTATGTATCCGAACCACGTTAAATCGCTTGTGTTCTTTACTGTTTTATTGCATATCATAACTGTTCAAAATCATATATTTGCATAAAACATGTTTCTAAAGCGCACAGCCAAAAGAACTTGATTTGTGAAAAGCGTTTTTCAAAACTGAGACGAATCTCCGGGCCCCACACTTATCCGCACAACGTCTCCGACTGAGTTTTGAATGACTGGTAAAAGTCAGTAGGAGAGCTCAGTAGTTGACCCACTCTGACCCTGTGATCGAAGGTTACTATTTGGCATTGTTCATCAGTTGCACTAAAAAATGTACTCACTGTCCTTCGCCTTGAGAAGAAGAAACCGTGATCGAGTGTATTCACCCCCCCCCTCTACACCTGACTATCGTCTCCGGACCAACAATTGGTATCAGAGCATCGGTGTTCTTCTGATCGCCGGTTCTGTACTACTGGTTCTCTCGAACAGATCCTTGAAAACGTTTTCACTGCACAAGCATCTCTTCTTTCATTCTTATACCCGTTCGCATAATGTCTGACATGTCAGCTATCAGGATGGTGCCGATGTTCTCAATAGAGAACTTCACGGTATGGCGCGTAAGAATGGAGGCACACCTCACATCGCTGCACAACAGCATGACGGACGTCCTGGAGACAGGACCCATCATTCCCATGATTGATAGCGTTCAGTTCGCTACTGCGGGAGGTGAAGGAGCACAAATTGGTGCTAAGGTTCCCAAAGACAAATCAGCTTTCACGCCTGAAGAGAAAAAGCTGCACAACCTTGACCGAGTTGCGCGAAAGGCTATACAGACAATGCTCAGTGACTCTCATCTCGGGAGGGTGCAGGACTGCAAAACGGCAAAAGAGCTATGGGATGCCTTGGCTGTACTGAGCCAAGGAACCCCGCAGATCAAAGAAAACAAGCTCGAATTAGAGCTTCAGAAGTTCGAAGCCTTTGCAATGGAGCCCAATGAGACCATTGACGAGCTCAGTGTCAGATTTACAAACCAAGTCAATGTCATCAATGGGCTGGGGAAGGTGTTCACCAACAAAGAGATGAACATAAAGATCTTGAGAGCGCTACCTCGATAGAAGTGGCTTCCATTTGCTACTTATTTACGTCGCTCTGATCTAAATGCCCTAACTCCTGATGTTATATTTTCAGAACTAAAAACGGAGGAATTGGAGCATAGTCTACCCCAAAAGTGTTCCAGTGCTCCAGCTGACACACAGATCGATCATGCTTTTAAAGCAACTGTCAGCAAAACTGGATCCAAACCGATTTCCTCAAGCACGGCAGTGGCCACTATCGAAGCCAAATCTTGTGAGACTTCAGGCACTGACCAGCTGGTTGTGATGGCTCTCAAATATCAGAGAGAAAAGGAGAGAGTCAAAAAGCTGAGGAAATACAACAGAGTTTCTCCCTCAGGTAAGAAACATTATCAGAAAAGGGAAGAATCTAATCCTTCTACTGAATGCAGGAACACAGAGCCTATTGCGAGTCCATCCAAAGCTTCAGCTGGAAAAAGCAGCAGAACATCCACCTGTTATAACTATAAGAAGGAGGGACACTATCAGTACGATTATCCCGAACTCTCAGCTGCTCAACGAGCAGAACGGCAGGCCAGAAGAGAAAAATTTACCCAAAGAAGGCAGGCCTACATCGCTGGAGAGATATCCGACAACTCACTTGAGGAGGATACATTTATGTATTCCTCTGAGGACGAAGCTGCATTTGTAGCAGTTGAGATCGGAGAAACGGTTCCTGAAGGAACAGCTAAATACTATCTGATGGCCGGAGAAGAGACTGAGGTAAACTCCAAACTTAATATAACCTCTTCTTCACACAGCACACACGATACGTGCTCGATCACAGATGATCCTCTAGATGTGGTACAAGCATACGACGATCTGCTAGAGGAACAGATTCAGCTGAGCAGAGAGTTCAGCAGAACGATCCAGGAACTGGAGATGGTAAAGGCTGAAAATCAGAGACTTTCTTCTGATTGTCAGGTCTCTACTGAGTCAGAGAATCTAGTTGCGAGACTCAAGGAAGAGATCGAATCTCTTATGACTAAGTCTCGGCCTTCAAGAGACTCGAGATCTCGCTCCGACTAAGGACAATTCGAGAAAGAGACTCGAAATAGCCCGGCTCGATCGAAGCTCTCAGACGTACAGAAAGATTATGACTCACTCAGGAGGAGTAACGAGGTCTGGCGAGGACTGATGACTGAACAGTACCTTGGAGCTAAGGAGAAGCTAGAAAGTATGCTCAGAGCACAATGACCAACTGTCATGAAAGAAGGACTTGGTTATACCCACAAAGCTTCTACCTCGAAAAGCTCAGAAGCGCTGGCTGATAGATTTGTCAGAGGAAAGGTGCAAGCTGCTGACACCACACCTCAGGCGAAGAACAAATAGAAAATGACTACACCTCAGCCGAGCAACAACAAGCAGCTGACCAAAGGTTCCAGCCCCAGGACACCGCGATCAAATTCAGGGGGAACCAAGAAGGTCAGATGGGCAGAACAATACCATGAGCCACTGTACGAGCACCCGGCTCAGTACGGCTTGTACTATTATGAGCCCAGGGTCAGGCGAAGCGCAAAGACTCAGAAGAAGAAAGCTCCTGAACCCAAAATCATCAGTAGAAAGTCAGTATCTCCGAGTCCTGTGGAGAAGAAAACTGACAAGGTTCAGAAGAAGAAGTCTCAGACTTCTAAGGTTCCGAGGCAGATTTGGGTTCCGAAATCACCCACTAACATGTAAGGACCCAACTGAACCAAAGGGTACCTAAAAATGCTTCTGTTTTGCAGGTGCTTAAGGACCCATGGATAGTGGACAGCGGCTGCTCAAGACACATGACGTACCAGAAGAGCCTGCTGACCAACTATATACAAGAAGATGGTCCCAGAATTGAGTTTGGTGACAACTCTAAAGGCTACACAAGGGGATATGCAACGCCGAATATTGGGACCGCTTCGGCCTCCAAGAGTAACATATGTTGAAGGACTTCAACATAATCTCCTTCTCGTCATCAATTCGTGATAATCTTAACAGAGTAATCTTTGACGCTGGTTTCTGTGATATTGTTGATAAATCTACAGGGAAAATAGTGTTATCAGGTTCGAAGAAGAAAAACATATACGTTGCTAACTGGAATACCGCAGAACCTGAGGCTTGCTTGCTCGCACAGACGAAATCCAGTGACAAGTCAGGATGGCTATGGTATAAGAGACTCAGCCACCTGAACTTCAAGATTATGAACAAGCTCGCCAAGAACTCTAAAGTCAGAGGACTGCCCAACGAATCGTTCATCAAAGACAGAAATTGTGAAGCATGCTTGAAGGGAAAGCAGACAAAGAAAAGCAATCCACCTATTCCTTCACCTTCCACTGATGGAATCCTTCAGCTGCTGCACATGGATTTATTCGGGCCAGTTTCTCCAGTGACTATTCGAGGCAAGAAGTATGCCCTTGTCGTTATAGACGACTACTCGAGATATACATGGGTAATCTTCATCGCCAACAAATCTAATGTCATGACTGAGTTACCTAAACTACTGAAAAAGCTCAGTATGGAAAAGGACATCAAGATACAAAGAATTCGCTCAGACAGAGGAACAGAATTTCTCAACTCAGTAGTTAAAGAGTACTGCGAGAAAGAGGGAATTCAGCACGAGACATCAGCTGCTCGTACTCCTCAACAGAACGGACTTGCTGAACGCAAAAATAGAACACTCAAAGAAGCAGCAAGGACGCTCCTAGCAGACTCTGGGCTACCCTCTAAGTTCTGGGCAGATGCTACTGACAATGCCTGCTACACTCAGAACCGCTCACTACTTACACAGCAACACATGAAGACACCATACGAATTGTGGAAAGGGAGAATTCCTTCTATTTCTCATTTTAATATTTTTGGTTGTCCGTGCTTTATCCACAATAATGGGAAAGATCGGTTGAAGGTCTTTGATAGCAAATCTGATCAAGGGGTATTCTTAGGACATTCCCGAGTCAGTAAAGCCTTCAGAGTCTTTAACTATCGGACTCTTTGCGTGGAGGAAAGCCCTCATGTAGTTTTTGATGAGTTTGTTACTGAGAACAGGAAAACTACAGAGACAAATACTGATGATGTCAGCAGCAAGCTACAGGATCTCGGACTGACTGATAAAAATGAAAAGATTCATCATTGTTGGGATAATGAGTCAGATGATGAAGAAACTCAGACTCAACCAACAGGCGATGTAGCTGACCTAGTTGATTCTACTGAACAGAATCAACAACATGTAACAAAGGTCGATGAGGAAACCCCAGTGGTAACTGAGACCTCTACTGAGAATATAAACTCAGGGGGAACGATTATTGTTCCTGAGCTAAATGCCCCTAAACCTAGAAACTCAGTAGATCCTAACCTTCTTAGTGAACTGCTGCAATCTCAGAACAGTACTACTGAAATACCTAACACTCCTACTGATTCTACAGAAGTAGTATCAGAAGAAGAAGCCAGACACAGACGTTCATGGCTTGACGCTCATTCTTCAGATCTCATAATAGGAGATACATCAGCAACGATAAGAACAAGATCGAGATTAAATCAAGGAGAAAGCTCACTTTATTCTTGTTTCTTGTCTACAGAAGAACCTCAGTCGATAGAGGACGCACTTAACGATGCTGACTGGAACATCGCCATGCAAGAAGAACTGAACCAGTTCATCAAAAACGAAGTTTGGGAGCTTGTTGACAGACCTAGACATCAGCATGTGATCGGTACTAAGTGGGTCTTCAAAAACAAGCGTGATGAAAACAACGTCATCGTCAGAAACAAAGCTCGACTAGTTGCCAAGGGATACAATCAAGCAGAAGGAATCGACTTTGATGAAACTTTCGCTCCAGTCGCAAGATTGGAAGCCATTCGTCTTTTCCTAGCCTACGCAACACATCAAGGATTCAAAGTATATCAGATGGATGTAAAGTCAGCTTTTCTGAACGGCGTACTGAAGGAAGAAGTCTACGTGGAACAACCACCCGGCTTTCAGCAGGGACATCAGGTGTACAGACTTTGGAAAGCTCTGTATGGGTTAAAACAAGCACCCAGGGCTTGGTACAATACCCTATCAGACTTTCTACTTGTAAAACGTTTTTTGAAGGGGACGATAGATCGCACCCTGTTCAGCATAAAGTCAGGAGATGACATCCTACTGGTCCAAATCTACGTGGACGACATCATTTTCGGCTGCAAAAACGAGACCATATGCCAGCAGTTCGAGAAGATGATGAAGGAGAAGTTCGAAATATCCATGATGGGAGAGATGAATTATTTCCTTGGATTTCAAGTGAACCAATCATCTGAAGGAATCTTCATCAATCAAGCTAAATACACTCGAGATCTTCTCAAAAGATTCGGCTGCAATTCGAGCAAGCCAGTCAAGATCCCCATGAACACAAATTTAAAATCGATCTAGACAAAGAGGGAGCTTCTGTTAACTCTACTGATTATAGAACTATTATTGGTTCTTTATTATATTTAATAGCTAGCCGACCTGACATAACTTATGTTGTAGGTGTATGTGCAAGATTTTAAGCGGATCCCAAGCGAAGTCATCTAGACTCAGCAAAGAAGATGCTGCGATATCTAAGAGGAACACCTGACGCTGGGTTGTGGTATCCCCGCCGATGATAATCTTATACCGACAAAGTTATTTCGATGCCGATTATGCGAGATGCGGGATAGATCGAAAGTCGACTTCCGGAACGTGTCGGTTCCTAGGCAAAGCAAGCCGATATCATGGTTTTCAAAGAAACAAGCACTCGGCAGCAACGTCCACTACCGAGGCCGAGTATATGGGCTCGCCGGAAGTTGCTTCGTGCCCGCATCCTTTGGCTTCGACAACAACCGAGAGATTATGGTATCATTCAGAATGAAGTGCCCATCTACTGTGACTCCACAAGTGCTATTGCAATAACTCAGAATCCAGTTCTACATACGAGATGCAAACACGTGGATATCCGACACCACTTCATCAGAGACCATGTCGAGAAGAAGGATATCAGAATGGAGAAAGTCCATACTGACAAGCAAAGGACAGACATACTGACCAAACCACTAGCTGAGAACAGATTCAGAGAACTATCAGTTGAGCTAGGTCTACTGGATCCTACTGAGTCACGTCAATAGAAGACAACTACTGATAACTGCATTTGGCAACAATTGGTATCAGATGGAAGGATCTAGTATGACAGGTCAGATGATCAGTACAGTGATTCAGTTGGGAGAATCATACTGTACACAGCTAGGGGGAACGTGGTCTTCAGTACGTCAACCATCCTCCTAAGTTTTAATGGTAACCGATTGATCATAAAAGTTCAGCTTAAGAGGTTTGCGTAGTATTGAATACTTAACATTTTTGTTGACATGCTTGCATTTATTATATCAGTCTCTCGCATTCAGTAGTTAAGAAGCATTTATTTCCCGCCATCAATTTCTTTAAGGAATGGTCAGTAGATACCGTTCTCATTCAAATTGATTCGGTAATTAATGCTGCCTGCAGCGCATTTAATGCATGTCTTCTCACTTACCCTTATTACGCATCATCCTACATAGGGTCTATAGTAGAGGCGGCTTTGTAATCATTCAGTTTATAACATATAATCTCAGCCGCAGATAACATTGAAAGATTAAATCCTGACCGTTCGATCTAAACGGTTATTAAGCTTGATCTTATAAAACCTTTCAACTTCTCTACTCGACTCATATTTCCGCCACTTCCACTTTAGAGCTCTTTCTGCAAATCAGTTTTTCCTCAAAATCTCTCAACTAATCTGATTTCTAGCATTCACAAGCTCTAAACTACTTGGTAATGTATTAAATTCTGCTCAAAACTCTACTGACTCATTCTATTTTCAAGTGCTAACAAGTTATTTTGCCGATTTTAATGGCGAATGTTCATGACCCCTCTGATATGAACGAGATCATACTCTCACGGATTCAGTTCGAACCCACCATGGCGCTTCGTCAAGTGGATTTTCCATACCTTGAGCCTGTCTTTGAGGTGCTTGAACAATCTGGACTTCAATGGCTCGTATCCAAGCAGCCTAGGGCTTATCTGCTGAGGCAAGTTGTGGAAGTATACCTCAACTGGAGGACTCTCGCGTCCGGAGGAGAAGAATCTTCCTTCTCGTATATGAAGGAGGTTATCCCAAACTCGCGGGATGTGAGTCAGCGCGTCTTCAACATTCGAGATGCATTGGGACTGACGTTTGATCTCCCAAACAGTGGTATTTCTCCTATTGGCTACAAGGAGAAGGAGATGAACACGTATGTTCAGAAGTTACGTGGGGGAGCGGGACATCGCCTTCAAAATCGCTCTACCAAAGAACCCGTCGCTACCTCGCATGGGGGGCTCGACTACATTATGTCACATATTCTGACGAGCTCCGCAGGATCTTATGATCAGCTGTCTAAGCCATGTATTCAGCTGATGATGGTTATAGACGACGGAGTCCAAGTGAACTGGACATATTATTACGTAGCCGAGCTGAAGGCTCAGGCGCAAAAGTTCACCACCTTACCCACTGGTGAGCGGAAGATGATTAGCGTTGGGAAGCTACTGTATGGGACCAAGATGTCCATACTGATCGAGCAATCAGTAGTAAGGAATTCTTCGTTTGCCGACGCCAAATACTTCGACAGCAAGCTAATAAAATTCAAAACTAAAGCAGCTGCCGAGAAGTCTGTTGGGCGAGGGCCGCCTGATCAGAAGAGAGAAAGATCAGCTGTTGTTTTGCCCCCTCGCGCCGACCCTCCGAAAAGGAAAAGGCTGACTAAAACTGGACCTGCTGAGGTGCCAGTAGAACAAGCTAAACCAGCCTCTCCTCCTCCTACTGAAGAACACATTCTTGACTCCGACACAGGAATGGAGGGAGCCACACTTAAGGATAAGGCACAAGTGATCAGCTCCGAGGAGACTCAGTCGGACGTCAGGATTCCGACTGAAGAGACTTCCTCTGAGTGGACGACCATCCACTCTACTCGCCTCCAAGCCACAAGAGAAGTCCACTCACAGATCCCAGAGATATCCGATCATTCAGATCTGGTGGAAATAGCCATAAGGGCTAGAGTTCGATCTGCTACCGAGGTTCCCGAGTTGGGACATACTCGAAGAGATCATAAGGACTCGAGCATGCTCTTTCATTACTTGCTGAAGAGCAATAGTTGCAGTCAGCAATTGGGTTCGGGGAACCAGCTGATCTGGCAACATTCGAAGATTTGAGGGCGGTAATGCTCTATCTGCTGAGCTTGCGCACCTCAGTGCCCGGCGACAGTCATTCGCCACCATCTCCTCCTGATAATGAGAATAATGGAGATAAGGATGAGGAGATGGAACAGGCATCACCCAAGGATGCAGAGTTGGGAGGCTCTGCTGAGGGTCCCACTCCCCGCGAGAAGGGCAAATCACCACCTCCGTCCACATCAGGTGATGCCCCGGGTGCCTTGAAGCGCAGTCGAGAGCAACTACTCACGATTTCTGAGTAGAGGATCGAAACAAGCTCGTATCAGATACAACCAATCGGTTCTGTCACCTCTAAGTCGGTGAACAAGGCCATAAGACGGCAAGGGAACAAAAATTGTCTCTTAGCCAAAGATGTTCATACAAAATGGGCCCAGTATACTAAGGCCCAAACGGCCAGTGTATCCCGACTAGTTGAAGGCCTGAAGAAAGCCTCAGAAGCTCCTACTCCTCAGCTGAATATTCAAGAGACAATTGAGACTGCCTTAGCAGCTCAGAAGGTAGATTTGGAAACACAGAGTCAGCAGCTCCTTCAGACTCAGCCGAAGATTTTCTCTGAGCAGCTGTCTCAGGCTCTTGCTTCAGTCAAGGCCGAAATGGAAGAAAGGAATAAATTGGCCACCTCTAGCCTACAAACTGCTATAAAACAACAGGCGGAGGCCCTTAAGGCCATTCAGAAAGAGATGACAGATTCCCATGATCAGGCTTTGCTGAAACTCCATCAGGAGTCAGCCGCACAGCTTAAACAATTCAGAGCTGATCAAGGAAAAGATTGGGAAATGTACTGCGACCTCGTCAAAGACTTTGAATCCACTGCCACTCTCATCAAAGAATCAGTCTACAATGTCGAATGATAAATCAAAGCCATCCGCTCTCACCTCTCTAAGGCAGATGATGCCAAAAAGGGGGAAGAAGAAGTAAAGGAAGAAACTGAGGCGGAACCGGTTGTGGTCGAATTGGTGGAGGAAGGAAGTAAGGGGAAAGAGCCAGCACAGCTCAAGGAGAGGGGTCAGCCGCTCAGGCTGGACCCAGTTCAGCTATACTCCTGCTGGAATATACCCCTCTGAGGCAGACAGTGACTGAGGCAGTTCCCATCTCATCTGCCCAGCACATAGACGAAATTGCAAAATTCTTGGATCAAGAAGAAGGAAAAGAGCCTCAGGTATTGCCACCGCAGAGATCGGGGAAGGAGATCGCCACTGAACCTATTTCTCCATCTTCCCCGGCTCGAAAGTTCAAATCAAAAGCGGAGCAAGAAGCCTATGATCTTCAGATTGCTCAACAGCTTCAGGATAAGTTTGATCATGAACATCAGCTGGAAGAGGCGAAGAAAGGCAAGAAGCCAAAGAAAGGTGTTGGAAAGCCTAAGGCCAAGAAGGCTGAGGATGAGAAGAAAGCTCAGGAGAAGCTAGCCAAGGCCTTAGTGTCTGAGGTCCAGCCAACTGCACAGAATTATTATCCGACTAATCTCACACTTGAGCAGGAGGCAGAGAAAAGAGCTACTTGGGAAGCCACGCTGCAGGGACTAAATCTCAGGAGAGGAGATACAAGGGCAGCGGCTCTCAGAGAGAAAAAGAGGATAGCTGACATGGCTAAAATGATTAGCTTATCTGCAAAGCCAACAGCTGATCCAAGGAAGCAGATTCCACGAGGATCCAAGTTCAGAAGGGCACCTTATATCAAGAAGGAGCCTACACCTCATGTGGATAAATGGGTGCCAGCCGAGTTCAACGAGCAGTGGGAGGAACTGAAAGAAGACTTTATTAAGGGATACTATGTGTGGGGTATCTATGAGACTGACAGACCAGCAGATCAACACTTTGATGAACTTATCAGTCGATTCGATATAGAGTTCAGGAATCAGATCCGTCAGATCATGGAGAGAGAGAGAATACCCTTCAGAGCTCCAGCCTTCAGGCGAATCCCTCCTCCTAGGACTACTCGCGGCGTGCTATGCACAAAAGAGATTGAGAGAGAAGTAGAAGAAGCTGCTGTTCATCTATGTCTGAATATGAACGATCCAGATGATTATGAGGAAATCCAGGTTCTACGCTCAAGAGTCCACAAGTTTTACTACCTGGACCTTCCAGCTGACAAGTCTGCTGACTTTAAGAAACGCACGAAGAATTTCAGAAGTCAGACTTGATCTCTTATCTCATATTTGTTGTAATAGTAATAGGACCCATGTACTCTCTATCTATATATATTGGTTTCTATTGCTTGCCAGACAATTACTCATTGTCTCATGGTTTTTGTTTGTGTTTTCTCACAACTGATCACTAAGTGATCTGACACACACTCACATAACCGTTTCTCTGTTTTTGCCTATATCTCGCCTACTGACTTGATGTTTTATTGATCATCTTGATTGTCTTCTGATGAATCAGGGAGAAATTGTTGTCAGTAGATTAGCTCTCCGTTCCTTATTTTAGAATAGAGGCTAGATGGTTAGAAATAGAGGTTTTGGTATCATCAATTAGGGGGAAATTGTTGGGTTATGAGTCAGTAGATGGTACTCAGCTGTCTAGTGGTTAAAAGAATATTGGGGGAAATCATAGTAGTACTATGGAATTGAAGATCCAAAAACCCAGCTGATATCAGTCGTGATGTGTGTCTATAGGATTAGATGATGTATAGGTTAGACTTGTTTATTTTGATTATCTTTTGTCTAAGTCCTGTACGGGGTAAACTGTTGGACTGATCTTCTGACGAAGTTACTTTCCAGAACCCCACGTCATCTTTGTAAGAGCATGCGTTCTTCAGCCAGCAGCTGATCTTCACCTCAGTAGGAGACAGCCCATCAGCTGATAAGCCATCAGCAGAAGAACTATGCAAAGCTCAGTACCTTCGCAGTCGCCAGCTGACCTACTCAGTAGATGTATTCCTTGTCAGCCGACTCAGTCGAAGAAGACAGAGACTTATCTAGTCTACTGTGTCCAACAGAAAATGACCCAGTCGCACAAGTCTTTTCGAAGTTCAACAGAAGATCTTACGAGGTTGTTTGAATAGTCAACTTTGACTCTGACACATTCTCACCAACCACAAACCTCGACCAATGAGAAGCCGACAGCACCATGTCTGCTCTCTACAGTAAAGCTGCTCTCATGTACAGTAATTAACTGCCCTGCTGCAACAAATTCGAAATTATGGCCGTTTACTTTGGAAGCTTGTGACACGTGGCATCGTCTTCTCCAACGGACATATGCCTGCTCACAACTATAAATAGAGAAGAAATTCGAAGCTACACGCACGGGATTAAAAAAGGGAAAAAGCTCAAGCTCAAGAACACTCTAGCGAACTCAACAGAGTATACAACGAAGAACTTGCTTTCATAGAATATTTGTAGTTCTTCTCTCTAGAGTATTTAGATCCCTTTCTTCTCTAGACTAAGCTCATTGCCAGATTTATAGCTTAGATTTCGAATGAGTTCATTTTTAGTGAATTGTTCTTATTGTAAGAACTCCTTCTTAGTTGGAGATTATTCCATCCCTTTCGAACTTCGGTTTGAATTGTAAAGTCGCTAAGGACTATAACTTAGAAGAATCTGTCCAGTGCACAGATACCTGCTGAGGCTTGCTCAGTTTAATCAACAAGTTATCCTGCCATTGTCAGGACCGTGGACGTAGGATCTTGTGTATCCGAACCACGTTAAATCGCTTGTGTTCTTTACTATTTTATTGCATATCATAACTGTTCAAAATCATATGTTTGCATAAAACGTGTTTCTAAAGCGCACAGCCAAAAGAACTTGATTTGTGAAAAGCGTTTTTCAAAACTGAGACGAATCTCCGGGCCCCACACTTATCCGCACAACGTCTCCGACTGAGTTTTGAACGACTGGCAAAAGTCAGTAGGAGAGCTCAGTAGTTGACCCACTCTGACCCTGTGATCGAAGTTACTATTTGGCACTGTTCATCAATTGCACTAAACAGCTCAGTTGTCCTTCAGTTTGAGAAGAAGAAACTGTGATCAGGTGTATTCACCCCCCCCCTCTACACCTGACTATCGTCTCCGGACCAACAGACATGAACCTATATTCCGTAACTTTATTTTAGGTTGGAAGTGTTTTATATTTTCAGAGGTCATTATTGATTCCACTTAAGTGAATTCATATATGTTCATCTACATCCCCTATTCATATATGAAATATCATAATTTTTAGAGTAGATCTAGGTCCTAAACTAATGGCTTAAAACAGACTAAAATTGTCCCAATTTGTAACGCTGTTTACCAATTACATTATATCTTTTAAAAGACTTGTCATTTTGGCATGAAACCAGTTCTTAAAGGACCTAGACTCTTTCAGGCATCCATATGTATAAGGTTAGAATTTATTGGATGAATATGTGATATGTGACACTATTTTTAATGAAGGTATTCTGCACTAGTTTAATAGCGCATTGAAACCTAATCACATTAGTGAGTATATAACAATGATATAGATTACAACCTAATGACTATAAGGTATTTTTGTATATTTCATGTTCGTACACTTACTACTGGAATATGTTGTTAGAACTCGGAGTTAAGTAGAAATGAGAAGTAGAGGAAAGTATTGATACACTTATAGCGTCTCACGTTCGGAACGATTCCTCTAAATAAGGTGGCGTATTAGAGCTAGAGATATTATTAGAATTTCTAGGACTATGAATTTTCGAAACGACTAAACCTGGGACATTATTGCAGGACCGATCGTGGAAGATAAATAACCCTCGGTTTTGAGAAGACTCGTATGATAAATTGATCGACTACAAAGTGGCTTATACTTTCTCTAAAAATTATCATTGAGTTATTAAACTCTATGAAATCTATTTATCCATGAAAGTTTTGTGCATTTAACTGTTTAATACTTCTATGTGAAAAATCGATCGAGGCTCTCGTCAGGCCTAACACGCTAGATGACGGTTAAAAATAGTGTACACATATGTTAGTAACACAAAGTGTTATCATCTTTGTGTACCAAGTACTAGCATGATATGAGGGACCCCTCGAGTTTCGACTCAAGGCCAAGGCCCAAATTATGAGAATCTAGAAGTAGCGGGAAAATGTGACACGAATGTGCACACCCAATGCATAATGTTTTGTATGGTTGGAACAGTTTCTTTTCAAAATCCTCCAATACATATATCATACATGGATAAATTGTTTTAATGTTTTCGAACTACTCTACCCACTGAGTACATTAGTACTCAATCCAAATGTTTTTAAATGTTTTCAGGTTAAGCGGCAAGCGGCGATGGGCAGAGCTGAGGAGGGGTAATGTGTAAATATGTTGCTCTCTTTTGGTTGTAGTGATTAAGCACTTTAGAATTATCGGGTTTATATTTTTAAAATGTTTGATACCTACCGAATTTGAACTATTTTCAGTTATGCTGCATATATATATATATATATATATATATATATATATATATATATATATATATATAGTTTCTATCTTCCTAATAACCAATTGGGTTATTTAAAATACTATTCAAATAAATATTTTAGTTTTCCAAAAATTGTTCAAAAATCTGATTTTATATACATTTTTATGTGGCGTCTCAGATGACACTCACGTGATTGCATTTGGGTCGTCACAACTTACACCTCCAACTTCTTTTGACTCGATCTCACTCGTTTTAAGTCCAAATCTCGAGCCGTCTTCATCCATTTACTCGTATCGAGTTGTACTTCGACTCCATCACGCTCAAAACCATGATTTTCACCCATTTATATGCAATTTCAACAAAAAGGCAAACAAATATCACATTTTACAAAATTAAGCAAATTCAATCCAAATATTTGTTTCCAAACATGATTTTTCATTTAAAATCGACATCAAAACACGATACAAACTAGGAAAAAACCATGTTTGTCAGCTGCCCTCAGGACTGAAAAAGAGATAATCTATGCTGTAACATTCAAATCCAAGATTGTTGCTATACTTGTCGTTTTTGACACATGTCTAGATCTCTTCCAACGGATCTGTTCATGAGTCATTGATCGTGTCCTACTTAGACCTCTACCCACAAGTATATGGGGTGTTGGAATATAGGTGGTGAGCAAGGTCGTCTTCCAAAGGACTATGTGGTTAATTCTGTAACTACTCCTATTCGGATGCTTAAACTCTATCTAGACGATGAAAACTCAGCGGGGTGATTAATCCTAGGAAATAATTGAAATAAATCTAAGCTAATGGCAATAAAGAAGCTAAATTGATGAAAATCCAAGAGAAGATATTCTAGGGGTAGACACTAATGATATGCTAAAGGATCTAGCTTACTTGAGTTTGCTACGGTTACTTACATCTATTTATGAGCGACATCGGATATAGCCTAACTACCTCTCGGTGAACTTAGACCGTGGATTCTAGATTAAGACTATCGTCTCCAATTCATCGAAACCTAGAACTCCCAAAAGCCCTCGAGTCTATTGTCCTCACCTGTATCCCGCAACCTCTCGGTCTATTGGAAAGAGGTGCTCTATGCTCCTAATCTAGAATTAATTCTCAATTCTCGTTTATCGCATTAGTTCCATGGATAAGTTTAAATGGTGATCAATCATTCAAACAATCATCAAAAGCAAGAGCATAGAGAAATAGAGTAAATTAACCATAAGCAAATCTAGTAAACATCAATTCTCAAACAAACTCATCAAGTCTAACCCCTAGAATATGAATTTTAGCTACTCATGTTCTTGATTAGCAAAATACTCAAATCATAGCAAGTCAAAGACATGAGAAAGCAAGGGTAAAAGAAAATGCAAACAAATCCTAAAGCCTTGTCTTAAATCTTGATTGCTTGACTCCTTCTTCTTCAATCTTCACACAACTTCAATGGTGGAGAATGGAAGATTTTGGGTGTTTGGAGAAAATGGAAGATTCTGGGTGCTTGGGGGAGAAGGGATGGATTTGAAGAGTGAAAAGGGTTAAATTTTGTGTGGTAGGTGAGTTATGGTAGCTAGGGCTTCAAGTTATGGCTTTATATAGTGACCCGGGTCGAAACCGGGTCAAAACTGGATAATCCGCGAGAAACAGTGCCGAAAATGACCCCGACGCGGTTGCGTCGGGGTAGCATCAAGTCCTTTTCCTTCTTCTCTGTAACGCCCCAGACGCGGTCGCGTCGGGGTCCTCACAGTTTACAACTCTAAACTTCTTTTGACTCATTTCATTCGTTTCTTATCCAAATCTCGATCCATTTTCGGCCACGTGACCCCAACGAGCTGAACTTTAAGGCCCAACTTTCCTTTTAATATCAAAATAGGTCTTCATCCTCCTGAAAAATCAATAGAAACCAACCCAAGAAGCATGTTCTTCGAAATTGATGAACTATGCAAACACAACATGTACAATTATGATTTTTCTTGGTAAATAAACAACATGTAAGCTCTCTAAGACCTATAAAATCCATGTTTGTCAACCCCCCAAACTTAAACTGTTGATCGTCTCGAACAACAAAAAGAAGAAGAAGACGAAGGCAACAAACATGGAAAAGCGAGGCTTCAAATTTTCTCAACAAAAATAAGTTGTAGATAAATCCCATAATCCATCTCTTGCATACACCAACAATTATCAAAGCTTGGCCAAATTGAATTCAATATCCTCACAAAAGGGTAAATCAATCCCTCACTCTCAAGTGTATTATGTGGGATGTGTTTACACTCAATTCAAGTCAAACATGCAATCTACCATAAGCTTGCAAATCATCTAACCTCTCTATCGCACACTGTAAGTTCTCACTAAGATCACAAAGGTCTTTGATAAGGGTCGTAATGTTGGCTCTTTGGAAGGGTGAGGAATATTTGGCTAAAGTGACTCATATAACCCAATTTGCATATAACATTTTCATATCATATACTCATCACTTCATATGATCTTTTATCTTCATTCCCACAATTCCAACTAGCTCATCTTTGACATTAAGCTCTTCTCTAACCCAAGTTACATCTCTTTTCTTTTAGCACCACCTTTTTTTTTCATTTTCTTGTGGGTGCGCATAATTCCAACAATTGAACACTTTCAACACTTGCATCTCAAGATAACATTTTTCATTCTAACTCATTCATCATTTTTCAAAACCTACACCTCCAA
Source organism: Lavandula angustifolia (assembly GCA_028984105.1). Lineage (NCBI taxonomy): Eukaryota > Viridiplantae > Streptophyta > Magnoliopsida > Lamiales > Lamiaceae > Lavandula > Lavandula angustifolia. The sequence goes on along the minus strand of CM054819.1, from coordinate 11,206,625 downwards.
GTCTCTTAAGCTCACATCCCTTCCCATTAGGCTAGATCAAAGAAAATGGTTAAGGCTCAAAAGGGGTGAACTAGGATATTCATGCTTGGGTCACTTCTTTGGGTAAGTGTAGTTATGAAGCATGGCCTAAGATCATCTCATAGTCGACTTACAAACGCAACCTCAAGGAAGATACCATGGCAAGTTCTAGAGATCAACATGCAAGCCCGAACAAAATCACACAAGAAAGGAGATCGACCATAAAATGTGATAGTCATAGCTCAAGTCTCACGAAGGCTCTTTGATTTCAAACTCAAAAAGGCCAAATCTCTAAAAATGGCTAAAGCATGCTCAAGACTTCATATAAGACTCATAAACAACATTTTCTCAACACAAACCATAGCATCTCATCATTAGCCTCATCAACAAATCAACCAAACCATGTAAGCAAGCACCAAACATGAAGTAGCAAGACAATAGGAGACAAGCAAACTAAAAGAAACAAAACAAGAAAAGAAAAAACACAAACTAAAGACAAAAAGCACTAAAAGAGAGAGACAATCAAGACACGACTCCCTCCCCCCAAACTTATTGAACATGAAGGGAAGATAAGTTTGAATAAAGGAAGTGTGCTAGATTGTCGCAAACTCACCGGATTAATTTTGAGGAGGGGGATAGTCCAAGGAGATCACCGTCATCTCCTTCCTTTGCTCCGGCCAAAAGTAAGCTTTCACTCTTTGACCATTAACACGAAATGGGGCTCCATCATGGCCAATCAATTCCATCGATCCATTCTTTATCACTTGACCAATAACGAAAGGTCCCGACCACTTCGACTTTAATTTCCGAGAAAGAGTGAAAGACGAGAATTAAAGAGCAAGACCTCATCTCCGGGGGCAAACTCCCTCTTCTTGATCAACCGATCATGAAATCTCTTGATCCTCTCCTTATAAAGGCTTGAATTCTCAAAGGCCTCACACCAAAACTCATCCAATTCATTAAGTTGGAGAACCCTCGCTTGACCCACGGTTTTAAAGTAAAAATTCAACTTCTTGACCGCCCAATATGCTTTGTGCTCAAGCTCTACCGACAAATGGCACAACTTCCCAAATACCATTTGATATGGAGACATTCCAAGAGGTGTCTTGTAGGCCGTTCTATAGGCCCAAAGGGCATCATCAAGCAACATCGCCCAATTCTTTTGATTGATACTCACCGTTTTCTCTAGAACTTGCTTGATTTCCCGGTTGGCAAGCTTGGTTTGCCCATTGGCTTGTGGATGGTAGGCGATGGCGATCCTATGCTTCACTCCAAATTTGGTCAAGAGGTTAGCAACCCATTTGTTGCAAAAGTGGCTTCCTCCATCACTTATCAAAGCACGAGGAGCTCCATATCTCAACAAAATGTGCTTTTGGACAAATTTCAACACAACTTTAGCATCATTTGCTTGAGTGGGGATAGCCTCTATCCACCTCGACACATACTCCACCGCCAACAAGATATATTGAAATCCATAAGAAGTGGGAAAAGGCCCCATGAAATCAATCCCCCAAACATCAAAAAGCTCCACTTCGATAATGTTGGTCAAAGGCATCTCATGTCTTTTAGAAATTCCACCGGTTCTTTGACATCTATCACAACCACTCACAAAGACATAGCAATCTTTGTAAATAGTTGGCCAATAAAAACCACATTGAAGTACCTTCATGGCCGTGCGGTTGGCTCTAAAGTGGCCTCCACTAAAGGAGGCATGGCAATGATGAATGATGGAAGACCATTCTTCTTGTGCTACACACCGCCGAATCACCATGTCGGCACATCTCCGGTAGAGGAAAGGTTAATCCCACATATAAAACTTGACATCAAGAAAGAACTTCTTTCTTTGATAGCTTGACATGTCCGGAGGTTTAACACCGGAAATACTAAAATTGACTATATCCGCATACCATGGAGAAGTGGCTTGCACTTGTAATATTTGCTCATCCGGGAAGCTTTCATTAATAGGAACTCCATGATCTTCTCCTTCCACCGGGCCTTCAATTCGAGAGAGGTGATCGGCAATCACATTCTCACATCCTCTTTTGTCCCGGATCTCTATATCAAACTCTTGAAGTAATAAGAGCCATCGAATAAGCCTTGGCTTTGCATTCTTCTTGTCAAATAGATATCGGATGGCGGCATGATCGGTATGAACAATGGACTTCGTTCCAACCAAGTAAGGTCGAAACTTGTCATATGCATACACCACGACAAGTAGCTCCTTCTCGGTTGTGGTGTAGTTGGCTTGAGCCTTGTCAAGCGTCCTACTCACATAATAGATCACCCGGAAGATCTTGTCTCTCTTTTGCCCCAAAGTCGCCCCTACGACAATATCACTTGCATCACACATGAGCTCGAAGGGTAGACTCCAATCCGGCACTATCAATATGGGAGCACTCACCAATGCCTTCTTAAGACACTCAAAGGCCTTCAAACAATCCTCCCCAAACTCAAACTTGACATCTTTCTCAAGCAAGCGGCTCAAAGGCTTTGAAATTTTTGAGAAATCCTTGATAAATCGCCTATAGAACCCGGCATGCCCTAAGAAACTCCTCACGGTTTTCTCATTAGATGGTGGTGGTAATTTTTCAATGGCAACAACCTTTGTCCGATCCACTTCCAATCTGCTAGAAGGCACCTTGTGCCCAAGCACAATCCCTTCCTTACCATAAAGTGACATTTCTCCTAATTTAAGACAAGGTTGGTGTCTTCACATCTCTTCAAAACAAGGCTAAGATTATGCAAGCTATGATCAAAAGAATTATCAAAAACCGAGAAATCATCCATGAAAACCTCCATCACATTCTCAATTAATACATGAAAAATAGCATCATTCTTTGAAAAGTAGCCGAGGCATTGCATAAACCAAATGACATGCGTCTATAAGCAAAGATACCATAAGGACAAGTAAAAGCCGTTTTTTCTTGGTCCTCGGGAGTTATCATGATTTGGTTATAACCCCAATATCCATCAAGGAAGCAATAAAACTCAAAGCCGGCTAGTCTATCGAGCATTTGATCAATAAAAGGGAGGGGAAAATGATCCTTCCTAGTGGCGACATTCAACATTCTATAATCAATACACATCCTCCAGCCATTTACCACCCTAGTAGCAATAAGACCATTCTTCCCATCCTTCACAACCGTCATCCCCCCTTTCTTAGCAACCACTTGAGTTGGGCTAACCTACTCACTATCCGAAAATGGCAAAAATAATCCCAGCATCTAACAACTTCAAGACTTCCTTCCTAACCACCTCTTGCATTATCGGATTCTTCTTTGAATTTGCCTTTTAGGTTTATACTCATCTTCCATCAAAATCTTATGCATGCAAATTGAGGGGTTAATTCCCTTTAAATCTGAAAATTGACCACCCTATAGCCGACTTGTATTCCCTCAAGATTCTAAGCAATTTTTCAAGTTCAATGGGAGAGATAGGATGATACGATTACCGGATATGTCTTGTCTTCACCAAGGAAAGCATATTTGAGATGCTCGGGAAGTGGTTTCAACTCGAGGGTGAGAGTATTCTTGTCATCCTCTTCTTCCTCTTGCTTCTCATCCTTGAGCTTCATGAAACAAGATTCATGTTTGGGAATTTCTTGCACATAACTCATAGAAGTGGAGTAATCAACTTGTTCACCCTTGATAGTGTTCCCAACAAGAGAATGAGATGGAGATGAGTTAAGTAGGCACTCCTCTAATGGGTCCCTTGGAGCTTGAAACTCCTTCCAATCTATGCAAGACTCCACCGTCTTCAGCACCTTGCATTCTTCAATTTCCTTCCTTCCTTCATCTTTATCATGAAATTTAAGGGCTCTAAAAATGGAGAATGTGTGGCTTTCATCATTCACACGAAGAGTAAGCTCGCCTTCCACCACATCAATTAGAGCTCTTCCCATAGCAAGGAATGGCCTCCCAAGGATAAGAGGTATATCCTTGTCTTCCGCCATATCTAATACAACAAAATCCACCGGGAAGATGAAATTATACACCTTAACCAACACATCTTCCACAATCCCTTTTGGATAAGATATAGATCTATCCGCCATTTGGAGGGCGATTGTGGTTGGCTTTATCTCTCCAATCTCGAGCTTGGTGAAAATAGAAAGAGGCATCAAGTTGATGCTAGCTCCAAGATCACATAAGACTTTCCCAAACTTGTCTCTTCCAATGTCACATGGAATAGTGAAGCTTCCGGGATCCTTCAACTTGGGAGGTAGTTTCCTTTGAAGAATGACACTACACTCCTTGGTGAGATTAACCGTCTCAAATTCCGCCAATTTCCTCTTCTTATCCAAATATCGATCCGTTTTCGGCCACGTGACCCCAACGAGATGAAATTTAAGGCCCAACTTCACTTTTCTTCAAAATAGGTCTTCATCCTCCTGAAAAATCAATAGAAACCAACCCAAGTAGCATGTTCTTCGAAATTGATGAACTATGCAAACACAACATGTACAATTATGATTTTTCTTGGTAAATAAACAACATGTAAGCTCTCTAAGACCTATAAAATCCATGTTTGTCAGTGAAGACTATAAATAGAGATCGAGCTTTAAGAGTAGAAGACACCGGGAACACCACGCATTAAAGCATTTAAACTCCAGCGAATTCAAAGCAAATTCAGTGAAGAACTTTCTTCATATATAGACATCTTATAGTTCTTTTCTCTAGAGATACTATGTTTCCATTCTCTATTCTAAGCTAGCCTTGATAGATCATACGCTTAGATACTAAAGGAGTTCATATTTGTTGAGATGTTCTTATTGTAAGAACTCCTTCTTAGTTGGAGAATCTCAAACCTCGTGTTTGAAACCTTGTAAAGTTACTAGGATAGTAACTAGAGATATGTTCAGTGAATGGATCGACTGAGACTTGCTCAGTATAATCAATACAAGACCTCCTGAGTTTTCAGAACACTGGACGTAGGATCCTGCATATCCAAATAACATTAAAAACTGTCTGCGTATTTATTGTCTTATTAGTTTACTGTTCACTCTACATAAAATCGATATGAAAAATCATAAGTCAGATTTTCAGTAAAACTGAACATATGCACAAGCAAAACTTGAACAGTTTTCAGTAAAAACGTTTTCCAAACAAGAGACGATAAAAATTGGGCCTACACATTCCGCACTATATTCTTGTACTGAGTTTACTGTAGACTGACTGAAGTCAGTAGAAAGTATTCACTATCTTGAATCACTTTGCCCACGCGATCAGAAAACGTCTCTAGACCAAGAATTGGTATCAGACCGGTGTTCTTCTGATCACCATTTTTCTGAATACAGTGGTCTACTTGAATAGATCCTGAAAACGCTTTTCATTGCATTCTCATTTCTTTCACTGCATCCTATACTGTATTTCTACAATGTCTGATATGTCAGGTATAAAGACGGCGCCCATGTTCTCATTTGAGAACTATGAGATTTGGCGTGTAAAAATGGAAGCACATCTGACATCGTTGCATGACAGCATGACGGAAGTTCTAGAGAAAGGACCTATCGTTCCCATGATTGCTAGAGTTACAGAAGTTCGAAGCATTTTGCATGCTTCGAGGAGAACCAATTGATGACTTAAGTATCAGATTCACAACTCAGATTAACGTCATCAACGAACTGGGAAATATGTTCACCAATAAAGAGATGAACACTAAGATCTTACGAGCTTTAACTAGACCTAAGTGGTATTCTTTTGCCACTTATTTGAGACGTTTAGATCTTAACATTATCACTCCTGATGTCATATTTTTAGAACTCAAAGCTGAGAGTTCGAATACAATCTTCCTCAACCAAGCTTGAGTGCTCCTGCTGACATTTCAATGGATCACGCCCATAAAGCAATTGTCAACACACCTATAAAGCAACTGTCAGCACACCGGGAGCAAGTCTTTCAGCAGCAAATCAGTTAATAGCAAGCATGATGTCTATACCCACCAGATAATCTTGCTGAACAATATGTCTTTCTTGTCGCGAAGTACCAGAAGGAGAAGGACAAACTCAGAAAGATGAAGAGAGTTGCCAATAACTCTCTTGGTAAGAATGATAGCTATAAAAAGAAAGAAGAGTCTAACTCTCAATCTAAATGCGGGAACATTGAGACGATTGCCACTACAACCAATGATACATCGAGAGGTAGTTTTATTAAATAAGAAACACTTATAAAATTATTTTATCGATTGGGGGTATTGGTGATATAAATCATGCGTATTTTAAGTTGACAAATTTAACCCAAACTGTAAAATTTGATGAATTAATGCACGAGCTTTCTAGTTTTTACAATTCAAGTCATGCTTCGATTCCCAAAATTTTCGGGCTGCCAGAATGCTGAGTTGGACGCTATGTGGAATATAAGAAACTTATTGTTTACTGATACTCCTAATTTATTTTATTGAGTAACTTGCAGGTGATACCTTTTGATGTGTATATGATAAACTCCAAAGAACAGTCTCGGTAGAATTTAAACCCATAACCATTGGTTACATTCTTACCACTTAACCCCATATCATCCCATTGGCACACCAATACTCCTAAGTTTTTATTTCAAATATTTGAGCATTAAGAACGCCGATCAATACTCCTAATTTTTTATTTCAATATTCGAGCATTAAGAACGGGAGTCCGCTACTTTTAGTGCACAACGGTTTGGTTTGGTTCGGTTTTTTATGTATTTTAGGAACCGAACCAAACACATAGAAATGGTTCGGTTCGGTTCGATGAATTTTTCTATATCGGAACCGAACCGAACCGAACCACTTATAAATGGTTTGGTTTGGTTCGGTTCCTCGGTTCACCTTTTTATTTATTTATTTATTTTTTAAATCCTAAATAATGTAAGAATAATAGTTTATAGGATGTCACTCATTCCGAACTTATAATTATAGAGTTGTTACTCCTTTCTCTTCATTTGTATAGATTAGAATTGATCTTAACTTAAATCTAATATCTAAATCTAATAATATTCTCATATAAGAAATACAAAATATTAAATAAAAAATTAAAAAATAGGATATTGGTTCGGTTCGGTTCGAACCGTTCAAAAATTTTTGAAACCGCGAACCAAACCGAATGTAAACGGTTTCTAAAAAAATAAACCGAACCAAACTGTAAAACCGAACCGAATCGAATCGCATTTTTCGATTTGATTTGGTTCGGTCCGATCGATTTCACGGTTCGAAGCTGAACCACTTACACCCTACTCATAACTATGAGGTATGAAGTATAAACACGACCAAACACGAACACTCTTTACACGTTGCGTTGTTTCAAGCCATTAATTTGATGGCATTGCCACTTCTCTAAATTGCCAACTTTTAAAGTTCTAGTAATAACCACCGAATAAACACGAATCATAAATCTAGAAACAATTTTTTGGATTTGACATGAGTGTGCTTGGGTTCTCAATAATTTAGGAACAATGAGGATATCAAGTTTTGATGCTTGCATAAGAAAGATAGCACTGTTGTCAAATCCGGTGAACAAGAAAGCCGGATTAGCATCTGGTTCAAGATGGCTTTCCGTTGAAAGTGGCACCGGCGAAGACTTTGATGAAGTATTGGGTACTGGGAAGAGGTTCGCAGCTGTTTGGGGTAATGGAGATTTTGGGCGACTGGGTTTAGGCAATTTGGAGTCGCAGTGGAGGCCTAAGCCTATACCGCCATCAGCTTTTGGTGATCAGAATTTGAAGGAGGTCGCTTGTGGTGGCGCTCACACACTTTTCCTCACCGGTGATTTGCCAACTCTGTAATTTTAAATAATCGGATTTATTATTTTATGGAGAGTGACTGTGTGCCTCTTCTTTTGGCAATGTGGTGTCTATTATTTCGAATCTGGATTCGTGTTGAAGTTTCTTTGGCACGATTATTGTTATTTTGTTTAGTTAAAGATGTAGATGAATTAGACGGCAGACTTTAATTTAAAGATTGCAGTGACATTTTCTTATTTAAAGAGGGGAAAGAAAAGAAAATCTTGGTTGGGAAGTACCTCATAAGATAATGGTTTTCTGGAAAAAGGAAGTTCTTAAGTTAATCTACATTGCTATCGCCTCATTTTTCACTAGTACAAATTGTATAAATGTTTCTGAAGAGTAAATTATGTCATTTCTTGGAGTTCATCTGCCTGTGATCATTTGCCTATGACTAACGAGTGATTCTGGCTTTGAGAAATGAAATTATCACTTGTTCATATCAACATTTTTTAGCTTTTGTAAAGTCAATGACGGTGTTAGCTTTTATGCAAAAACCCCGGGTTTCTTTTTCGTCTCACTGTTATTGTAACTGTTTTTGAAACATGAGGCATAAGCTAGCAAATTTCTCCTTGTGGTTTGATTGCTGGCATTTGCTAACATGAAAATATTTTCGAGGAGAGTCAGAAGTTTTCTTTTGCTCTGTTTCGTCTGTATTATTTCACCTTCCCGGGCCAGTTATGTACTTTAAGAAAGGTCATATTTTAGTCGAAAAGGGAGCGAATAATTGCAGAAAGTGTTATTGAAGAAAATTGCTTGCTTTTTTGCTAGGTTGTTTATTCATACAATGCACTTTATGCGAAGTAAATTAATCAGGACCTGGTGTGTCATTCATCTATTTTTTATACTTTGGCACAACTGAATGAGAAACTTAGGTGGTTGTTATAGCTTTAGAATGGCTGCTACATTTTATAATAGTCTAGGTATTGAAATTTGTTGTATTTCCTCATGCTCATAAAGTATCTTGGTTCTGCAGAAAATGGAGATATTTATGCCACTGGGCTTAATGACTTTGGACAGCTAGGTATATTGGGGACTCGAAATCATTCAACTGTATGTTTTCTCAATTCTCAACACACGTGACAGTTTTGACAGTCCAATTACTTTATCATTTGATGGTCCAATTACTGTTGACTTCCCTAAGCTGCTAGCCTTTTTTATCTTTTTAATTGAGTTTGATGCTTTTTTGAGCTTCTCTAACAATCTCTTTTTTTTTTAAGCGAAAATTTGGTCCCATGCACTATGCTGTGCTTTTTTTTTTTGTTAATCTTCAGTTGGAATTATCATTTGTTGCACTTGAAGATGATCTTTTGGTGGCTGTAGACATATCTTGTTTAGGAAATAGAACGGTCTATTCCTACGATGATATTCCCCCACTCTCCTTCCTATCAGTCCACACTTTTGTCAGATGGTAGCTGATTTTCATGATTCTAAACTATGTGATTGCCCAGTTCATTCATGCACTGCCAATTTATGAAAGAAATGCTTGCATTTGTGAAAAAGAAGCTAGTTATGTTATGATTTAGAGTCCAAATTAATTATGACTTCTGCATCCAGCTCTTCTGAATCAAGTATAGTAATGTCTATTGAGAGACCTTTGATTAAGAGAAAGGTGTATGTTAATAGTGGAGGACTATTTTGTTTTTTGTTAATAAAAGAAACAAGAATAAATATGATCGGATTTTGTGCATACTAATCAGTTAAACTTGTTCAATTGAATATGAATTATTAGAATTTAATTAATTCAAAAACTGATTAATATATCAATGGATTTCAAGCAAATTGATTTCGCTATTCATAATTGTTACAGGAGCCTCACAAGGTGTCCAATATTACTAAAAAGATTGTTAAAATCTCAGCTGGTTACCACCACTCTGCTGCCATTACAGGTTCAGCATTCAGTATTATATTTCTGTTTTTTGTTAGCAAGTAATTTTATTATCATATCCCAAAGTTTTTTTACTTTCTTATCTTGCACTGTGAGTGCGGAACTGCGGACTAGTTACCCTCTTCTTTTGTAGAATATTATGACCAAGCACAACAAAGAGATTACTGATATCCTGTATTTCGATGATCTTTCTGTGAATGCTTGTCGAGCCTCATTCTTTAAATAAGCATTTTAACACCATGTATTGATCTGAAGTTATTACTTAGATACTTACTGCTTGTTAGGCGAGTATGTTTTTCTTAATGTGCTCAATTTTTCAATATAGTTGTATCTTGTAATTTCCTGTTCATTTTTGGGTCAGCAGAAAAGCATGTCAACCAGCGAACGAATTTCCCACTCCTAGAATGCTTTGTAATTTCTTTTTCGTTTCATCTCAAAATGTCTTGCTCTTGCCTACTAGAATCAAGGAACTTAGTGTGCGGTGTTTGAATATCTGAGTTTAAATGCTCCAGTTTAGGAGACCATATACCTAAGAATGCCTTCGTTGTTCTTCTACTACAGAGTAAAGAACTATATTACTACATTAAGCTCCATCACTTGCCACGCAAAGCTTTTTGTGGAGCTTGGAGCACTTTTATCTAAGGGCTTACTTGTCAGAATGTTCTGGTGAGAATATCTAGAGACAACCTTTTCGTTCCTTCATTGTATTCTCAGTGCATTCATATAATCCAGATACTTTACTCGCTACTTCCAATTAAAAAATAAAATAAAACCCAAATCCAAGTCTGACCAATCTATTAACAGACAATTGGGACTTTTGGGTCCTGTTTCTAATTGTATTCTAGAATATGTTAACATGAGACTTTTAAACTTTCTAATGCCATCTTTGAATTTAGAACCGAACATCTCTTTGCCTATTTGGATTTGGTTTTGTAGTATGGACCTGCATCATTAAAATCCAAAGTAACTAAATTATTCCACATATAATGGCATGTTTACTACCCCAGAATGGAAAGCTACTAGTTGAGCCAATATTTGTCCTGAATCCTGATTAAGCATTAATTTTTTTGCTGATGACTCCAAATGTGCATAAATGTGAATCATTGTCGCACTGTAGAAGAGGTATATTATTTGTCATTGCACACTTGACTTTATCCTTTTAGAATAACATATTAAGCAAGACTATTGGCGATTCATGGCTCTAACAGTATCCAATATATCATCTTTAATTATTTATTATTTTTCTGCAGTATCAGCCCAGCCTGGGTTGACCGGGCTCTGATCCTTCAAATCCTCAAATAACCCTCATTAGAAAGTAATTTATCCTTTACAATTTCGGTCAATCTAAAAATTTTATGTTATAAGGTTCCTTCGGGTTGCTTTGTGATCAGAAAGTAGAATGATGCTTTAGCTTTGGTAAAGGTTGCTTGAAAGAGCTAATGTTATCATTAGCTTATGACATTACTCCTTGAGGTGATGCTTTAGACAACTGCCTCAGGGCCTATGCCTCTCTTTTTTTTCTCTCAATCATAAATTGCGACAGCAACACCCGTTGACACAGTAGGATGCTATAATATGTTTGTAATCGTTGGAAGGTTGTTGGAGTGTTCTTTTATTCTAGTCTTTTAACAGTAAAATATTTCATTGCAAGATTGTTCTGATACAACTATATTTATAGTGTTTAACTTTTATTCTATATCTTCTCTGGAGGCAGAGGATGGAGAACTGTATTTATGGGGAAAGAATGCAAGTGGACAACTTGGCCTTGGAAAAAGTAATTGCACTGGCTTCAGTCTTGTGATTTTGTTTTCAGCATTTTCCATGTTTCCATGTCTATTACATTACCTTAATGTAAAGTGTCACTCAGTTTCAAACTTGCCAAAACTGTTTGATACAGATACTCCTATTTGACTATGGTATGAGAGTGCTTCCTGTATGGGTTTAAACAGATTCACATTAGATCATTTCTTTCATATTGTGATGAAATATCAAAGGGAGAAAGGAATTGTATTCGTTTTGTATATGGCTAATGATACAGGCATACAGGTATTAAATAGGAGAGGATAAGAGAAAACTATATCATTTCTAAATCCGAAAGGGTTATCTATCAAACTCCCATACTTCAAGGGATTAATCTATTTGCAAGCCTTGTGCAACTTAACTCTTTTTGCCATTACTTGAAAGCTAGTGTCTTTCATCATTACCAATTTCTAATGTTAGAATTTTAAATTTTCATTCATTAAGATTTCTAACTCTAAAGATTAAACTGTTCAGAATCATCACTTACCCTTAGTATCAATCTGCAGAGGCACAAAAGATTATTCCTCTTCCCTGTAAAGTTCAGTGTTTGGACGGAGTTGCCATTAAAACAATATCATTGGGGTTTGAACACTCAATTGCTATCACAGGTGGGAACGTTGATGAACTTCTATTTTTGGGAATATTACACCGTGTTCAGAATCTATAATCCTATTGCTCCATTGACTATTTATTTTCCATGGTTCTGTATCTGTTGCCAGGCAATGGTGAAACTCTAAGTTGGGGCGGAGGGGAGTGTGGAAGGCTTGGTCATGGACACGAGTCGAGCATTTTGGGGTTTCAAAAGAGCAGCAGGTTATTTTATTATCAGAATGGATATAATCGTCCAGTGCTAAATAACAGAACCCCAACACCTTGTTTATTAAAATACTAAGTACCAGGTTTGATTATTTTCATTAATTGCTTTAACAAAAATAGAAATGCATAAAAACCAAATGATGTTTTTATAAATGGAATTTGGTAAATGATATTAGGTTTTTTCTTCTGTAGGAAGCAGAAAAGCTAAGACTAGTAGATCATTTACATTTGTGGTTCAAGTCTTAATTCTTTGTTTGGTTATAGAATAGTTAGTCCAACTTTCATGGGTTCAGTTCTAAATAATCTATGTTTCCAGAGGCTTTGATGTTAGACACAGGCATGGATCATAAATTGAATTTCCTGTACCCTTGACAAGATTAATTGAAGTTAGCAGAGATCTTTATCCTTATTATTATAATATTGTAAATTACCTTTTTCTTCCTCTGCAGAGGAATAATCTTCTTCCTTTGAGTTTTCTTTAAGACTCTAGAACCATAATTCTAGTTCTTAAGTTTTGAGTTTCTTTTCTAATGGAATAACTTTCAAAGTTTTTTACAATATGGAGGATTCAGATTGACCTATAGTTGAAGAACTTTTTATTTTACTTTGGACTCGTTTTGAGTTTTATAATAATGTAGGATAAGTTCAAGTTTTCTAGCCTCAGTAGCAAAAATCCCCTGAGCAACATATATGGGAGGGTCGCTCCATAAAATAAAGCTTTCTTCTCATCCCAAGATAGATTTATATCGTAGGAGAACAGAAATCGAATTGAATTGAGGCAAACAAATGGAGAGAACATAAGCTCGTCTATATTTTTCGGCTACCATACGACCTTTGTAGCTTAGGAGTACATTCAGCGAGTAATCATCCAACTACAAGCAACAATATCATCCTAAGGGAGTGCAGGCACAAGCTCCCAAGTATACGAGAGATAAGGGTAGGCATTTCTCATCCATAGCAGCCTGCCTGCTGGGCAGGGTATTGATATGCCTAGAGTAAGTACAGAGGAATTAGAAACAACAAAGGAGTGAATGCGATATGGTTAGACAAAGAATGTCTAGTGCAAGAACGAATACTTTTGCAGAGAGCTGCTAACTAAGGATTAGGCTAGGGACATGAAATAGGTTGTGGTCTCTAATATCTCATATACACCAGCTTAGGAGGAGAAACAACTCGGAGGAGGAGATTGATGCATACTCGAGGTTTGACTTTGAGTCACGGGACAGAGATTCACCGAAGAAGAAGATGAGTTAGATGAAGGACAAAGCAAGAGCTGTAATAATTGTTTTATTTGTATCAGTTCCAGCTTATTTTTCCTTCAACTCATTGAAATTATGTTCAATCACATAATTTATGGCCATAAAACATTTCTATTATTTAACTAAAAGTAGAACAAAGACAATCAACGAAATCAACGATTACATCTTTCTATCAATTCGTCTTCAGATCGTTATCCTTTATTACTTGCCTGCAAATGAAGGCATTAGGGATATGGACCATGTATGCATAAAGGAGTAGAAGCCAAGAATGAGATTTGAGCAACATATTTGGCCATTTCCTTGAAGTGCTATGTTGATAAGGCTCCTTTGGAAGATAAAACTTAATTGCGGCTTTAAGTTGGTAGAAATCATCAAGAGGTACTCCCCCCCATGATTTTGACCCGTGCTTGGCCATCAATTAACTAAATAACTATCAAAATGGAAAAATCTCTTACTTTTGAATATGCAATATTCAATCTCAAGATTAGTAGAACCTCTTCAAATTGATTATGCAATTAAAACCACCACTAGGTTAAGGAAACTGAATGCAAGCTAGGCCATGGGGCTCGCGGTGAGGCAGCACTGGTAACTCGGACTCTTTCTCTTCAAGGAAGTCAATTCAGTTTAAAAAATCTTATTCTCGGCCAACATGGCCACACTTGATTAGTATTGTAATATGCAAATGACTGGATATATTACCAGATATATTTTGTTTTGTATGTGTTTAAATTGTTTTTAGCTTCTCTAAAACTTTATATTTTTTGCTGGTACTGAATGCAGTGAGTATACGCCACGTCTAGTGAAGAGTCTTGAGGGAATTCAGGTGCAATACTTGATTACTTCATCTTAACCTTATCATTTGATTCTTTTTATCACTGTGTTCTGATATTGTTTTTCACAATTTCAGGTTAAAAGTGTTGCTGCTGGAATGTTGCACTCTGCCTGCATTTCTGGTATACTTAGTCTTTGGTCATTGATGTGCTCTTCTGTTGGATATGAAGCCATAGCTTCCTAGCTTAAAATGTGTTTGTGTGTCGCAGCAAATGGCTCTGTTTATTTTTTTGGTGAAAGAGAACTAGGAAAATGGGTAAGATTTAAACATTCAATTTATGAAGCTGATCTGTACTTTTGTTTCAAACTTATTATTCTAGCATCTCACTACATATGTTTTATTCCAAATGTCAGGGTTTTGGAAAAGCAAAGAACGCAACAACACCATCTATAATTAGCACACTGCCATTTTCCAAGGAAGTTGCTTGTGGTGCTTACCACACCTGTGTTATTACAAGTAATCATTAATCATATTATATTTCCCTATTAGCAGTAGATGAGCATATAAATCATTGGAAGTTGGGTATTTGAGAAGTTTTTACTTCTGTAAAAGTTGACACCATCAGTTGATTACCACTATGTTTCATTTTCAGAAGTTTTATTTGCGTTAACTTAGGTCAATCTGCCATTGGTCAGTTAAGCAGAATCAAGGCATAACTCTAAACTAGGCTTGTGTATCTAAATTCTAGTAAATACAATACGTCGCCAGACTCACAGGGTAGGGACTCCAAGGCAAGACTGAAACAACTCCCCAGCTAAATTTGTTACGAACCATGTACCTCCTCCCCCATCCTCTGTAGCCGCGGGACTTCCAAACCCCGCTCTATTTCCAGCACTCCCCCCCCCAACAATACCATGGGGGAATCCTCCTCTGCGGCGCCACACATAGCCATCATAGGCGGCCTCCTGGAATGGAAGGCGGAGGGGAAAGAGGAGAAAGAAGGGAACGGGGGGCAGAGGAAGGAGGGGGATCCGGGGAGAAGGGGGGAAAATAAAGGTGGGAGATCATATCCCTGCAGCTGGCCTCTTTTGGATATTAACAAATGCTTACTAGGGAGGAGGTCTATAAGTTGCCCGGGGAAGACAAGAAGGAACAGGAAAGTGGGCCCAATCCAATCATCACCCTTTTGCTTCATATAGCCCATTTCCATTCCAAAATCAATCTATCTACTTTACTACCTACTTTTTTATTCTCAAATTCTAGGAAGTGGTGTGAAGAAGAGAGTCTTTTCCTCTTCTGTGTAAATTAATCCTGCACTCTATCGTCCATAATATAAGTTGCTATTTCAGTTCTACTTCTCTTGTTTCTGTTCTCTCATTGTGCTTGTGTGTAAGTCTGGAAGTTGCAAACTCCATATCATCAAAATAGTTTGCAACATAAATTCTATTACAGTAACTTCTTATAGATCATTGCAGTTTTTCAGTTCCAACCAACATGGCTTGTCACATTAGTTTTAACATTTTTTTTCTCATTCCTTCCAGTCTTTAGAATTGCTCTACACAGGACAGGATTGTCTATGCTTAATAGTTGCTGAATTAGACAGACATCACCATTTTGTCATGCACCAGGGCAGTAGGGAGGATATTGAGTTCAGACTCATATACATAATCTGCAGCAGCAACTATTTTACTTTTGTTCTTGCTTGATAAAATAGTTAACCTTGGACCAACTTTTAAACCATCGTGATTTGTCTCTCACTTGGGATATCAAAGATGCATCTTGATACTTGTTTTTTCCCTTTGCTCTCTCACTTTCTAATATTTTTCCTTTTCCTTCCTTATTTCTTTTTTGTTATTTTCAAAGACGTTGCCATGCATATGATTATAATCTTCAAATAATATTTAACCACTGTTGGAGTCATGGTCTCCCACGTTTATTTTTCTACCGGGACAACAATGATGTTCTTATAGTATATGTTACTTGGAACGTAGTGCTTTGATTCGAGAATTTGAAACAAAAGGTTCTGGTCAACATGCTCAAGTAATTTGAATAGTCACTGACTCTTTATTTGGAGTACAACAATCTCAATGGTTGCTTATTCTATCGAATATGGTTATATATTTATACCAATTTAAGCATATTTTTCGTTCGTTCTCCATATACTAATTTATGTTTGTAAATCATTTATCACAAAGATGGTGGAGTACTGTTCTCCTGGGGATCCAATGAGAATGGCTGTCTTGGCATAAGGTAAAAATCTTTTCAGATATAAGTGTATTTTCAAGAGCTACTAGTTTAGTTTCATTCTCCCTGCAAGCCCAGAGTACTTCATTTTGTTGGCATATTATATAACAGGAGCACTGCTGTCACTTATTCACCTGAAAGAGTCCTAGGTCGGCTGTTGAGAGAACAAGTGACCGAGGTTGGTAGAGACAATTATATCCATGTTGTGCTACATGTGCACTTGTCTATTCTAGAAATGGCATTTTAATCGCTCCTTAACTCCCCTTCAATGATGTAAGATAAATGGCATAACAATGTCTAAATATGGTAATATACTGTATGACTTTTAGTTGAATAAACAGCCGTTGATAAGATACATTTTTCAATTTTTTCTTTAAAACAGGTATCCTGTGGTTGGAAGCATACATCAGCAATTTCAGGTAACGATTCTGACTATTACTATTCTTTATATGCAATCTACATTTAGCTTTTAAGCTTGCTTTTATGAAAAGGTCCATGCTAATAATGTGTAGTTCTTACTTTAGACGTGTTATAGAGTAAACACTTAAGAAAATATATGAAGTAAATTACTTGAAAAATCTACCCTAGGTCTATCTAGATCTTGCGTTGCAAAATATGGCACCTCATCTCTTTTTTAAGTTTTATGATTTTTGACACATGCCAACCATGATATTTTACACCACAAGGTCTTTAAGTGTAGACCCTATCCTAGAGTAGAAATTTTCCTTACTCTCCCACGCCATGTGAATAAAATGGTAAATATCAACTTATGTCTTGACCTTCAAAATAAGCAAAAGAGTCACGACATTTAGACATTTTTCAAAGATGTCACTGGACATGCAGGAGTGCTGGGTGTAAATGCACAACAAATTACACAAAAATTAAGGTGAACAATGTTTTGTTCCACCTCATCACAAATTGACATTAGTGTAATAAGTTACATCTAGAGAAACAAAATTCAAGGACAATTTCTCAAATATAAAATAAACTAAGTACAAGAAAAAAGGATGATTTTTGAGAGGCAAATGCTTATTAATTGTAATAAGCTCCGAGACTTTTAACTGGATGGGTTTCAAATCTGTAGAAGGTTGCAAAACAGTGTTTTGATGAACTACAACAGCACCTCTTCTGCCACGCTTCTCGTCCCCAAAATCGAGCTGAAACTCGAGCCCCTCGGTGAACCCTATTGTATCAGCTGCTAGCCTGCTACTGTATACTCCTCCCCCAACTTCTTCTCTGAATTCAGCCTTCTATATAGCCTCTTACAGTCCAAAATTCCTCGGGGATTTTACCTAATGACAATATTCACTTATTAGATTTTCTATTATGTGCTTGATTCTTATAAATTTAGTGAAAATAATACTTTTTCCTTTCTCCTTTAATTCTACTCCCTCCGTCCCGCCCGACTTTTCTTGTTTCTTTCGGCACGGAGTTTAAAATGAGTTGGTGGTTCTGTGTAGATGAGGGAGTGATTGTGTGTAAAGAGGTAGGCCCCACAAAGAAAAAGTGGGAGTTTGTGTAATAATTATTTTCCATTTTAAGAAACAAGACAAGTCAAGCGGGATAACGCAAAAAGGAAAACAAGACAAGTCAAGCGAGACGGAGGGAGTAATATTTAGATCGACTCAAAAGAGCGGACATGATAGGACATATCCCTGTCCCTGTCCAAACTTGTGTCGAGCGGTTGGGCACTGATAAATTGGACACGTGGTCAGATAACGTTAGGGTATGTGGTCGGACTATGTAAGAGAGTGCTTTTCTCAAAAAGGGAGGGCATTTGGGTAAAACTTGGGTATATTGTAGATGGTTTTGATTTGATTGGTTGTTTTTGTATTTGACTTAACCAACTTGGGCATTACGTCAAATATTCTCATATTTTCTTAGTAATGTAAGAGAATAATTTATTTTGTGTATCTACAACTGCTAAATGTAGCTTATTATATAAACTTCATACAAATAAGTAGACACATACACAAAGAAACAAAAATTTGATAAACTCTTCAACATTCCCCGTCAAGTGAGAGCATACATATCAATCATATCTTACTTTTCACTTTTGTGAGTCGCTCTCTCCCAGCGGGTTAGTATGGTGTTGCAGACGAGAACAAGACAGCATTTACCAGCATTTGATGTTTGATCAGTGAATATGATAAAGTCCTTTAAAGAAACATAAATGTTATGAACTCTTAATCAATTCTCTGATAGACTTGTTTTCATAACTAGTCCCTTAGGGGTTCCGTATATTTTTTTAATATGTAGTTTGAACAACTCAAGATAAATAAGTTTTGTTTTCGAGATATTTTTCTTAGCATTCATCAGAATTGTTGCTGTTCAGGAGGCCAGGTTTACACTTGGGGTTGGGGAGGTTCAAATGGAACTTTTCAAGAAGACGGGCATTCACCAGGAGGACAGTTGGTTAGATTTATTCCTTCACTTTTTTGTTGATTTTTTTCTTCCTAGTCTCTCGATTTTATCCTACTCAGCTCTTATGAGTCTTCGCTATAATGTCAATTGAAATAAGTAGCAACTTAGGATTGTTGAACGTGTGACTGACTGATATGTTTGTGGGAACATCAAATATCTAAAGCTTCAGATATTTTCTTAATAAATAGTTATCTCTTCGGATATTTAGTTTCTAATAGAGATAGGTTGTATATTTCAGATAGACTTAGGATTTTGATATTTCTTATTGTAAATACTAGCTTGTAGGTCTTTGAAATCAAGTTGGAATTACATTGGCTCCAGTTGGAGGGAACTTCTTGAACGGAGAGTCAACCTCAGTCGGTTTCACGAGCCAATACTCCACCACAATAAATTCACAATAGTCCCTTCTCGAAATCTCTACCCATATTCAAATTCACATCCTCTACGAAAAAGACCAAACGCGATACCCAAAAGCTCTATTTCAACTGTGAGGCATGTTATTTTCTGTGGGATACATGCAGCACTTGTTTTTTCTTTTGATGTTGGAGGACAACTAGGATAAGCCCGTCGATGATGAGTATTCTATTGACATCATACGAGTTGGGATGGATAAAACTCTTCTTTTTTCTTCAATTTCAACTTGATTTCAAAGACCTATGTTGCTAGTATTTATAATACTCCCTTCGTCCCACTCATCTTGCAACATTTTCCTTTTCGGGCTGTTCCACTCATCTTGCAACGTTTCCTAAAATAGAAAAAAATGAGTGGACCACAATCATACTAAACAAATGGATCTCATTATCTTTTACTTTACCCCACTACTTTTCACCTTTACCCCACTATCTTAAATTCCGCGCCTAATCCCAAATGTTGCAAGATGAGTGGGATGGAGGGAGCATGAATTATCAAAATCCTAATTTTTTCTGTAACCGAAAACCTATCTCTATTAGAAACGAAATATCCCATGGGATAACTCTGAATCAAGAAAATAACTGAAAGTAAATCTATGATCCTTATCCCGGATTTTGGATATGATCCTGATCAGATGTTCCCACGACCATATCCCTAAACTGAACGTATAAGATGAAGGGAAATGATACGTGAATCTGGAAAGCTTAAGTCTCACTATTGTAAGCAAGCCAAATTAGTTTGATTGTTTCTTTATATGAAAATAGAATTTTTTCTTAGTGATGATACGCTTATACTCCCTCTGTCCCACAATTCTTGTTCCACTTTCTTTTTCGGGCCGTCCTACAATTCTTGTTCCATTTTCTAAAATAGAAAATATTACAAATATTTTATTTGAGGGCCCCACATCCCTACACACAATTAACAACTCTCATAAAATTCCTTCTCTCTTCAGATGATTGCATTGCCTGTCATGACTGCTGCTCATTTTTCCCTATCTCATATTTGAACTAATCTAAAACGTTTTTGTTATGGCTTTTGTCACTGTATTACTTCAGATGCAACCATTTTCTGGGTTTGTAGCTTCAAAATATGCCTATGATAACTGAACTGGTTTTATTGATAGGGTCAAGGTGATGATATTGATTACATTGAACCGGTGCTGCTTAAGCTTCAGAAAAACGTGAAAGCATTACAAGTATCTTGCGGGTTTAATCACACTGCTGGCATATTCGAGTTATCAGACTGAGCATGAGGGATGACTTAGTTTTATTTTATAATGACAGCAGAATGAAGGTTGAGGTCAGTTGCTGCAGTTTTCCATGGATTTTGCTTACAAAATTCTTGTTATGCATGCATGTAAATCAAAATAAAAGTGAAAGAATGCTATAATTAATGCTAGTCTGGTTCTGTTCATTAGTTGAAAGGCATTGTACAATTAATTCATTGAATACTAATACTTGAGAGTTGTACCATATTTTGTGTTTTCCACTTTGTTGAATAAAACCCAACAACATGACCTCTCACTCTCAAAGTCAAAGTCTACAAGATCGGTCATAGAGTCCTTTTCTGTCTTTTTCCACTTGGATTCAAGTTTCCTTAGCATTCAAACAGTTCATTTCACTTACCATGGCAATGTTCAGACTTGGAAGAAATCATCAATGAAATGTCTATTTCCACCTTGGTTGGAACACTATCAGGACCCCACACGTCAATACAAAGGACATTTCACACAATTTATCGATATACAAAAATAGCAGAAAGTTTTTCGCTATATGACTTTTTCATATAGCTAGGAAAATACTATGTTTTTTTTTCCTTAAATAATTATGATGAGATGCACTGTATTTAGGTTAGTTTTTCTCTTTGTCCTTGAAATATCCGTTTAAATATGATTATATAAATGCAAATATGAGTTTTATTTTTTCTAAACATCAATATAACTCTGTTCATGACTATACGATAACAATTATGCGATATAACCACCCATCGACAAGTAGATGATTGTTGATATGGTTTAATTTAAAATCTCAATTAACATTTACATAGTATAAATCGTCTATCTTCATCTAGTAGACGATTAACAATTTCGTTTATAATTTTTTTTAATAATTATTGATTTGTGATTTCGCCATTAATAATTTATTGATTTTTTTTCAATTTCATGTTTTAATTATTATTAATATATTTTTATCTTATTGCAGACGAGGTGTAAATGTATTATTTTTTTGATACAATGGTCAGTGGAATGCATTTGAGTATGTAGATGGATGAATTATTATTCTACAAGGTAAATCTCAACATTTACCACTTAGTACGTGATATTCCCCATAATTTGAGGAGCAATCATTTGATTACAGACTACAATTTGTTATATCGGATAAGCGCACTTCTGACAGTAGAAGAATCAAGGTGTCTTTAAATTGCGATGAAAATTTGATCATAATTCTTTTCTGGGATATAAATGATCTAATTATGTTTACTATTGAGAAAATATTAAACTTGTGCGACGACAAGTAATAAACCAAGTCCGAATTCGACCAATATGGATGATGATGTTGTCGGACGATGAGGGGGCCGTTCTATTTACATAGTGTGGCATAGAAAAATCTCTATCATATCACGTAAAAGTTAGACACTGATAATTTGATTTACACTATTGCTCCATGTTTCCTCCCTCGAGTTCACGGGTTTCTGTCTTGGTTCATTTCCTATTATTCAATGTAACTACAATGATGCATCTATCTTCTTCTAATTTTAAGGCAATAATTATCCAGAATTTAAACATTTCATAAACATACTCGTACAAAAATCATTATCATTCCATGCATGTTAATCATAATTTTTAAAGTGGTATTATTCTCTTTTATCCAATTTCTTATAAGAAAAATTAAATTTA
Organism: Lavandula angustifolia; assembly: GCA_028984105.1. NCBI lineage: Eukaryota > Viridiplantae > Streptophyta > Magnoliopsida > Lamiales > Lamiaceae > Lavandula > Lavandula angustifolia. The sequence continues at coordinate 11,184,352 of CM054819.1, read as the reverse complement.
TCCAATCATTATATTTGTTAAACAAAAATAACACACGGACTTATATATACACACGAATCCCGCTCACGTCCTGCTCACATACCTCAAATCCCGCTCGGAAAAATCAGTCTCGCTCTCGTTCACAGTCAAATCCTGCTCAGTCCCGCTCAAATAAAATCAAACCCCGCTCGGAAATCAGCCTGCTGACAACTAAATCCCGCTCGACCGAGAGCCGAATCCCGCTCGACCGATAGCCATCTGCATCCTGTTGCAAATCCCGCTTGGCGAGCGGGACTCCACGAGGGGGACCGAGCGAGATTTGATGTTGGGTGATGATTCAGTCCCCCAGCAACATCACTAGATAGTGGGAAATGATTCAGTCTTCTCAGTTGACATTAACTCAGTAGCCTTGTGCTCTGAAAACCTACTGAAGATTTGAAGATCCCAAAACCCTATATTGATTGGTGAACCATTACGTTGTAATCTGTTTTTGTCTCTGAGGTTTCAGACTCAGCAGACACTCTGCTCTGGTTCAGGCACTCAGTATATTATCCGCCTCGGCACACAGTAGAAGACTCGCAATACACGCACTCGGTAGGAGCAGATATGCGAAAGGTGTTGGTCCGGAGACGATAAGTCAGGTGTAGAGGGGGGGGGTGAACACACTGAGCTCGGTTTCTTTTTCTCAATGAAGGTCACTGAGCCGATGATTGCAACCGATGAACGAGTGCCAAATAAGCCTTCGATCGCGGGACAGAGTGAGTCGGCCCATCGAAGCTCTCTCCCTACCGATCGTTGTCGGCACTTTGAGAATCGGTCGGAGACTCTCTGCGGAAAGTGTGGGGCCCGGAATTCGTCTCTTTTGAAAACACGTTTTAGCAAGTTAAATCTTTTGGCTGTGCACTTTATAAAATACGTTTTATGCAAGCTTATGATTTTCAAGTCAGTTGAATGCTATGCAATAAAACAGTAAAAGAACACAAGTTTAACGTGGTTCGGATACGCAAGATCCTACGTCCACGGTCCTGAACAAGGGCAGAGAACTTGTTGATTATTCCGAGCAAGCCTCGGCGAGAATACCTTGCATCTGGACAGTTCCCTCTAAGTTATAGTCCTTAGCGACTTTACAATCCAAACCTAAGTCTGAAAGGGAAGGGAATTTTCTCCAACTGAGAAGGAGTTCTTACAATAAGAACAATTCACTAAATGTGAACTCCTTCGAATCTAAGCTATAAATATGACAATGAGCATAGTCTAGAGAAGAAAGGGATGTAAGAACTCTAGAGAGAAAAACTGAGAAATCTTCTAAGTACGCAAGTTTTCCTCTGGATGATCTTTGAGTGTTCTAGAGCGTTTATGAACTTGAGCTTGTCCCTTTTGAAATTCCGTTGTTCGGAGCTTCAAAAACTTCTCTATTTATAGTTGTGAGTTATGGCATATGTCCGTTGGAGACGACGATGCCACGTGTCACAAGCTTCCAAAGAAAACGGCCATAATTCGAACTTGTTGCAGCAGGGCAGTTAATGCACTGTTCATGAGAGCAGCTTTACTGTGTAGAGTAGGTAAGCGTTGTCGGCTTCTCATTGGTCGAGGTTTGTAGTTGGTGAGAATGTCAGAGTTGACCGTTCAACAACCTCGTATGTCTTCTACTGAACTTTTCGAAAAGACTTGAATAGCTGGGTCGCTTTCCGTAGGATACAGTAGGCTGAAAAGTCTCTGTCTTCTTCAGCTGAGTCGGCTGACACGGCATCTACTGAGTAGGTCAGCTGGCGACTGCGAAGGTGCGTGCTTGTTTCGTTCTTCCGCCGATGACTATCACCGGGAGTAGTCTTCTACCGATGATTTGTCGGTGATGCGTTGTCTTCGACTGAGTGGAAGATCAGCTGCTGACTGAAGAACACAAGCGATTACACTGATGACGTGGGGTTCTGAAAAGTATCTTCGACAGAAGATCAGTTCAACAATTACCCCGTACAGGACTTAGACAAAAATAATAATCAATACATCAAGTCTAACCTATACATCAGCTAATTCTAACGACACACTAATCTACTGATATCAGCTAGGTTTTGAGATCTTCAATTCTATAGTACTACTATGATTTCCCCCAATTTTCTTTTAACCGAACAACAACTGAGTATCATCTACTGACTCATATCCAACAATTTCCCCCTAATTGATGATGCCAAAACCTCTACCTCTACCTCTTAAACTTCTCAACTCTATAAAAATGCTATCCTACTGACAACAATTTCCCCCTTACAACATTCTGAGGAAAAAAAAAAAGGAATTTCAATACTTCAGTAGGTGGGAGATAGGCAAAATCAGAGAAACTGACTGTGAGTGTGTGTCAGATCACTTAGTGATCAGTCGTGAAAAACACGATGCAAAGAGCTGGAAGACAATGAGTAATTGTCTAACAAGCAATAGGAACTGATATATATAATCAATGATGTACAAGCTCCTACAGCTATTACAACAGAAATAAAAAAGAAGGAGAAATCACTGCTGACGCTTGAAGCGTTGAGTCCTTTTCTTGAAATCGGCAGACTTCTCAGCAGGAGGATCCAGGTAATAATACTTGTAAACTCGATCCCGATCTCCCGGATTTCTTCGGTTGTCAAGAGGATTGTCAGGCAGCAAACCCAGATGGAAAGCAACTTCCTCTATCTCTCTCTCAATGTCCTTCGTGCACAGCAGTCCACTAGCAGTTCTTGGCGGAGGAATACGTCGGAAAGCTGGGCACGGAAGGGAATATTTTGTTCTTCCATAATCTGTCTCGACCGATCTCTCGAATGAGACATCAAATCTCGAGATTAGTTCGTCGAATAACCGATCGATTTGGACAGTCGAGAGGATAAATGCGCCATACAAAATAGCCTTTAATGAAATCCTCTTTCAGCCTTTCCCAATGGACGTTCATATCAGCCGACACCCATTTATCCACATGCGGGATAGGAATATTCTTAACATATGGGCCCCCGATGAACTTGGATCCTCTTGGGATCGCCTCCTCGGATCAGTGGCCGGCTTGAGAGATAAGCTACGCATTTTCGCCAAGTCGGCTATCCTTTCTTTTCGCGGAGTGCGGCTGCTCTACTGTCTCCTCGCCCGAGACTCGGACCTTGCGGCGTCGCCTCCCGGTGTCGCTTGATCTTCCGCTATCTCGCTCGTGTGTTAGAGTAGAAGTGGGAATACTCTGAGCAGTAGCTTGGATCTCAGTCGGAAGAGCCTTAGCAAAATCTGCTTGGGCTTTCTTCATATGCTCTTCGACCGACCCGACCTTTTTCTTGCCTTTGCCCCTAACAGCTTTGCCCTTGGGCTTCTTTGCTGCTTCTGCTGCCTCTTCAAGCTGACACTCATGGTCGAGCTTATCCTGCAGCTGTTAGGCAATTTTGAGGTCATAAGCCTCTTGCTCCGCTTTTGATTTGAACTTATGGACCGGGGAGGAAGGAGGAGTAGATACAGTTGCAATCTCCTTCCCCGGCCTCTGCGGTGGCAATTGTTCGAGCTCGGGGCTCTTCTTCTTCTCGTCTCCCGCTCAATAAAGTTTGCTACTTCTTCAATGTGAGCAGCAGAAGAGGAGATGGGGGTTGGCTGAAGTGGAAATTCTAGGAGAGGGACCTCAGAAGAGTTCTTATCCTGAGTAGTAGAGGGTCCTTCCTCCTGAGCCCTTTCCCCCTAAGTCTGTGCGGGTTCTTCAGCTGTGGAGGGTCTCTCCTCCTGAACCCTTTCCCTGATTATTTGTACATCAGCCGTATCCGTTTGCATTCATCTTTTATTATACCTTCCCCCTTTTTGGCATCGGCGGACCTTATCGAGGTTGGTACGGATAGCTGTGACTTCTTTCTCGAGCTTGTATACTGAGTCCTTGATCTGAGTAACTGTAGAGTCGAAGTCCTTGACCAAGTCACAGTATTGCTCCCAGTCCTTCTCTTGAGCTGCCCTAGATCGATTGAGATGAGCAACTGACTCCTGGCGGAGTTTCAGCAGGGCTAGATCATTGGATTCCTTCATCTCCTTCTGAATCTCATTCAAGGCCTCAGCCTGTTGCTTAATAGCAGTCTGGAGGCTATTTGTAGCCAACTTGTTCCGCTCATCCATTTGAGCTTGGACTGTTGTGAGAGCATGAGTTAGCTGCTCAGTAAATGTTTTGTGCTGAGCTTGGAGCAAAGAATCGACTGCGTGCGGATAGATGCGCTTTCGCGCTATCAAAACCTGCTCGATCATCTCCTTAAAATCAGGCTGCGAAGGAGCCTCTTGAGGAGTGGAGATGCCAGTGGCTAGCTTATTCAGGCTATCAGTCTGCGCCTTCGTATACTTCTCCCATTTGATATGGACGTCTTTGGCGAGAAGTCTGTTTTTAGCTCCTTGGCGTCTGATCGCCTTATTCACTGATTTGGAGGACACGGAACCAATGGGTTGAATCTGGTAAGAGCTTGTTCCGAGCTTCTGATCAGAAAACACGAGGACTGCTCCCGACTGTACTTCGGAGCGCCCTGAGCCTCACCTGATGTACCAGGGGGTGGTGATTGGCTCTTCTCATGGGGAGTTGGTCCCTCAGCAGAGCCTCCCAACTCTGCATCCTTGGGGTTGCCTTCCATCTCCTGATCTTGTTCTTGGTCATCACCCTCATCAGCAGGAGGAGATGGAGGCGGAGCATTAGCAGCAGGAGCTGTGGTACGCAGGCTAAGAAGATAGAGCATAGCAGCTCGAAGATCCTCGAAGGACGCCAAATTAGCTGGCTCCCCGAATCCGATCTCTGCCTGTAAATCTTGCTCCTCGTCGGTAGATCGATGGCCGACCGAGTTTTTGCAAAATCTATCGAGAATATCCCGGTTTAAGAACCTCAGAAGTATCTCGAACTCTTGCCACGATGGCAATGTCAACCAAGTCTTCATGCTCGCCTATCTCCGGAATCGATCGTGAATCTCGACCGTAGCACGTAGATGATTGGTATGAGTTGTTGTCCATTCAGTCTCTTCAGTTGGCTCTCGAATGTCCGACTGAGTGTCATCGGAGCTGATGACTTGAGCTTTCTCCTTGAGGGTGGCTCCTTCCATCCCTGTGTCGGAGTCCAAGGTTTGCTCATCTTGAGGTAGAGGAGGAGCCTGTTCTATGACAGTTATCGGCTGAGCCACAGTGACCTCAGCTGGTCGTGGCTTGATAAGCCTCCTCCTCTTGGACACATCAGCAGGAGATGGCAGGGCAGGAGCAGCTCTCTTCTGCTCAGGTGGCCCTTTGCCAATTGACTTCTCCGTCGCTTCTTTAGTCTTAAACTTTATCAGCTTAGTGTGGTACAGCTTTGAGTCTTCGAAAGCTGAGTTCCTCTGTACAACACTCTCTATTAGGACAGACATCTTAGTCCCGAATAGAAGCTTACCCGTACTGGCCAACCTCCTCTCGCCAGTGGGTAGAGTAGTGAATTTCTGGGCCTGGGCTTTCATCTGAGTCGTGTAATAGTTAGCCCAGTTCACTTCTACTCCGTCATCAATAGCCATCATCAGCTGAATCCTTGGCTTGGACAGTTGATCATACGATCCAGCTGAGCTTGTCAGTATGTACGAGACCACATACGCTAAACCTCTGTACTGAGGTAGCAAAAGATTCCTCGAGAGAGCTGTCTTGAACGTCAGATCACTGCGTCCACAGAACTTTTGTACATAGGCATTGATCTCCCTCTCCTTATATCCGATAGGTGAGATACCAGAATTAGGAAGCTGAAACGCGAGGACTAGAGCCTCTCGGATGTTGAAGGTGTGCTGAGTCGGCTTCCACTTGTTCGGAGATGTTTCTCTCATGTATGAGAAGGAAGCTTCTTCTCCTCCGGCAGCCACTGAGTTCCAGTTGAAATACGCTTCTGCCACTTGCCTTGGCAGATGGGCACGCGGATGCTTGGTCACAAGGGTCTCCAACCCTGACCTCTCCAGAGCATCGAACATTGGCTCCAGATACGGAATGTCCACCTGGCGGAAAGCCATTGTGGGTTCGAACTGAATCCGGATGGTCATGATCTCCACTATTGGTTCAGGAGTCTGTAAGATCGCCATAGAAATCTGAAAAACACATGTTAGCACTTGAAAATAGAGTAAGTCAGTAGTTGTCAGCAGATTTGAATACATTACCGAGTATGAGAGCTTGAGAGATGCACAGGCAAAGCAGTTATAAGAAGTTTGAGATGGAAACTGATTTGCGATAAAAGCTCTTAGGATTTGATAATGGCGAAAAGTGAGGAAAAAGATAGAAGATGAAAGATTTTGTATATATTGGCTTGATTGCAAGTTTCAATCCAACGACTGAGTTTTAATCTTCCAAAAACTATGAACGGCTAAGATTTAATGTTATAAAAGGAATGATTACAAAAGCCGCCTAAAACATAGATCTACGTAATAAAGGTAAGTGAGAAGACATGCATTAAATGCGCGACAGACAGCATTAATTACTCAGTTTATGCAAATGAAAAGGTTTCCTACTGACCTTGCCTTAAACTATTAATGGCGGGAAATGAATGCACATTAACTACTGAGTGTGAGCGACTGATGCAATAAAAGCGAGCATGCTTCAAAAAAAAATAAGTACACAAAATTACGCTGAACTTATCAGCTGGTTACCGAACCTCTTCAGCTGAACTTATCAGCTGGTTACCGTTATGTATAAGGAGAATGTATGTCATGCTGATGACTATGTTCACCCTTGCTGTGTACAGTGTGACTTTCCCAACTGAGTCACTGTACTTAGTTATCTGACCTGTCGTACTGATTCCTTATGCTGATACCAATTGTTACCAATTGTTGGGCAATGATGTTCTCGGTAGTCGGCATCTACCGACGCATCTCGGTAGGATCCGGAGACCTAGCTCAACTGATAGTTCTCTGAACCTGTTCTCAGCTAGTGGTTTGGTCAGTATATCTGCCCTTTGCTTGTCAGTATGGATCTTCTCCATCCTGATATCCTTCTTCTCGATATGGTCTCTGATGAAGTGGTGTCGGATATCCACATGCTTGCATCTGGTATGTAGAACTGGGTTCTGAGTTATGGCAATTGCACTTGTGGAGTCGCAGTAGATGGGCACTTCATCCTGAGTTATACCATAATCTCTAAGTTGTTGTCGAAGCCAAAGGATCTAGGCACAGCAACTTCCTGCAGCCATGTACTCAGCTCAGTAGTGGACGTTGCTACGAATGCTGCTTCTTTGAAAACCAAGAAATCAGCTTGTTGCCTAGGAACTGACAAGTTCCGGAAGTTGACTTTCGATCTATCCTGCATCCTGCATAATCAGCATCAGAATAACCTGTCAGTATTAAGTTATCATCAGCAGGATACCATAACCCAACATCAGGTGTTCCTCTTAAATAGCGCAGAATCTTCTTCGTTGAGTCTAAATGACTTCGCTTGGGATCCGCTTGGAATCTTGCGCATACACCTACAGCATAAGTTATGTCAGGACGGCTAGCTGTTAAATAAAGTAAAGAGCCTATAATAGCTCTATAATCAGTAGAGTTAACAGAAGCTCCCTCTTTGTCTAGATCGATTTTAAAGTTCGTGTTGATGGGAATTTTGACTGGCTTGCTGGAGTCGCAGCCGAATCTCTTGAGAAGATCTCGAGTGTATTTGGCTTGATTGATGAAGATTCCTTCAGGTGATTGCTTCACTTGAAATCCAAGGAAATAATTCATCTCTCCCATCATGGGCATCTCGAATTTCTCTTTCATCATCTTCTCGAACTGCTGACATATGACTTCGTTTCGCGGCCGAAAATGATGTCGTCCACATAGATTTGCACCGGTAGGATGTCATCTCCGACTTTATGTTGAATAGGGTGCGATCTATCGTCCCCTTCGAAAACTTTTCCCAAGTAGAAAGTCTCGATAGAGTATCATACCAAGCCCCGGGTGCTTGTTTTAACCCATACTGAGCTTTCCTAAGTCTCGTACACTGATGTCCCCGCCGAAAGCCGGGCGGTTGTTCCACGTAGACTTCTTCCTTCTTCGCACGCCGTTCGTAAAAGCCGACTTCACCTCCATCCGATATACCTTAAATCCCCGATGTGTTGCATAAGCTAGGAAAAGACGAATGGCTTCCAATCTAGCGACCGGAGCGAACGTTTCATCAAAGTCAATTCCTTCGCCCGATCGTATCCTTTAGCAACTAGTCGAGCTTTATTTCGACAATGACGTTGTTTTCATCTCGCTTGTTCTTGAAGACCCACTTAGTTCCAATCACGTGCCGATGTCAGGTCCGTCGACAAGCTCCCCAAACTTCATTTCGACGAACTGGTTCAGCTCTTCTTGCATAGCAATGACCCGGCCAAGCATCTTTAAGTGCGTCCTCTATCGACCGAGGTTCTTACGTAGACGAGAAAACAAGAGTAAAGTGAGCTTTCTCCTTGACTTAATCTTGATCTCGTCCTTATAGTTGCTTGATGGATCTCCAATGATAAGATCGAAGAATGAGCATCGAGCCACGAACGCCCGAGTCGGGCTTCTTCTTCGATACTACTTCGCACGATCGTAGGTGTATTAGGCATTTCGGTAGTACCGTTACGTGATCGAAGCAATTCAGTAAGAAGGTTAGGGTCTACTGAGTTTCCAGGTTCAGGGGCATTTAGCTCAGGAACATTAATCGTTCCCCCTGAGTTTACATTCTCAGTAGATGTCTCAGTTACCACAGGGGCTTCCTCATCGACCGATGTTACCTGTTGTTGATTCAGTTTGGGAGAATCAACTAGGTCAGCTACGTTGCTTGTTGGCTGAGTCTGAATTTCTTCATCGTCTGACTCAATCATCCCACCAAGCCTGGATCTTTTCAGCTTTATCATTCAGTCCGAGATCCTGTAGCTTGCTGCTGACATCTTCAGTTTTTGACTTTGTATCTTTCCTGTTCTCAGTAACAAATTCATCAAAAACAACATGAGGGCTTTCCTCCACACAAAGAGTCTGATAGTTAAAGACTCTGAAGGCTTTGCTGACTCGAGAGTATCCTAAGAATACTCCTTGATCATATTTGCTATCAAAGACCTTCAACTGATCTTTCCCATTATTGTGGATAAAGCAAGGACAGCCGAAAATATGAAAATGAGAAATAGAAGGAATTCTCCCTTTCCACAGTTTGTAAGGCGTCTTCATGTGTTGCTGTGTCAGTAGTGAGCGATTCTGAGTGTAACAGGCGGTGTTAGTAGCATCAGCCCAAAACTTTGAGGGTAGTCCTGAGTCGGCTAGGAGCGTTCTTGCTGCTTCTTTGAGTGTTCTGTTCTTACGTTCAGCAAGTCCGTTCTACTGAGGGGTGCGTGCAGCTGATGTCTCGTGCTTAATTCCCTCTTTATCGCAGTATATCTTAACTACTGAGTTTAGAAACTCTGTTCCTCTGTCTGAGCGTATCTTCTTAATCTTGATGTTCTTTTCCACACTGAGTTTCTTCAGTAGATTAGGTAACTCAGTCTGAACATCAAATTTGTTGGCGACGAAGATGACCCAAGTAGATTAGGTATCTCGAGTAGTCGTCCATGACGATGAGGGCATACTTCTTGCCTCTTATAGTCACTGGAGAGACTGGCCCGAATAAGTCCATGTGAAGCAGCTAAAGGATTCCATCAGTGGAAGGTGACGGAATAGGTGGATTGCTACTCTTTGTTTGCTTTCCCTTCAGGCACGCTTCACAATTTCTGTCTTTGATAAACGATTCTTTGGGCAGTCCTCTGACTTTGGAGTTCTTGACTAGCTTGTTCATGGTCTTGAAGTTCAGGTGGCTGAGTCTCTTGTGCCATAGCCAGCCTGACTTGTCACCTGATTTAGTCTGTGCGAGCAAGCAAGCCTCAGGTTCTGCGGTATTCCAGTTTTCAACATAGATGTTCTTCCTCCGCGAACCTGATAACACTGTTTTCCCTGTAGATTTGTCAACAATATCACGTAAAACTAGCGTCAAAGATTACTCGTTAAGATTATCACGTAATTGATTGATCGAAAGGAGATTATGTTGAAGTCCTTCAACATATGTTACTCTTGGAAGCCGTGGCAGTCCCAATGTTCGGCGTTCCGTATCCCCTTGTGTAGCCTTTTGAGTTGTCACCGAATTCACTGCGGGACCATCTTCTTGTACGTATTTGGTCGGCGAGGCTCTTCCGGTAAGTCATGTGTCTCGAGCAGCCGCTGTCCACTATCCATGGGTCCTTATGCACCTGCAAAACAGAGGCATTTTTAGGTACCCTTTGGTTTAGTTGGGTCCTTACTTGGTTAGTGGGTGATTTCGGAACCCGGATCTGTCTCGGGACCTTAGAAGTCCTAGACTTCTTCTTCCGAACCTTATCGCCTTTCTTCTCCACAGGACTTGGAGATACCGACTTTCTGGCGATGATTTTGGGTTCGAGGCGCTTTCTTCTTCGAGTCTTAGCGCTTCTCCCGACCCCGGGCTCATAGTAGTACGAGCCGCATCGAGCCGGGTGCTCATACGATGGCTCCTTGTACCGTTTCGCCCATCTCGACCTTCTTGGTTCCCCCCCGAATTTGATCGCGGTGTCCCGGGGCTGGAACCTTTGGTCACCGCTTGTTGCTACTCGTGCCGAGGTGCAATCATTTTCTGTTTGTTCTTCGCCTGAGGTGTGGTGTCAGCAGCTTGCACCTTTCCTCTGACGAACTTATCAGCCAGAGTTGCTGAGCTTTTGGAGGTGGAAGCTTCGTGGGTATAGCCAAGGCCTTCTTTCACAGCAGTTGGCCGTTGTGCTCTAAGCATGCTTTCAAGCTTCTCCTTCGCTCCTAGGTATTGTTCAGTCATCAAACCTCTCCAGACCTCGTCACTCCTTCTGAGTGAGTCATAGTCATTCTGCACGTCTGTGAGCTTCTGACTGAGCTGGGCTATTTCAGTCTCTTTCTTAGAATTGTCCTTGGTCAGAACTGAGATCTGAGTCTCTTGAAGCTGAGACTTAGTCATAAGAGATTCAATCTCTTCCTTAAGTCTCGCAACTAGATCCACTGACTCAGTAGAGACCTGACAATCAGAAGAAAGTCTCTGATTCTCAGCCTTTACCTGTTCAAGTTCCTGGATGGTTCTGCTGAACTCTTTGCTCAGCTGAATCTGTTCCTCTAGCAGATCGTCGTAGGCTTGTACCACATCTAGAGGATCATCTGTGACCGTGCACGTGTCTTGTATGCTGTGTGAAGAAGAGGTAATAATGTGTTTAGAATTTACCTCAGCCTCTTCTCCGGCCATCAGACAGTATTCGGCTGACTCATCAGGAACTGTCTCTGCGACCTCAATTGCAACGAATACGGCTTCGTCTTCAGAAGAATACATGAATGTATCCTCCTCAATTGAGTTTTCGGATATCTCTCCGGCTATATAGGCCTGCCGTCTCTCGGCAAATTTCTTTCTCCTGGCCTGCCGTTCTGCTCTTTGAGCAGGTGAGAGTTCGGGACAATCGTGCGATAGTGTCCCTCCTTCTTGCGATTGTAGCAGGTGGATGTTCTGCCTGCTCTTACCAGTGAGTCTTTAGACGGGACCGGCAAAGAGCTCCGATTTCCCGCATTCGGTAGAAGGATTAGATTCTTCTTTCTTATGATATTCTTTCTTACCCGAAGAAGAATCTCGGTTGTATTTCCTCGCCTTTCGACTCTCTCCTTTTCCCTCCGATATTTGAGAGCCATCGGTGCTAGCCGGTCGTGGGCTCGAAGTCTCGGAAGACTTTGCTACCGATGTGGCCACGGCTTTGCTTGAGGAAATAGGCTTGGCTCCGGTATTGCCGATCGTTGCCTTGAAGGCGTGGTCGAACCGTGTGTCACTGGAGCGCTTAAGCACTTTTGGGGTAGGCTATGCTCGAATTCCTCCGATTTTAATTCTAAAAATATAACATCAGGAGTTAGAGCATTTAGATCAGAGCGACGTAAATAAGTAGCAAATGGAAGCCACTTCTGTCGGGGCAACGCTCTCAAGATCTTGGTGTTCATCTCCTTGTTGGTGAACGACCTCCCGACCCATTGATGACATTGACTTGATTGGTGAATCGACACTCGGCTCGTCAATGGTTTCGAAGCTCCATTGCAAAGGCGTCGAACCTCGAAGCTCTAGCTCGAGCTTGTTTTCTTTGATCCGAGGGGTTCCATGGCTCAGCATGCCCAAGGCGTCCCATAGCTCTTTCGCCATTTTGAAATCTTGTACCCTTCCGAGGTGTGAGTCACTGAGCGTAGTCAGTATGGCATTACGTGCAACTCGGTCAAGGTTGTGCAGCTTCTTCTCTTCAGGCGTGAAGGCAAATTTGTCTTTGGGAACCTTAGCACCAGTTTGTGCTCCCATGCCTCCTCCAGCAGCAAATACTACGCTGTCGATCATGGGAATGATCGGTCCTGACTCTAGGACATCTGACATGCTGTCGTGGAGTGACGTTAGGTGTGCCTCCATACGTACGCGCCATACCGTGTAGTTCTCTATTGAGAACATCGGTACCATCCTAATACCTGACATATCAGATATTGTAAGAGTAAGAGTATAAGGATGCTGAAAAGATGCTTATGCAGTGAAAACGGTTTTTAGGATCAGTTCGAGAGGACCAGTATTTCAGAACCGGCGATTAGTTGAACACCGTGCGCTCTGATACCAATTGTTGGTCCGGAGACAATAAGTCAGGTGTAGAGGGGGGGGGGGTGAATACACCTGAGCTCAATTTCTTTTTCTCAATGAAGGTCAGCTGAGCTGATGATTGCAACTGATGAACAGTGCCAAATAAGCCTTCGATCGTGGGACAGAGTGAGTCGGCCCATCGAGCTCTCTCCTTCGATCGTTGTCGATTACTTTGAGAATCGTCGGAGATTGTGCGGAAAGTGTGGGGCCCGGAATTCATCTCTTTTGAAAACACGTTTTAGCAAGTTAAATCTTCTGGCTGTGCGCTTTATAAAATACGTTTTATGCAAGCTTATGATTTTCAAGTCAGTTGAATGCTATGCAATAAAATAGTAAAAGAACACAAGTTTAACGTGGTTCGGATACGCAAGATCCTACGTCCACGGTCCTGAACAAGGCAGGAGAACTTGTTGATTATTCTGAGCAAGCCTCAACAGGGATACTGTGCACTGGACAGTTCCCTCTAAGTTATAGTCCTTAGCGACTTTACAATCCAAACCTAAGTCTGAAAGGGAAGGGAATTTTCTCCAACTGAGAAGGAGTTCTTACAATATGAACAATTCACTAAATGTGAACTCCTTCGAATCTAAGCTATAAATATGACAATGAGCTTAGAGAAGAAAGGGATGTAAGAACTCTAGAGAGAAAAACTGAGAAATCTTCTAAGTACGCAAGTTTTCCTCTGGATGATTTTTGAGTGTTCTAGAGCGTTTATGAACTTGAGCTTGTCCCTTTTGAAATTCCGTTGTTCGGAGCTTTAAAAACTTCTCTATTTATAGTTGTGCGTTATGGCATATGTCCGTTGGAGACGACTATGCCACGTGTCACAAGCTTCCAAAGAAAACGGCCATAATTCGAACTTGTTGCAGCAAGGCAGTTAATGCACTGTTCATGAGAGCAGCTTTACTGTTTAGAGTAGGTAAGCATTGTCGGCTTCTCATTGGTCGAGGTTTGTAGTTGGTGAGAATGTCAGAGTTGACCGTTCAACAACCTCGTAGTCTTCTGCTGAACTTTTCGAAAAGACTTGAATAGCTGGGTCGCTTTCCGTAGGATACAGTAGACTGAAAAGTCTCTGTCTTCTTCAGCTGAGTCGGCTGACACGGCATCTACTGAGTAGGTCGGTGGCGACCGCAAAGGTACCGTGCTTGTTTCGTTCTTCTCGCCGATGACTATCACCGGGAGTAGTCTTCGACCGATGATTTGTCGGTGACGCTTGTCTTCGACTGAGTGGAAGATCAGCTGCTGACTGAAGAACACAAGCGATTACACTAATGATGTGGGGTTCTGAAAAGTATCTTCGACAGAAGATCAGTTCAACAATTACCCCGTACAGGACTTAGACAAAAATAATAATCAATACATCAAGTCTAACCTATACATCAGCTAATTCTAACGACACACTATTCTACTGATATCAGCTAGGTTTTGGGATCTTCAATTCCATAGTACTACTATGATTTCCCCCAATTTTCTTTTAACCGAACAACAGCTGAGTATCATCTACTGACTCATATCCAACAAAAGGAGTCAGCGGAACTGACCTCAGCAGGAGTAGTTCACTGAACACAGAGCTGATCTTCAGTAGAGCCAACTCAGTAGGAGCATGCTACTGAATCAGAGATCAGACTCAGCAACGGCCAGACAGTCTTCCAACTGTCAAGAACTATAAAAGTCAAATCAACAGAGTCAATACGAGGAAGAGAGAAGTCAGCTTCAGATCTCCTTTAAGTCTGTTCTGTCTCGACCACTTTCTGAACCTCGACCAATGACAAGCAGCCACGTATCCTATATCTGTTAAAGCTGCAAGTCAACAACTTTCCAGAAATGGAGGGAAATGACACTGCTACAATACTTCAAAAGAGCTGTTAGCTACCCAAAAGAGAGAGACAAAGGATCGTCGTCTCCAACGGATCTATCCTAATCTCTTCTCTATAAATAGAGGGATAAATCAAATTTGAAGCTCACCTTCACAATATCTAGAACTCACGAGAAACCAAGAACGCGAGAGAACACACAGAGCATTCAAACGAGCAAATTCGACAAAGCCTAAGTCTTCCGCAAGAAGTTAGAAGAACCAATCTCCGGCGAAAGACTATATTTCTGCTCAGAGGGAACCAAACTGAATTGAATTATACAACCTCTAGTAACCAAATGACGTTACATGAACCCAAAGCTTACACTCAGCTGTTCGTCGTTTTAGAAGCCACATCCCTGTTCCCTATCCCTCTAACATAAGCTCAACCGTATAAATCCATAGCTTAGACGAAGGAGTTCACTTCTGAACTGATCCTTATTGTAAAGGACTCCTTCACTGTTGGAGAGTTTTTCAAACACTTAGTTTGATAACCTTGTAAACTGAGACTTGCTCAGTATAAATCTCAAGACCAGTGTTTGTTCAGCGTACAAACCAACTGAGACTATCTCAGTATAAGACATAGCTTCCTGATCTTTCGGGACAGTGGACGTAGGATTGTTGTATCCGAACTACTTTAAAAATCTCTGTGTTCTGTGTTCTTTATTTTACTGTTGCATTGATTTACTGTTCATACTGAAAAGTATCTTTCAAAATCATTCAACTGAGTTTTAGCAAACTTAACAGACTGCACTAATCTACTGAAACTGTTTTGATAAAACGTTTTCCTAACTCAACTGAATTTGGGCCTACACTATTCCGCACTACTGAACTCTATCTGAAAGATACTGAATTCTGACTCTAAGTCAGCTAGCAGGTCTCAGTAGAGTCAGTCACTCTGCCACACGATTCAGAACAGCTTATACGGTCTGGCCGAACTTGTTCGATGCACGACACTTTCCTGAAAAGGACTGTTCGTGTTTAAGTTGAGAAATCGGTTTTCAGGTGTATTCACCCCCCCCTCTACACCTGAACGTACTCTCGGGACCAACAATTGGAATCAGAGCAGGAGTTCTTTAAGACTCTTGTTATTCTGAAACTGGTCTACTTGAACGGATCCGAAAAACATTTATACTGCATATCATTCTTCATTCATATCACTATCTATCATGTCTGATATGTCAGGGATCAGGATGGTACCCATGTTCTCAGTAGAGAACTATGGTGTATGGCGGGTCAGAATGGAGGCACATCTGACCTCTCTCCACGATAGCATGATAGAGGTTTTAGAGGACGGACCTATCGTTCCCATGATCGATAGCGTCGTTGCTCAGGATCCAGCAGACGGAGGTGGAATGGTGACCGGGAAGAAGATTCCCAAGGATAGAAGTCTCTTCACCCCGGAGGATAAGAAGCTTCACAACTTAGACCGCATTGCCAGAAATGCCATACTGACCACCCTAGTGATTCCTATCTTGGAAGAGTTCAGGACTGCAAGTCGGCGAAAGAATTCTGGGATGCTCTAGCGCTACTGAGTCGGGGGACTCAGAAGATCAAAGCAAACAAACTTGCGCTGGAACTTCAGAAGCTGGAGAGACTGTCTCTCATGCCTGGTGACACCATTGAAGATCTCAACGTCAGATTTACGGATCTGATGAACTCTATCAACGGGCTGGGAAAGTAATTCTCTAACCGAGAGATGAATCTCAAGATCTTGAGGGCACTGCCAGACAAAAACTGGACCCTCTTTGCTACTTTATTACGTCATTCTAATTTAGATATTGTTACTCCTGACCATATCTTTTCAGAATTTAAAGCAGCGGAGTTCAAGTTTGGCTTACCTCAAAGGAAGCAGCGAGCTGAAGCTGACACCCAAGTCGACCATGCCTTTAAAGCAACAGTCAGTACAGCAGCTCCAACGTCTAGCAAGGCTGAATCTTCACTCAGTGACATACAAGAAGGAAATCTAGCCAAGAAGTACGCACTGCTTGCCGTGAAGTATCAGAAGGAAAAGGAGAGGCGCAGAAAAGTGACTAAAGCCCTCAGAGAATCCAAGGGTAAGTCTGAATATACGCGTAAGAGCGCTCCCGACTCGCATACTTCTGAATGCAGGAAACAAGAGGACTCATCTCAGTCGAAAGACAGTGAGAGCAAAGAAGAAAGAGTCACAACCTGCTATAACTGCAAGAAGCCAGGACATTATCAGTATGACTGTCCTGAGTTCAGCACTGCTGAAAGAGCAGCACACAAAGCAAGAAGGGAGAAGTTCATCAAGAAGAGACAAGCATACATTGCCGGTGAACTCTCAGACGACTCAGATGAAGTCGATTCCTTCATGGATTCATCTGACGATGAAGCAACTTTCATGTCCATAGAGCTTGAAGCTAAAGAAGATGCTGAAAAGTGTCTCATGGCAGGAGAAGAGGATGAGGTAAACTCTCATGCACCATTTAATTCCTCTTCACACTGCACACACGACACTATTTCAGGTGCAGATGAGAATCTAGACGTCGCGATTGCATACGAAGAACTACTTGACGAGCAAATTTAGATGAGTCTGCAGCTCAGTAAGACTCTTCAGGAGTTGGATACCCTGAAAGTGGAGAATCAGAGACTATCTCAGGAGAGTTAGGTTGCTACTGAGTCAGAAGGACTTGTGTTGAGACTCAGGGAGGAGATAAACTCTCTGATGGCCAAGTCTCAGCATCAAGAAGATCAGATCTCACTTTTGACCAAAGACTTGACTCAGAAAGATACTAAACCGAGTCTACTGAAGCAAGAGTTGTCAGGACTTCAGACCGAGCATGAACTGCTGAAGAAGAACGATGATGTCTGGAGAAACCTGATGACAAAGCGTTATACGGGCGCTGAAAAGAAGCTAGAGGCTCCCTAGCCAAGAACAAACAGAAGATCGGCTGGTTGATAGATTTGTTCAAGGGGAGACCATCAATGCAGAAATACTAAACCCCCTAGCCAAGAACAAACAGAAGATGAAGGCACCTCATCCTAGTTAGCAGCACTCTAACAAGCAGATCAACACCAGATCACCCCAGGTCAGTCAAGGGGGAACCAACAAAGCAAAATGGGCTGATCAGTATGGACCTCCGCAGCTGACTCATCCAGCTCAGTATGGGTCATATTACTATGATCCTATAGTCAGGAGAGGATCCAAAAGTTAGAAGAAGAAGAAGAGAGCCGTTCAGAAGGCAAAGGTCAGCAGTCCACCTACTCAGTGAAAAGCATCAAAAGTCAGCATCGATTAGTCCAGTGGTCAGATACATTGACAAAAGTGGAAAGAAACTGTCTGAGACCACCAGGGTCGTAAGACAAATATGGGTTTCCAAAACTAACATCTAAGGACCCAAAATAAAAAATAAAGGGTACCTAAATATAATTATGTTTTGCAGGTGCACAATGACCCTTGGTATGTGGACAGCAGATGCTCAAGACACATGACGTACCAAAAGGACTTGCTGAAGAATTATACTACTGAAGAAGGACCCCAAATCGAATTTGGAGACAACGCAAAAGGCTATACCAGAGGCTATGGAACACTCAGCATTGGAACAACAACAGTTCTAAGAGTATCATATGTTGAAGAACTTCAACATAATCTTCTCTGTGTTAGTCAATTTCGTGATAACTCGAATAGAGTTATTTTTTACGCTAGTTTCTGTGATGTCATTGATAAATCTACAGGGAAAACAGTGTTATCAGGTTCGCCCAAGAAGAATATCTATGTAGCTAACTGGAACTCAGCTGAACCTGAAGCTTGTTTGTTGGCGAAGAATGACAACAGAACGGGGTGGCTCTGGCACAGAAGACTCAGCCATCTCAACTTCAAGACGCTCAACAAATTGGCTAGAAACACTCTAGCAAGAGGACTGCCGAATGAAGTATTCAGCAAAGACACTCAGTGTGAAGCATGACTGAAGGGAAAGCAAACAAGGAATCAAAATCCGCCTGTTCCATCTCCTTCCACTGATGGAATCCTTCAGCTGCTACATATAGATTTGTTCGGTCCAGTCTCTCAAGTGACGATCAGAGGCAAAAAGTATGCATTAGTGGTCATTGATGACTACTCGCGCTATACATGGGTCATATTTATTGCCAACAAGTCTGACGTCAAAACAGAGTTACCAAGGCTTCTGAAAAGGCTCAGTGTCGAGAAGAACACCAAGATCATGGTGAAGGAGTTCTGCAAAGCGGAAGGTATAGAGCATGAGACGTCTGCCCCGCGCACTCCTCAACAAAATGGGGTTGCTGAGAGGAAGAATCGAATACTCAAAGAAGCAGCAAGAACCCTGCTCGCAGACTCAGGACTCCCAACCAAATTCTGGGCAGAAGCAACTGACATAATATGTTATACTCAGAATCGATCTCTACTGACAAAGCAGCATAAGAAGACACCATATGAACTATGGAATGGCAGGAAGCCTTCTTTATCTTATTTCCATATTTTTGGGTGTTCGTGCTTTATTCACAATAACGGGAAAGATCAGCTGAAGACTTTTGATAGCAAGTCAGATCAGGGAGTGTTCTTAGGATACTCCCGGGTCAGCAAAGCTTTCCGAGTCTTTAACTATCGGACCCTTTACGTGGAGGAAAGCCCTCACGTTGTTTTTAATGAGTTTGCTACTGAAGACAGGAGCAGAAACTCTAAACCTGAATCTAAGGACATCAGTAAGCGGCTACAGGATCTGAGCTTAAAAGATAAAGTTGAAAAGATCCAGCTATGTTGGGATGATGATTCAGATGAGGAAACTGAAGATAAGTCTACTGAATCTCAGCTAGCAGTAGAAGTAGCTGAACAGATTGACTCTCCTGAACAGAGTCAATCCCAGGTAACTCAGGTCGATGAACAAACCCCAGTGGTAACTGAGACCTCTACTGAGAATAATAATTCAGGGGGAACTAATGATGCTCTTGAGCTAAATGCCCCTGAACCTGGTGACTCAGTAGATCACACTCTTGTAACTGAATTGCTTCAATCTCAGAATAGTACAACTGAAATGCCTAACTCACCTACTATCTGTGTTGAACAAATTTCAGATGAAGAGTTGAAACATCGTAGGTCATGGCTGGATGCTCACACTTCTGATTTAATTATTGGAGATCCTTCAGCAAGCGTAAAGACAAGATCCAGATTCTATCAGGGAGAAAGCGCAATATATTCCTGCTTCTTGTCTACTGAAGAACCTCAATCAGTTGAGGACGCACTGAAAGACGCTGATTGGATCATAGCCATGCAGGAGGAGCTGGATCAGTTCACGAGAAATGAAGTTTGGAGCTTGTTGATAGACCCCGACATCAACATGTGATCGGAACAAAATGGGTCTTCAAGAACAAGCGAGATGAAAACAACATCATAGTAAGGAATAAAGCAAGATTCATGGCAAAAGGCTACTGTCAAGCTGAAGGGATAGATTTCGATGAAACATTCGCTCTAGTTGCAAGATTGGAGGCAATCAGACTATTCCTAGCCTACGCAACACATCAAAGATTCAGAGTCTATCAAATGGATGTGAAGTCTGCTTTCCTGAACGGCGTACTAAAAGAAGAAGTCTATGTGGAACAACCTCCCGGCTTTCAGCAGGGACATCAAGTTTATATACTCAGAAATGCTCTGTATGGGTTAAAACAAGCACCTAGGGCTTGGTACGATACCCTGTCTGAGTTTCTTCTTCAGAAAGGTTTTCAAAAGGGCACAGTAGACCGCACATTATTCAGCATTCGACTGGAAGATGACTTATTACTTGTGCAGATCTACGTAGATGACATCATCTTCGGTTCGAAGAACGTCATCATGTGTCAGGAGTTTGAGAAAATGATGAAGGACAAGTTTGAGATGCCAATGATGGGAGAGATGAACTATTTCCTCGGCTTTAAAGTCAAACAATCAGAGAAGGGAACGTTCATCAATCAAGGCAAATACACTCGAGACCTCATCAAAAGATTCGGTTGCACATCCAGCAAACCAATCAAGATCACGATGAACACGAACTTAAAAGTTGATCTTGATAAAGAGGGAGTATCAGTAGACCAAACTGAATTTCGTGCTATAATTGGTTCTTTATTATACTTAACAGCTACTCGTCCTGACATAACTTATGTTGTAGGTGTCTGCGCTCGATTTCAGGCCAATCCGAAGCAGAGTCACATGGACTCAGCAAAGAAGATTCCCTGCTATCTCAGAGGAACACCTGACATGGGTTTATGGTATCCAGCTGATGATAATATTAAACTAACTGGTTATTCTGATGCTGACTATGCAGGGTGTAGAATTGACCGAAAGTCAACTTTTGGAACGTGTCAGTTCCTTGGCAGTAAGCTGATCTCATGGTTCTCAAAGAAACAGCATTCAGTAGCAACGTCAACTACTGAAGCTGAATACATGGCTGCCGGAAGTTGCTGCGCCCAAATCCTTTGGCTGAGACAGCAGCTACGCGACTATGATGTCATTTAGAATGAAGTGCCGATCTTCTGCGATAGTACCAGTGCCATTGCAATCACTCAGAATCCTGTACTTCATACGAGATGCAAGCACGTGGACATCAGATACCACTTCATTCGTGACCATGTCGAAAAGAAGGATATCAGGATGGAAAAGATCCATACTGACCATCAAAGGGCTGATATACTGACCAAGCCTCTAGCTGAAGTCAGATTCAGAGAACTTTCAGTAGAGCTAGGTCTACTGGACCCTACTGACTCCAGTCAGTAAGAGGATTCAGGAGAGGAGCATTCAGTAAGGGGGAATGTTCACTCTCAGTACTGAATAAAATAGTACGTAGAGACTCAGCAACCATCTACACGAGGTATCAGCTGACTAAGATGTTCAGCTGACAGGTTTGCGGATCTCTAATCAGTAGCCAATAGAACAGTTTTGTGCATTTATGAATCAGATTCAGCATCGTATTCAATGCCTTAAAATGTCATTTAATATTAACGGCTTACGTTTAATACACGACATTCCATGTAAAAGCATGCTGAACTCTGCAACGCATTAAATGCATGTCGTATCAAGTTACTTCTTAGGCTATATACAACTGTCTTTTGACTTAGGTGGCTAATATGATCATTCCCTATTTTATAAAACTTAATCCCAGCCGTCCATCTCAAAAAGCGCGTTCAAACTGAACCCTTGATATTTAACTGTTTATCTTCTCTAAGATATATATATGCATTCAAATATTTGAAACCGCCATTTTAACTCTGCAAATATCGTAGAACCCCAGATTTTCTAAAGAATATCTCTGATTGCGTTACATATATTCTATCCTTTAAAACTCCTCAGGAAATCTTTTGATTATTAAAATGACAGGAAACGTTGTCGTTTCCCCATCTGGTATGCAAGAGATCCTTGAAAAGGATCGAGTCTGGTGTGAACCAGTTATGGAGTTCGACGCGTGCGATTTGGACTATATGGAGGAGATCTTCTACGCCCTCAGGGAGATAGGGCTGGAAGGGTTCTTGACGAGGAAGCCCATTTTCTTCCTGCCGCACCAAGTCGCTGAGATTTATCTGAATTTCGACTCAGTAGACGGAGACATCATAGGCCGTTTCGTCGTTCACTCAGTAGGCGACCCCTCTCGCACATCTATCGAAGTAAAGAAGATGTCAATCCGTGAGGCTCTTCAGAGAAGCTTCAACTTACCGAATGAAGGACTCACCACCATCGCTTACAAGGATGATCTGATGGACAAGTACCTAACTGAATTCTGTGGAAAGCCAACGACCTTCAGAGCAGCTTTTCCCAAGAACGCCATGCTCCCTCAATACAGAGCACTAGTGTATATAGTGACTCAGCTTCTGACGAGTCAAGAAGGCTCATTCGACCAAGTGTCCAGACCTAAGCTACAACTGATGATGGCCATTTATGACCGGGCCAAAATTAATTGGACGGAATTCTTTCTCAGAGAATTCATGACGCAATCAACCAAATTCGACAAAACATCCAAAAGGCTGAGCGTCAAAGGGAAGCTTTTGTATGGCCTGAAGCTTTCCGTTATGATCGAAGACTTCTGCGATCTGATAGCATCACCTTCGCCGATAAGCAATACTTCAATGTGAAGAAGGTCAGATTCCAGAACAAGGCAGCGGCCGTTCAGTAGATCGGCTTAGGGCCCGCTGACCCAAAGGCCGGGACTCAGAAAACCTCCACACCAACAAAGAAGAGGTCCCCTCCTAAATCAACGCCTAAGGCACCAACCAAGAAGCTGAAGAAAGTCAGCGATGTTGTGCCTGAGACTGAGCCTGAGGCAGAGCTAGAGACTGTGGTTGCTGAACCACCTCTGCAACTGAGGGATGAGCCTGAGTCTTCTGAGAAGACACAGTCAGTAGAGAAGGCCGTCTCCACTGAGCATGGTGAAACAGTGCCCAAGGGGTCCAAGCAGAAGATGTCCAAACTGAAGAAGTTCAGACTTTAGAAAGCCCCTTGGACGTCCCACCACTCAGCAGCATCCCATCTGCTGAGAAATGACCGTCTCTGATTGAAATTGAGGATTTGGAGACCGCCTCAGAATCATAATCGATCGGGATGGAGGCCGCCGCTCTCCAATCTAGAGCCTCTCGAGAGATATCTGAAACAATCCCGAAGATCGCCAGCCACAACAACCTTGTAACACTTGCAAGGCAGGCGAGGCTCCACTTGCTGATAAGGTTCCAGGAGTGGTATAACCTGAGAAGACTTATCAGCCACCACTCCTGCGAACAGCTTCACAAAGAAGAGATGATAATCAGGGAGCAAATTGGCTATTCAAAGCCATCTGACCTTGGCACGCTCGAAGACCTGAGGGCAGCGATGCTCGCACTACTGAACGACAGACAACCTGTCTCAGCATCTGCTCCCTCAGATGGGTCTGACCCCGATGGTCAGGACCCATCCCGTGATTCAGGCCCTGAGAAGCCTGATGAGGGAACTCAACCGGCCAAGGATGTTCCTACATCAACTGCTGAACCACCACTCAGCATCGTTGGACCCGGGCAGTCGGCGGCTGGTACTTCGAAGGTAGCTGATCATTCTCAGCTCCTTCTTGAGTCTGCTTTCGAAGTAGCGCCTAGGCCGAAAAGCCGATGTTCAAAGTCAGTGGCAAGGGCACTGAGGAGTCAGGGGACTCAGAATAGACTCCTTGCCCGCGCCGTCCACAAAACATAGAGGCATACCACCGAGGCCCATAGCGCAGAGATTCAGGGGCTGAGGACTACCATCCAGAATCAGCCTGCCCCTGACTTCTCCACCATCCTATCTGACGCGCTAGCCACCCATCGGGCTGACTTTGAAGAACTACTGAAGACGATTGAGGCAGGCCAAGCTAAATTGCTGAATGATTACAAGGCCGCCCAAACTGCTCATACTGAATCCGTCACCGCCATCTCTCAAGCAGCTGATCTTAGATTGGAAAATATTCAGAAGGCTATTGAAGAGAAGGTGGAAAAACAGCTGAAAGAATTTCAGGCAGCAGCTGATCTCTCGCACAAGAAGTACAACACTCAGCTCACAAACGAGAGAAATGAGCTGCATGAGAAGCTGACAAAGCTCCACAATACTTTGGATGATCTATCCAACGCCTACAAGAGCCTGAACAACAAAGTATCAGTTCCGCCCCCTACCCGATTTGCTGATGCCAAAAAAGGGGAAGGATTTATTGAGAAAGGAACTAAGGAGTTGATACTGAAAGCTCCGAAGAGAGCAAGGACAGTGGCAGGGGCATCTCAGATTCAGTCATCTGCCCCACTGGACCTTCACAAACTAGGGAGGCCCAGGGTGTCTCAGCAGCAGGAGCTGCAGTATCTGTTGAGACTGGCCCAAGTGGCTCAGGAGCCAAAGAAGTCGCAACTCAAGTAACACAAACACCTTCAGACATTATTAAAGAAGTTGTTGAGTATGCCGATGAGGAGTCAGAAGAGGATGAAGCTCCTCTTCCTCCTCCAGTTGCCGGCAAAGGCAAAAAGGTACTGAAGCTTCCAACCCCTCCCTCCAAGAAGAAAGGACCCAGGAGGTTCATAACTCCGGAGGAGGAGGCTTAGATAGCAGCTGATGAGAAATTGGCTAGGGAGATAGCCGAAGCTGAAGCCGCGAATAAGCCGAAGAAGAAGCCTGCTAAAGGTAAAACTAAGGCTCTAGCTGGAGGCAAGAAGACTGGAGCTAGGCTGCCTCCTAGAACACTCAAGTTTAGCGACGAAGCTGACAAGGAAAAAGAGAAGGAGCAGCAGTAGCAGTCTATTGGGCAGCAGGGAAGATCTAAAGAGAAATCATCCACACCTGCTGACTCAGAAGAAGAGCCACCTCACAAACCCTCCTATGTTGCCTTGAAGGAACAAGACCAAGAAATGGATGAAATCTGGGCTCAGATGGAGAGGTAATTATATAGAGGTGAAGAGGCCAGGCAGATAGAAGCAGCCAGAGAGAGGATATGGCTTGCTGACCTCGAAGCTCTTAGGCTAAGGACTAAAAAAGAAGTGAGTCAAAGGATCCCTGAAAAGGCTGACATTCCCTACAGATACAGGAAATTCAGGAAGCCTTCTGATCTTAAGACTCACAGATTGCCAAGAGTGGATGAATGGATGCCGTGGGAAGTCACTCAGAGGTGGGAAGCGCTGAAAGCTAAATTCATAAAGAGGAACTACTTCTGGAGATTCTGGTCTGAGAAGCACAAGACAGTGGCATATACTGAATGGATCATGAGAGCTGACTTGGAAATGTATGCAAGACTTCAGAAAGCTGTCAAGGAAAATATTGAAGTCAGAGTACCAGCTCCCAGAATCCTGCCACCCCCATAGAGACTAGACGGATCTATCCATTATGGAGTGATAGAGAAAGAAGTGAAGGACGCTGCTGAAGCCAAATTCCTAAATGAAGAAGACCTAACGGACTTTGCTTAGATACTGAAGCTAAGGAAGGTCACTTATCGGATGTATGGGCTGACTCTTCCTGAAACTCAATCGAAGAACTTCAAAGACAGGATCAAGGGGTTCAAATGACTTTCTTACTTCTCTTTTTCCTTGTATCTTTCTTTTACTCCCTTTTAGTCTAGCAGAAGATGTACTTGTACTGATTTCTCATATATATATAAAACATCTCTGTTTTGGCTTTGACAATTCCTTATTGTCTGAATAGCCGTGTTTGTTTATGCTTAACACTCAGAATCACTGAAGTGATTACTGACTCACACACTTACTGTTCTTATTTATTGTCAGTTTTTGCTCGGCTAGATTCTGATGGACTGCTTAGTGTTTAGGGGAAAATGTTGTTAAGACAGAGGGAAAATGCTGATTCGATTCTGTATAGGTTCTGATTTTCTGCCCTTATCCCCCCAGTGGTCGAGGACTTGAAGAACAACTCCACTGATCCTACTTATAATATTTGTAAGGAGCTCTGTATCTGATAAGCCATAGTGTTAGGCTGATTAGCTGATAGGTTTTGGAATCATCAAATAGGGTTAAA
Source organism: Lavandula angustifolia (assembly GCA_028984105.1). NCBI lineage: Eukaryota > Viridiplantae > Streptophyta > Magnoliopsida > Lamiales > Lamiaceae > Lavandula > Lavandula angustifolia. Next base: position 11,158,469 of record CM054819.1, on the reverse strand, counting down.
ATGTTGGGTGATGATTCAGTCCCCCAGCAACAGCACTAGATAGTGGGAAATGATTCAGTCTTCTCAGTTGACATTAACTCAGTAGCCTTGTGCTCTGAAAACCTACTGAAGATTTGAAGATCCCAAAACCTTATATTGATTGGTGAACCATTACGTTGTAATCTATTTTTGTCTCTGAGGTTTCAGACTCAGCAGACACTCTGCTCTAGTTCAGGTACTCAGTAGATTATCTGCCTCAGCACCAGAAGTAGAAGACTTAGTAATACTGGACTCAATAGGAGCAGTATACTGAAAGGAGTCAGTGGAATTGACCTCAGCAGGAGTAGTTCACTGAACTCAGAGCTGATCTTCAGTAGAGCCTACTCAGCAGGAGCATGCTACTGAATCAGAGATCAAACTCAGCAACGGCCAGACAGTCTTCCAACTGTCAGGAACTTTAAAAGTCAAATCAGCAGAGTCAATACGAGGAAGAGAGAAGTCAGCTTCAGATCTCCTTCAAGTCTGTTCTGTCTCAACCACTTTCTGAACCTCGACCAATGACAAGCAGCCACGTATCCTATATCTGTTAAAGCTGCAAGTCAACAACTTTCCAGAAATGGAGGGAAAGGACACTGCTACCATACTTCAAAAGAGCCGTTAGCTACCCAAAAGAGAGAGACATAGGATCGTCGTCTCCAACGGATCTATCCTAATCTCTTCTCTATAAATAGAGGGATAAATCAAATTTGAAGCTCACCTTCACGATATCTAGAACTCGCGAGAAACCAAGAATGCGAGAGAACACACAGAGCATTCAAACGAGCAAATTCGAGAAAGCCTAAGTCTTCCGCAAGAAGTTAGAAGAACGAATCTCCGGCGAAAGACTATATTTCTGCTCAGAGGGAACCAAGCTGAATTGAACTATACAACCTCTAGTATCCAAACGATGTTACACGAACCCAAAGCTTACACTCAGTTGTTCGTCGTTCTAGAAGCCACATCCCTGTTCCCTATCCCTCTAACCTAAGCTCAACCGTATAAATCCATAGCTTAGACGAAGGAGTTCACTTCTGAACTGATCCTTATTGTAAAGGACTCCTTCACTGTTGGAGAGTTTTTCAAACACTTAGTTTGATAACCTAGTATACTGAAACTTGCTCAGTATAAATCTCAAGACCAGTGTTTGTTCAGCGTACAAACCAACTGAGACTATCTCAGTATAATACATAGCTTCCTGATCTTTCAGGACAGTGGACGTAGGATTGTTGTATCCGAACCACTTTAAAAATCTCTGTGTTATGTGTTCTTTATTTTACTGTTGCATTGATTTACTGTTCATACTGAAAAGTATCTTTCAAAATCATTCAACTGAGTTTCAGCAAACTTACAGACTGCACTAATCTACTGAAACTGTTTCGATAAAACGTTTTCCTAACTCAACTGAATTTGGGCCTACACTATTCCGCACTACTGAACTCTATCTGAAAGATATTGAATTCTGACTCTAAGTCAGCTAGCAGGTCTCAGTAGAGTCAGTCACTCTGCCACACGATTCAGAATAACTTATCTGGTCTGCTGAACTTGTTCAGTACGACACTTTCCTGAAAAGGACTGTTCGTGTTTAAGTTGAGAAATCGGTTTTCAGGTGTATTCACCCCCCCCCTCTACACTTGAACGTACTCTCGGGACCAACATTTGAGTTTTATTTCAGATCTGGATTTTAATCTCGCTCAGCTACTTGGTTTCAGTTTCTCTCATCTTTCTCTCCTTCTCTTCGTTGCCGATTGCCGCTCAAGACCGCTCGAGAATGCAATTTTAGAGTAGAATTCAACACCAAAACACGAGAATGACCAACCAGGTTAATCCCGCTCGATTGCTATAGTCCTGCTCGAATTTTATCCGTTAATTTGGCGCGAATGTTAATTATTTTTTTAGCATGTTTTTTTTATAGAATTATTCCAATTTGAGCACATTGTTTAATTAGTTGAATTTTATGAGAATTATTCAAATTTGAGCATGAATTTTGTTTAATTCGTTGAATTTTTAGAGCATGATTTTATGGTTTTTGGAACATGATATGATTTTCGGAGCATGAATTTTCTGATTTTTGGGAGCTTGATTTTTGGAGGATGAAAGCCGGACTGCATGTTGTTTGAAATCCCGCTCGCCGAGCCGGATTCCGCTCCGACCGAGTGGGATTTTGTTTCGTCTGAGCGGGATTTGGAATTTTTTTAACTGTTAAATTATTTAGGTGCAACCCGTTTTTAAAAGAATTAATGTTGGTCCGAAGACGAAAAGTCAGGTGTAGAGGGGGGGGGTGAATACACCTGAGCTCTGTTTCTTTTTCTCAGTGAAGGTCAGCTGAAGCTGATGTTTGCAACTGATGAACAGTGCCAAGTAAGCCTTCGATCACTGGGGTCAAAGTGAGTCAGCTTCTGAGCTCTTCTACTGACTAATGTCAGTATTACGAAACTCAGTCGGAGACTGTAGTGCGGATAAGTGTTAGGCCCGGAGTCGTCTCTTTTGAAAACGCGTTTTTGCAAGTTAAATCTTTTGGCTGTGCACTTTATAAAATACGTTTTATGCAAACTTATGATTTTCAAGTCAGTTGAATGCTATGCAATAAAACAGTAAATGAACACAAGCGATTTAACGTGGTTCGGATACGCAAGATCCTACGTCCACGGTCCTGAACAAGGCAAGAGAACTTGTTGATTATTCTGAGCAAGCCTCAGCAGGGATACTGTGCACTGGACAGTTCCCTCTAAGTTATAGTCCTTAGCGACTTTACAATCCAAACCTAAGTTTAGAAGGGAGGGAATATTCTCCAACTGAGAAGGAGTTCTTACAACAAGAACAATTCACTAAATGTGAACTCCTTCGGATCTAAGCTATGAATCTAGCAATGAGCTTAGTCTAGAGAAGAAAGGGATCAAAGTGCTCTAGAGAGATGAACTACAAGAAGTGTTCTATGAAAACTAGTTCGTCTCTGGATAAGCTTGAAGGTTCTAGAGCGTTGTGAGCTTGAATGATTTCCCTTGATTTCGCGTATATTCCTCTTTTTGAAATCTTCAAATCCTTCTCTATTTATAGTTGTGAGTTGTGGCATATGTCCGTTGGAGACGACGATGCCACGTGTCACAAGCGTCCAAAGAAAACGGCCACTATTCAACTTTGTTGCGGCGAGGCGCTTAATGCACTGTTCATGAGAGCGGCTTTGCGTGTAGAGTAGGTAAGCGTTGTCGGCTTCTCATTGGTCGAGGTTTGTAGTTGGTGAGTGTCAGAGTTGACCGTTCAAACTACCTCGTATGTCTTCTGCTGAACATTTGAAGGGACTTTAAGTGTTGGGTCGCTTTCTGTCGGATATAGTACTCGAAAGTCTGTCTTCTTCGGCTGAGTCGTCGACCGATAAAGTGAGCTTCGATAGTCGGTTGGTCGGCTCGCGAAGGTATACCTGCTTGACCTTGGTTCTTCTACCGATGACCATTAGCTTGTAGAGAATGCTTCTACCGAGGTCCGGTCGCTGATGCGGGATCTTCAACCGAGTTTGATATCGGTGGCCGACGAAGAATGCAAGCGATTACACCGATGACGTGGGGTTCTGAAAAGTATCTTCAGCAGAAGATCAGTTCAACAACTACCCCGTACAGGACTTAGACAAAATAATAAGCATTACATCAAGTCTAACCTATACATCAGCTAATCCTATCGACACACTAATCTACTGATATCAGCTCGGTTTTGGGATCTTCAATTCCATAGTACTACTATGATTTCCCCCAATTTCTTTTAACCCTAGAACAGCTGAGTATCAATCTACTGACTCATATCCAACAATTTCCCCCTAATTATGATGCCAAAACCTCTATACTCTAACATCTATTAAAGATCTTTGTCCCTACGACAACAATTTCCCCCCTTAAAGCATCCGAGGAAAACCGATAATAGTAAATGAACTTCAGCAGGTGAGAGAAAGGTAAGATCAGAGAAACTGATGTGAGTGTGTGTCAGATCACTTGGTGATCAGTAGTGAAAACATGACACTAAAAAGCTTAAAGACAATGAGCGATTGTCTAGCAAGCGATAGGAACTCTTATAGATAGATCGTCAAAGTACGAGGTTCCTATGCTATTACAAAGAATTATCAAAAACACGGGAGGAGAAATCACCGCGTCGTCGTCCGAAGCTCGAGTCTTCTTCTTGAAATCCGCCGAGCGATCAGCTGGAGGGTCCAGGCAGTAAAATTTATAAATTCTTTTGCGCAAAACCTGGATTTCCTCTTGATCTTCTGGTCTATGCGGATGTAACTCATGCTGATAGGCTGCAGATTTGATTTCTTCTTCGATAGACTTTGTGATGATAATGCCTTTAGCAGTCATGGGAGGAGGATATCTTCTGAATGCAGGTGCTTTCACAGGAATGTTCAGTTCTTTCATGATAGGCAGCAACCGTTCTCCGAGTTCTAGAAAAACTTCATTAAAACATTCTTCGAACAGTTGATCAGCCGGAATGTCTTTCGGATAGAAGCCCCATACATACAGATTTTTAACAAACATTTCTTTGAGAGTCTCCCATTGATCATTCAGATCAGCAGGTACCCATTTGTCCTCATGAGGTGCAGGAATCAACTTCATACGAGGAGTTCTGATAGTAGTCCTCCTGTTCCTCGCTCCTCTGGGTATCTGTTTTCTCGGATCGGCCACTGGCTTATCAGATAGGCTTTTCATTCTTGCCAGGTCAGCCATCCTTTTCTTCTCACGGAGAGCGGCTGCTCTAGTGTCTCCTCGTCTGAGACTCAGTCCTTGCAGCGTCGCCTCCCAGGTCGCTTGATCTTCTGCTATCTGCTCAGGTGTAAGAGTAGATATGGGAATACTCTGAGCAGTAGCTTTGATTTCAATCGGAAGAGCCTTAGCAAAATCTTCTTGGGCTTTCTTCTTTTGCTCTTCGACTGTATTAATGACCTTTCTCTTTCCTTTGCCCCTGACAGCTTTGCCCTTAGGCTTTTTTTGCCCGTTTGCCTCCTCTAGCCGACGCTCCTGGTCCGGCTTGTCTTGCGGCTCTTGCGCTATTCTGAGGTCGAATGCCTCTTGCTCCGCTTTTGATTTAAACTTCTTGACCGGGGAGGAAGGAGTAGTGGATTCAGTAGCGATTTCCTTCCCCGACCTCTGCGGCGGTGTTGAGACTCTTCTTCTTCGCTGGCTCATCAAGGAATTGAGCGATTTCGTCTATGTGTGCAGCCCAAGAGGAGATGGGGGTGGCTTGTAGTGGGAAATCAAGGAGAAGGACCTCGGTAGATGTACCTTTACGAGTAGGTGGTCCCGCCTCTCGGAGCCTGTTCCCCCGAATCTCTGCGGCCGAGGGCTCTGGCGCCGAGGAGGGTCCCGCCTCCTGAGCCTGTCCCTCAAGGATCTGGACGTCAGCTGTATCCGTATTAGGTTCATCTTTCACAATATCTTCCCCCTTTTTGGCATCAGCAATATTTGCCAGGGAGGTGCGGATAGCTTTGACGTCCTGCTCCAGTTGTGACAGTACGAATCTTTGATCGGGTAAGCGTGTCATCAAAATCACCGACCAAGTTGCAGTAGTTTTCCCAGTCTTTCTCCCGATCGGCTCTAGATTTCTTCAATCGAGCGGCCGACTCCTGTCGGAGTTTCAGCAGAGCTTGATCATTTGATTCTGTCATTTCTTTCTGAATGGCTTTTAAGGCCTCAGCCTGTTGCTTGATGGCTGTTTGAAGAGAGGTGGTTGCTATCTTGTTTCTCTCATCTATGAAGCCTTGAACTATTTTCATGGCCTGAGTCAGCTGCTCCGAGAAAGTTTTATGCCGAGCGGCAAGCATCGCCGACTGTGGCCGATAAATCGGCCTTTTGAGCACTTAGGGCCTGCTCAACTATCTCCTTGAAATCTGGCTGAGAAGCCTCTTTAGGAGTTGAGATGTCAGCGGCCAACTTACTTAGAGCTTCGTTCTGAGCCTTGGTGTACTTCTCCCATTTGAAATGAACATCTTTGGCTAGGAGTCGATTTTTCTCACCTTGGCGTTTGATAGCCCTGTTGACAGAACGTGAGGACACGGAACCGATGGGTTGTATCTGATAAGAGCTGGTTCCGAGCCTTTGCTCAGAGAACGAGATCAATCGCTCCCCTACCGTACTTCGGAGCGGTTGTAGCCTCACCGATGTGACTATGGGTGGTGTTGGGCTCTTCTCTTGGGGAGTTTGTCCCTCTGCAGATTCTCCTTGGTCTGCTTCCTTGGGTTTGCCATCCATCTCCTCATCTTGATCATCATTATCACCTTTATCAGAAGGTGGAGATGGGGGCGGAGCTGTTTCAGTCGGAGCTCTCAAGCTCAGTAAATAGAGCATTGCAGCTCTCAAATCTTCGAAAGACGCCACATCGGTGGCTCTCCGAATCCAATCTTGGCTTGGAGCTCTTGCTCCTCTCGTCGCAGCTCATCCGGTGACTCGCTGGGATTTGGCAAAGTCAATAAGAATATCCCAGTGCAGAAACCTTAAGAGCATCTGAGCTCTTGTCCTTACTGCTATTTCAACCAGATTTGCGTGCTCAGCAATTTCTGGTATCTCTTGCTGAATCTTAGCTGCAGCACGCAGTCGAGTGGTGTCAGTTGTTGTCCACTCAGCAGTAGGTTCGGGTGACGGTTCCCTCTTGTCAGACTCTGTTTCCTCAGAGCTGATCACTTGGACCTTGTCCTTGATCGTCGCTCCCTCGATTCCAGTATCTGAATCGAGTAGTTGCTCCTCTTAAGTAGAAGGAGGAGCTGGCTCAATAATGGTAAGTGGCTGAGCCACTGTGACCTCAGCAGGTCGAGTCTTAGCCAACCTCCTCTTCTTTGGCACTTGGATAGATGGGGGCAGAGCAAACGCCGCTCTCTTCGGTTCAGGTGGCCCCTTGCCAATTGACTTCTCTGCTCCAGCCTTTGTCATAAATTTAATACTCTTGAGATCAAAAGACTTTGAGTCCGCAAAAGGCCGAACGTTTACGTACCACACTCTCTATCAGCACCGACATCTTGGTGCCGAATAGGAGCTTGCACTGTCTTGGTTAGCTTCCTCTCTCCAAGAGGCGAGTAGGGAAATTCTGGGGCTGGGGTTTTCACTGAGTAGTATAGTAGTCGGCCCAGTTCACTTCTACTCCATCGTCTATAATCATCATCGGTTGTATCCTCGGCTTAGAAAGCCGATCATAGGATCCACTGAGCTCGTCGAATATGAGAGACAACGTAAGCTAAACCCCTGTACTGAGGTAGCAAAAGATTTCTCTGTAGCGCCGTCTTGAACACTATGTCGCTGCGTCCACAGAACTTTTAGACGTAGTCATTTATCTCCCTTTCCTTATAACCAACGGGAGAGATACCAGCTGAGGGGAGTTGAAAGGTTTGAACGAGAGCCTCTGAGATATTGAAGGAGTGGGTAGCCTCCCTCCACTGATTTGGGGCAACTTCCCGGCTGTAAACAAAAGAAGCCTCTTCTCCTCCTGAGGCAAGCGACTTCCAGTTGTAGTAGGCCTCCACAACTTGTCTCGGCAGATGAGAACGGGGATGCCTTGACATAAGAGTTGCCAGCCCTGACTTCTCAAGGGCGCCAAATACCGGCTCCAAATATGAAAGGTCCACCTGCCGGAGAGCCATCATCGGCTCAAACTGAACCCGGATGGTCATGATCTCAACCATCTTCTCAGGAGTCTGTACTATCGCCATGAAATCTGCAAAACAACATATTAGCACTTGAAAATAGAGTAACTTAGTGACTATCAACAGATATTAATACATTACCGTGTATAAGAGCTTTAAGAGATGCGAAAGCAAAGTTGTTTAAGAGATTTGGATAAGAAAACAAAGTTGCGAGATAAGCTCTTGAGAAAATGAAGAATGGCGAAAAATGAGGAGTTGATAGAAGATGAAAGATTTTGTATATTAAGTTTGATCTTCAGTTTGAATCGCACGGTTCAAATTTAATCTTTCAAAATCAAGGGGCGGCTAAGATTAAATGTTATAAAGGAATGATTACAATAGCCGCCAAAAATATAGATATACGTAATAAAGCTAATGGAGAAGACATGCATTAAATGCGCGACAGAGAGCATTAATTACGCAGGCGAGGAGTCTTGCTGACCTTTCCTCAAACCTTAAACATAATAAATGGTAAGGAATAAATGCTCCTTAACAGCTGAATGTAAGCGACTGATGCATTAAATGCGGCATGCTTCTGAACAAATTAAGTAACGATACTACGCAAACCTCTTCAGCTGAACTTATCAGCTGGTTACCATCATTTATCAGGAGGATGGTTGTGCTGATGACCATGTTCCTCCTTGCTGTGTACAGTGTGCATCTCCCAACTGAGTCACTGTACTAAGTTTTCTGACCTGTCGTGCTGATTCCATACTGATACAAATTGTTGCTAAGTATATCATTATCAGTAGTCGGCTTCTACTGACTTGTCTCAGTAGGATCTAGCAGACCTAGCTCAACTGATAGTTCTCTGAACCTGTTCTCAGCTAGTGGTTTGGTCGGTATATACGCCGCTTTGCTTGTCGGTATGGATTTTCTCCATCCCGATGTCCTTCTTTTCGACATGGTCTCGATGAAGTGGTGTCGGATATCCACGTACTTGCATCCGGTATGTAGAACCGGGTTCGAGTTATAGCAATTGCGGTGGTGGAGTCACGGTAGATGGGCACTTCATCCCGAGTTATACCATAATCTCTCGGTTGTTGTCGAAGCCAAAGGATCCGGGCACAAAGAACTTCCCTGCAGCCATGTACTCGGCTTCGGTAGTGGACGTAGCTACCGAGTGCTTGTTTCTTTGAAAACCACGATATCGGCTTGCTCGCCTAGGAACCGACATGTTCCGGAAGTTGATTTTCGATCTATCCCGCATCCTGCATAATCGGCATCGGAATAACTTTGTTAGTGTTAGATTATCATCGCCAGGATACCATAACCCAAAGATCGGGTGTTCCTCTTAGATATCGCGAGAATCTTCTTCGCCGAGTCTAGATGACTTCGCTTGGGATTCGCCTCGAAATCTTGCGCATACACCTACAAAGCATAAGTTATGTCGAGTCGGCTAGTTGTTAAATAAAGTAAAGAACCAATAATAGCTCTATAATCGGTAGAGTTAACGTAAGCTCCCTCTTTGTCTAGATCGATTTTAAAGTTCGTGTTCATGGGGATCTTGACCGGTTTCTTTGGAATCACGGCCGAATCTTTTGAGAAGATCTCGAGTGTATTTGGCTTGATTGATGAAGATTCCTTCAGCTGATTGTTTTACTTGAAATCCAAGGAAATAATTCATCTCTCCCATCATGGACATCTCGAATTTCTCCTTCATCATCTTCTCGAACTGCCGACATATGACTTCGTTTTTGCGGTACCGAAAATGATGTCGTCCATGTAGATTTGCACCGGTAGAATGTCATCTTCCGACTTTATGCTTGAATAGGGTGCGATCTACTGTCCCCTTTTGAAAACCTTTACGAAGTAGAAAGTCGATAGGGTATCATACCATGCCACGGGTGCTTGTTTTAACCCATACGAGCTTTCCTAAGTCGTACACACTGATGTCCCCGCCGAAAGCCGGGCGGTTGTTCCACGTAGACTTCTTCCTTCGATGCGCCGTTCGTAAAAGCCGACTTCACATCCATCTCGATATACCTTAAATCTCGATGTGTTGCATAAGCTAGGAAAAGACGAATGGCTTCCAATCCGGCGACCGGAGCAAATGTTTCATCAAAGTCAATTCCCTCTCGCCCGATCGTATCCTTTAGCAACTAGTCGAGCTTTATTTCGACAATGACGTTGTTTTCATCTCGCTTGTTCTTGAAGACCCACTTAGTTCCAATCACGTGCCGATGTCCAGGTCCGTCGACAAGCTCCCAAACTTCATTTTCGACGAACTGGTTCGACTCTTCTTGCATAGCAATGACCCGGTCAAGCATCTTTTAGTGCGTCCTCTATCGACCGAGGTTCTTACGTAGACGAGAAAACAAGAGTAAAGTGAGCTTTCTCCTTGACTTAATCTTGATCTCGTCCTTATAGTTGCTGATGGATCTCCAATGATAAGATCGAAGAATGAGCATCGAGCCACAAACGCCCGAGTCGGGCTTCTTCTTCGATACTACTTACGCACGTCGTAGGTGTATTAGGCATTTCGAGTATCTTGTTTTGTGGACCGTAGTAATTTAGTAAGAAGGTTAGGATCTACCGAGTTTCCGGGTTCGGGGGCATTTAGCTCGGGAACATTAATCGTTCCCCACGAGTTTATATTCTCGGTAGAGGTCTCGGTTACCACGGGGGCTTCCTCATCGACCGAGGTTACCTGTTGTTGATTACGTTCGATAGAATCAACTAGGTTAGCTACATTACTTGTTGGCCGAGTCCGAATTTCTTCATCTTCGACTCATCATCCCAACAATCTTGGATCTTTTCACTTTGTCATTTAGTTCGAGATCCCGTAGCTTGCTTGCCGACATCCTCGTGTTTGACTTTGTATCTTTCCCTGTTCTCGGTAACAAATTCATGAAAAACAACATGAGGGCTTTCCTCCACGCAAAGAGTTCGATAGTTAAAAACTCGAAGGCTTTATCGACTCGGGAGTATCCTAAGAATACTCCTTGATCAGATTTGCTATCAAAGACCTTCAACCGATCTTTCCCATTGTTGTGGATAAAGCAAGGGGCCATCGAAAACATGAAAATGAGAAATAGAAGGAATTCTCCCTTTCCACGGTTCGTAAGGCGTCTTCATGTGTTCTTTGTGTCGGTAGTGAGCGATTCTCGAGTGTAACAGGGCGGTGTCGGTAGCATCAGCCCAAAACTTTGAGGGTAGTCCGGGAATCTGCGAGGAGCGTTCTTGCTTGCTTCTTTGAGTGTTACGTTCTTACGTTCAGCAAGTCCGTTCTGGCCGAGGGGTGCGCGCAGCTGATGTCTCGTGCTTGAATTCCCTCTTTATCGCAGTATGTCTTAACTACCGAGTTTAGAAACTCTGTTCCTCCGTCGAGCGTATCTTCTTAATCTTGATGTTCTTTTCCACACCGAGTTTCTTCGATAGATTAGGTAACTCGGTCGAACATCGATTTGTTGGCGATGAAGATGACCCAAGTATATCTCGAGTAGTCGTCTATGACGACGAGGGCATACTTCTTGCCTCTTATAGTCACCGGAGAGACCGGCCCGAATAAGTCCATGTGAAGCGGTGAAGGATTCCATCGGTGGAAGGTGACGGAATAGGTGGATTGCTACTCTTTGTTTGCTTTCCCTTCGTGCACGCTTCACAATTTCGTCTTTGATAAATGATTCGTTGGGCGGTCCTCGACTTTAGAGTTCTTGACAAGCTTGTTCATGGTCTTGAAGTTCAGGTGGCTGAGTCTCTTGTGCCATAGCCACCGACTTGTTACCCGATTTAGTACGTGCGAGCAAGCAAGCCTCGGGTTCACGCGGTATTCCGGTTGCAACATAGATGTTCTTCCTCCGCGAACCCGATAACACTATTTTCCCCTGTAGATTTGTTCAATATCAAAATTACTTTTATCACATGGTTATGTTGAAGTCCTTCAACATATGTTACCTTGAGCCGTGGCAGTCCCAATGTTCGGTGTTCCGTATCCCCTTGTGTAGCCTTTGGAATTGTCACCGAATTCACTCCGGGACCATCTTCTTGTACGTAGTTGGTCGCGAGGTTCTTTTGGTAAGTCATGTGTCTCGAGCGGCCGCTGTCCACTATCCACGGGTCCTTATGCACCGCAAAACAGAGGCATTTTTAGGTACCCTTTGGTTCGGTTGGGTCCTTATAGGTTAGTGGGTGATTTCGGAACCCGGATCCGTCTCGGGACCTTAGAAGTTCCAGACTTCTTCTTCGAACCTTATCGGCTTTCTTCTCCACGAGGACTTGGAGATACCGACTTTCTCGCGATAATTTTGGGTTCGAGCGCTTTCTTCTTCTCGAGTCTTAGCGCTTCTCCCGACCCCCGGGCTCATAGTAGTACGAGCCGTCTCGAGCCGGGTGCTCATACGATGGCTCCTTGTACCGTTATGCCCATCTCGACCTTCTTGATTCCCCCCGAATTTGATCACGGTGTCCCGGGCCGGAACCTTTGGTCAGTTGCTTGTTGCTACTCGGCCGAGGTGTAATTATTTTCTGTTTGTTTTTCGCCTGAGGTGTGGTGTCAGCAGCTTGCACCTTTCCTCTGACGAACCTATCAGCCAGGGTTGCTGAGCTTTTGGAGGTAGAAGCTTCGTGGGTATAGCCAAGGCCTTCTTTCACAGAAGTTGACCGTTGTGCTCTAAGCATGCTTTCAAGTTTCTCCTTCGCTCCTAGGTATTGTTCAGTCATCAAACCTCTCCAGACTTCGTCACTCCTTCTAAGTGAGTCATAGTCATTCTGCACGTCTGTGAGCTTCTGACTGAGCTTGGCTATTTCAGTCTCTTTCTCAGAATTGTCCTTGGTCAGAACTGAGATCTGAGTTTCTTGAAGCTGAGACTTAGTCATAAGAGATTCAATCTCTTCCTTGAGTCTCGCAACTAGATCCACTGACTCAGTAGAGACCTGACAATCAGAAGAAAGTCTCTGATTCTCAGCCTTTACCTGTTCAAGTTCCTGGATGGTTCTGCTGAACTCTCTGCTCAGCTGAATCTGTTCCTCTGGGAGATCGTCGTAGGCTTGTACTACATCTAGAGGATCATCTGTGACAAAGCACGTGTCTTGTGTGCTATGTGAAGAAGAGGTAATAATGCGTTTAGAATTTACCTCAGCCTCTTCTCCGGCCATCAGACAGTATTCGGCTGACTCATCAGGAACTGTCTCTGCGACCTCAACTGCGACGAACGCCGGCTTCGTCTTCAGAAGAATACATGAATGTATCCTCCTCAATTGAGTTGTCGGATATCTCTCCGGCTATATAGGCTCGCCGTCTCTCGGCGAATTTCTTTCTCCTGGCTCGCCGTTTCGCTCTTTGGAGGGTACCGAGAGTTCGGGACAATCGTGCGATAGTGTCCCTCCTTCTTGCGGTTGTAGCGAGGTAGATGTTCTGCTTTGCTCTTACCGGTGAGTCTTTAGACGGACCGGCAAGCAGACTCCGATTTCCCGCATTCGGTAGAAGGATTAGATTCTTCTTTCTTATGATAGTCTTTCTTACCCGAGGAAGAATCTCGGTTGTATTTCCTCGCCTTTCGACTCTCTCCTTTTCCCTCGATATTTGAGAGCCATTAGTGCTAGGCGGTCGGGGCCCGAAGTCTCGGAAGACTTTGCTACCGATGTAGCCACGGCTTTGCTTGAGGAAATAGGCTTGGCTCCGGTATTGCCGATCGTTGCCTTGAAGGCGTGGTCGAACCGTGTGTCACCTGGAGCGCTTAAGCACTTTTGGGGTAGGCTATGCTCGAATTCCTCCGATTTTAATTCTGAAAATATAACATCAGGAGTTAGAGCATTTAGATCAGAACGACGTAAATAAGTAGCAAATGGAAGCCACTTCTGTCGGGGCAACGCTCTCAAGATCTTGGTGTTCATCTCCTTGTTGGTGAACGACCTCCCCAGCCCATTGATGACATTGACTTGATTGGTGAATCTGACACTCAGCTCGTCAATGGTTTCAGTGGGCTCCATTGCAAAGGCGTCGAACTTCTGAAGCTCTAGCTCGAGCTTGTTTTCTTTGATCTGAGGGGTTCCATGGCTCAGTACAGCCAAGGCGTCCCATAGCTCTTTCGCCGTTTTGCAATCTTGTACCCTTCCGAGATGTGAGTCACTGAGCGTAGTCAGTATGACATTACGTGCAACTCGGTCAAGGTTGTGCAACTTCTTTTCTTCAGGCGTGAAGGCAGATTTGTCTTTGAGAACCTTTGCACCAGTTTGTGCTCCCACGCCTCCTCCAGCAGCAAATACTATGCTGTCGATCATAGGAATGATCGGTCCTGACTCTAGGACATCTGACATGCTGTCGTGGAGTGACGTTAGGTGTGCCTCCATATGTACGCGCCATATCGTGTAGTTCTCTATTGAGAACATCGGCACCATCCTAATACCTGACATATCAGACATTGTAAGAGTAAGAGTATAAGGATGCTGAAAAGATGTTTATGCAGTGAAAACGGTTTTCGGGATCGGTTCGAGAGGACCAAGTATTTGTAACCGGCGATCGGTTGAACACCGAAAGCTCGATACCAATTGTTGGTCCGGAGACGAAAAGTCGAGTGTAGAGGGGGGGGTGAATACACCGAGCTCGTTTCTTTTTCTCGGTGAAGGTCACCGAAGCCGATGTTTGCAACCGATGAACGAGTGCCAAGTAAGCCTTCGATCACGGGGTCAAAGTGAGTCGGCTTCGAGCTCTTCTACCGACCGATGTCGGTATTACGAAACTCGATCGAGAGGCGTAGTGCGGATAAGTGTTAGGCCCGGAGTCGTCTCTTTTGAAAACGCATTTTTGCAAGTTAAATCTTTTGGCTGTGCACTTTATAAAATACGTTTTATGCAAACTTATGATTTTCAAGTCAGTTGAATGCTATGCAATAAAACAGTAAATGAACACAAGCGATTTAACGTGGTTCGGATACGCAAGATCCTACGTCCACGGTCCCGAACAAGGCGAGAGAACTTGTTGATTATTCTAAGCAAGCCTCAGCGGGGATCGCGTCTTTCGGACAGTTCCCTCTAAGTTATAGTCCTTAGCGACTTTACAATCCAAACCTAAGTTTAGAAGGGAGGGAATATTCTCCAACTGAGAAAGAGTTCTTACAACAAGAACAATTCACTAAATGTGAACTCCTTCGGATCTAAGCTATGAATCTAGCAATGAGCTTAGTCTAGAGAAGAAAGGGATCAAAGTGCTCTAGAGAGATGAACTACAAGAAGTGTTCTATGAAAACTAGTTCGTCTCTCGGATAAGCTTGAAGGTTCTAGAGCGTTGTGAGCTTGAATGATTTCCCTTGATTTCGCGTATATTCCTCTTTTTGAAATCTTCAAATCCTTCTCTATTTATAGTTGTGAGTTGTGGCATATGTCCGTTGGAGACGACGATGCCACGTGTCACAAGCGTCCAAAGAAAACGGCCACTATTCAACTTTGTTGCAGCAGGGCAGTTAATGCACTGTTCATGAGAGCACTTTGCTTGTGTAGAGTAGGTAAGCGTTGTCGGCTTCTCATTGGTCGAGGTTTGTAGTTGGTGAGTGTCAGAGTTGACCGTTCAAACTACCTCGTATGTCTTCTGCTGAACATTTGAAGGGACTTTAAGTGCTGGGTCGCTTTCTGTCGGATACAGTACTCGAAAGTCTGTCTTCTTCGGCTGAGTCGTCTGACTGATAAAGTGAGCTTCTGATAGTCAGTTGGTCGACTGCGAAGGTATACTGCTTGCACTGGTTCTTCTACTGATGACCATCAGCTTGTAGAGAATGCTTGTATGCGAGGTCCGGTCGCTGATGCGGGATCTTCAACTGAGTTTGATATCAGCTGCTGACGAAGAATGCAAGCGATTACACTGATGACGTGGGGTTCTGAAAAGTATCTTCAGCAGAAGATCAATTCAACAACTACCCCGTACAGGACTTAGACAAAATAATAAGCATTACATCAAGTCTAACCTATACATCAGCTAATCCTATCGACATACTAATCTACTGATATCAGCTCGGTTTTGGGATCTTCAATTCCATAGTACTACTATGATTTCCCCCATTTCTTTTAACCCTAGAACAGCTGAGTATCAATCTAGTGACTCATATCCAACAATTAATATGCTCGATGCGAATCTGAGGATAAGCATAGAATATAACCCGAAGATTTTTTATACTATTAAAATTAAATTAGGAGTTATCGGGAATGGTGAGGTAGTGGAGGAGTTATGGAATGGAGTTTTTGGAGGGTTCATGGATTGGAGAGTGGGTAGGAATGCGGCCATAACTCTTCATATGTTAATGTGTCACGAGATTCAAAGGGATGGAGATGATTCTGTTATGTGGTTTTCCGTGTCCGAGATGACTCTCCGATTTTCTTGTTTTGATTATGCCCTTATCACGGGCTTAAGGTTTGGATCCTGCAATTTTGATCCGCATGCTCAGCATGATCCCCGTTCCTCGACTGTTTATACCATGTTAAATGGTTGTACACTAATAACGGGCAGAGAATTGTTGACAAAGTTTGAGGGTGAAGATTTTGAGTTGGACAATATAAGTTATTTGAAGGTGGCTAATGTACTAGCCTTATTTTTCTTTTTCCTCGGTTACAGCGACACGAGAGACACGAGAGTGGTGGACATATGGATTTAGGTATTATTGGACAATTTACGGGCATTTTACTAATTCCCTTGGGGCTCATATACTTATGGTGCTCTGAAGCACTATTGTACATTTGTTCCGAGAACGACGGAACACACTTCAAAAAAATATCATTTCCATGGACCCGTTTGGGCACTTCAGGTGTATAATTTTTTTAATTTAATTATTTGAATTGTTGATATATCTCATATACTAATCAATATTGATTTTCATGCATTGTAGATTTTGTCTTACGAGACTATTCCAGATTTAGGAGCGATATCTGTAGAAAGGTTGTCTAAAACTGGAATTCCTCGTTGGAAGAATTGGTTCTTCGGTGGAGGCCAACCGCGCAGGCTTAACAATTACTGGCAGCATCAGGTATAATTTTTTAATTAAATGTTGTTTATATTATATATATTAATTTTAATTGAATTTTATTTAATAATAATTTATTTAATGTAATTGCAACATGTTGTCCTAGATGGTCTCACACCCTCCGATATAGAGACACAAACTCCGTATTGGCATAACGTCATTGGAGGCGATCGATTTCATGTGTCCTACTGTTGGTCCTGAGACGTAGTTCGGGTGGGGGGGGGGTGAATACACCTGAATACAAATTCGTTTCTCAAATGCGAAAGTCAGCTCTAGTTAAGTTTGCTACTGAACTGAGTCAGGTAGCCAGATATGCTTTCAAGATCGCGTGGGCAAAGATTTCTTCTACTGAGTACAGTTCTACTGACTTAAGTCAGTCGAACAGTCGTTCAGTATCAGAGTTGTGTGCGGAAGTGTGGGCCCTATTAAAGGTCTCGGTTGGAAAACCGGTTTTTTGCTGAGTTTGATGAAAATACAGTTTTAATACAGTATGATCATTTAAAGAAAACAGTAAATCAACACAACAGATTTTTAGAGTGGTTCGGACACACTGGGTCCTACGTCCACTGTCCTGACCAAAGCAGGATACTTGTTATATTTATACTGAGCAAGTCTCAGTGATCTATTCTCAAGACAGATACAAACTTGAAGCTTATACTGACAAGTTCTCAGTGATTTGTTCGCAGGACAGATTCTGTACTTATAGTCATAGTGACTTTTACAAGGGTTTCAAACTTAAAGAGTTTGAGGCTTCTCCAACTATGAGGAAGTTTTTACAATAAGAACAATTTTACAAGGATGTGAACTTCCTCGGGGTTTCTAAGCTGTAAATATTACAATAAGGCTCGCTTAGATAAGAGAAGGGGAACAAGAATAACTTTAAGTGATGAACTAAAGGGTTCTTCTATGAATGCTAGTTCTTCACTGGATTTTTCGATGAGAGCGTTAAGAGTTTTTGTGAGTCGATAGCTTGGGTTCCCGGTAGTGTCTCTGTATGAAGACTCTCCTTTTATATAGTCGTCGATTGTGAATAGATCCGTTGGAGAGGGGTCTAGCCACATGTCAAAACGACAAGGAAAACAACTTCTCAAATTTGAACATTGATGAGTAGGTGCACTGTTGGTCGGGCACGATTTCGTCGTTAAAATCACGAACCAAATACAATTTATAAACACCTAGGATAGACAACTAAACTAATACTAGCACAGTTAGTAAGCAGGGATCGATTCCACAGGGAATGGGTAGATTTAAGCAATTTATCTCTAAAGTCCGAAAAAGGGTTTGGTTAGTAACCACCATTAACTTTGGGTTTAATTAACACTAGGCAATCAATCATAAACTGTGCAATTAAAAACAGGGGATGAAAACAAATATTAAAAGTGACTCGGCTTTGGGCAGATCCACACTGATCGGCCTCCAATCATCGATTCTAAGATTAATCGGTTTTCCTAAGGTTGCTCGGCTAAGATGCCGTGTTGAGCACGAACACACCTAAATCCTATTCTTGAAATATAGAAGGAATGTTGAGCATTAATCTAGTCCCTACCTTAGTGTCGATCTACCAGGGTGAGCATTGCATAGATCTACAACTAAGGAGCATTAATATCCAAGAAACCGAACTAGCAAAGCTACCCATGTTGAGCATGAAAATAATTCTACCATCTCCCCTGCCTATTCAACCCAGCCCAATTAACCTAGGGTGATCAGTCCTATGTCATCTTAAGCAAGCATCTACACAGATCTGGAACGAAACACTTAGTTAACCAATTTTAAGCACATTAAGATCTCATGAAGGCAATGATCGGGTGTTTCACTGCCCTAGTCGAATCTAGGGTTTAGCTACACATATTTAGAACAAGAAAGCAAGCTAACATACAAGGGAATAACATATTTCTGAGGTAGTAACCTGCCTCAGAAGATGAAATCTCTGAGATCTGTCGGTCTCACCGAACTTTTTAGCCATGGAATCCCATATCAGTCCCGCATGAGGCGTGTTTTCATACTGTGAAGCAAGAGAATCAACCATAGTGGATAGAATGACAAAACGAGTCTTGTCATTATCATCTATCCACTTTTCAGATTCCCTTATCTGCTCCTCAATCGCCTCTTCTTCGGGGAGTTCAGGTTCAGGGGTAATGAGAACATACAAGATCTTCTCATTTTGGAACATTAGTGTAAGGTTTCTCCTCCACTCTTTAAAATTGTCAAGACCCTTTAAGGGTCGGCTCATAAGACCATTAACAACAGCTTGAACAGACATATCTGAAAAATAATTAAAAATAAAGCATGTAAGGAAAAATTATTTGCACATAATTCGTAATTAACGATCATTGTAACCTTTTGAAAAAACAATGATGTTAAATACCTTGAACCGCTCTAGGAATTCCACTAGCAAACCACGCAGGTGGACGTTTACTAGCGTAACCCTAAACCAAGCTATTTACCTAGCTCTTTAATTCCAATCCACGTCTAGGTTCTTAAGACGAATGGAATTAATAGTTCGATATTCTGGACCATGTCACTATTAAAACGCGAGAAGGGACTTCGAGGGAAGTGAATTGTACCTGCGGTGACATCTAAGCATTGACCATTAATTTGACCAAAATAGAATCAAATTCTCGAAATTGACATACTTACTCGAACCATGCCACATTCAATTTGATCTAATTAGCCATCCTATTTAATTATTATCTTCTAGAGTACTCGTGTTTACTAGGCACGCAAGCCACGTAGGTGGACGTTTACGGCTTCGCTCCCACTACTCAATAATAATCAAATATTGTTTTTGGAAAACTCATCTCACAAAACTTGTAGCTCAAAGATGCAAGCAAGCCACGCAGGTGGACGTTTACTCACATAATCTTACTACTTTTGTGTAGAGTCCAATTAATGGAGGTCCAATTAAGTGTTTAATATCCAAATGGAATCTAATTAAACATTTAATTTAATGTTGTTTAGTCTTTTTAATCAAAAGGTTTGTTACGAATCATGCATATCCACAAAATTCCTAAAGCATGCAATTTCTAAGCGCACATAATAAAACGTGCTCGCAAAAAATAAAACATGCTTTAAAAACGACATAAATCCTATTTACATGCTTTTCTAAGCGCAATTAATCACATAATCGCATGCTAAAGCATAATAAAAAATAAATACGCAAATATGAAATTTAAAATCGTTATCGGACTTTAAAACACGTAATCTCTAACTATTACATAGCCCGATCAAAATGCAGATCTTCGAAATCTTCAAAATCTTTGAATCTGGAAACTGCGTCGAAAACTACTTCGAAAACTGTACCGCCACATCATCAGGGTCGTCTGCCACGTGGCAGACACGTAGACAGTGAGTCAGCAAGGGCTGACGTGGCGCGCCACGTCAGAGCGCCACGCCATCGTCGTCTCCATGCTTCTGCCGCCGCCGCCGCTGCGGGCCGGTTCTGTGCCGGACGCCAGCACCTGTGGGCGCGTCGGTTGACGGGGAGTTGATCCCCGGTAGCCCCGCGCCGAGAAGCGCGCCCCGCGGCGGCGCAGATCTCCGCTTCGCGCGCAGCCGCGTCTGCCGTCACAGACGCACGGCGCCGCGCTATCCTCGGCCATCCCTGACCCTCCGCCAACATCCTCGCTGCCTCTTGACATTGTCCAGACGTTGGGACCGTGCCAAACGGCCGGCGATTTGCCCCACCGGGATGGGTCTGCGCAATAAACCGCACCTCCGCCGCCTTTCGCCACCTGAATTCTTCCTTTTCGAGCCGCGATTCGATCAATTGAAAGAGGGGAAACATAATTTGAACACTCATGACCACCGGGTAACGGATTCCGGCCGAGATTAGTTCCTCAATTTCCCGAATTTCAAACGATTCGCCGGAACGAATTCATAACGAGCAACCAACTTCAGACGTCAATTTCGATCGCATCCGGGATCGGATGATCCTATACGACCTATCGACGCAAAGCTCGTAAGACGAGGATTCTAGAGGTTCAAGCCGAATGTTGATCCAACATCTGACGCGCCGGGAATCTAGGGTTTTCGCTGCGAAAATCAAATTTTTCTTCGTCTCGTTTTTCGTGCCTCCCAGACTAATTACAGTACAAAAATAGTACAATCACATAACAAATAGGTCCTATAATCTACTCGTGGATTTTCTCATGAGAAAAACGTTACAACGGGGTCAAAAAAGTGGCTCGCAGGCCACCCCAAACACGAAACTAGCCCGATAACGACGAAATAAAACCTAATCATACATCTAACAGCAACAATCAGAGCCTAAACCAGGCTCTGATACGAATTGAAGGAAAATAGATGGTTAGAAACGCTACCTTCCTCCTTCGTATGTTGTCGCGGCTTTGATTGTTGCTCCTGTGTTAGATCTTCTGATCTGTGTCCCGGCCTTTTTCTTCCTCTGGGTGGTCAGAGAACTGAAGAAAATAAATTATCGTCTCTCTCTCTTACTCGTGTGCGTGCGTGAGTTTATGAGTGTGTGTGTAATTTGTTTCTGAACATAATACTAATATATATAGGCTTCAAAAACCAATATAATATTAATATATTTGTAACCCATTAATTTAATTATATTTCTAATGGGCTTCCACATAACCAGCTCATAATATAATTAATTAATTTACTGGGCTACTAATATTTATCAATTAATTGGCTCAACCAATTAATTCTAGATAAATAACATTATTAAATAATGTAAAAAATATATTAATCCATTAATAATGATTTCTGAGAGACAATAAATAACTAGACAACTAATTGGGCCAGATCAGGGATCCAATACAAGAAATAAAGCTGGGCCTCAAATTAATTAATTATCAATGCTCAGCCTAAAGCAAAATTAATTAATAAACACAGATTCATTCCACTAGAGAATCTGTGCTGACTTACCCCTTTATCCCAAATTGAGCAAGGGCTTGTATTTAAGACTTAATCGATCTCCGTATTTAAGATAGAAATATCTGTTAATTAATTAAGCTCACTGACAGCTTAAATTAATTAACATCTTATATTCCTGAGTAGTACCACTCGACCTTATTAACACACCTGAACTTAATCAACCGGTCGGGTTTAGTGTGCTAATCCTTTCGAGTTCCTCAGGGGATATTATCAACCCATTTTACTAGGATACGGCTGCAAGATACAGACAACCATCCTGAGCCACAAATAACTACTAACACCCAAGATACGTAGATCCGGTCGTGATGACGTTCACCATAGTAGGTCAAAGTGATAGATAGCCAAATGCACTCAGCTGAGGTCTTACCAAGCTTAAGACCAGCTAAGTCACCGAGATCTTAGTTCTCCACTAAGGTCAGTTAGGAGAACACATCTCACTGTGATCCGTCAATACACCACCTTAAGTGTACCAGTAAAGACAAGCAGCGAAGAAAAGTCATTTCTTATCTAAACTGCAGCTTAAACTGACAACTTATCCTTAAGTTGTCTCAGCTGTGATAACTGTTTATATCTTGTCAGTTCAACTAATTTGTGTTGTCTTCTGTGATACCCGACACACCACACAAATCTAACTTTTATACAAGATAAAGGATAACATGTGCAAATATACATATTTATCAGATAGGAGAATAAAACAGTGGTAAGGACAAAAACACAGTGTATACAAGCATAAAAAGTGCTTCCAGTATACAAAATCCCAACACAAAGATCCTAGAAAACCCATTTTCTCTGCATCTTGCATCTCTTCATTGCATCATATACCCTGTATTTTCTCAATGTATGATATTTTAGGTATTAGGACTGTGCCAGTATTCTCAACTGAAAACTATGCAATATGGCGCGTAAGGATGGAGGCGCATCTGACTTCGTTGCACGATAGCATGACCGACGTTCTGGAAAAAGGCCCCATTGTTCCGATGGTCGATTCAGTCAAACTCGTAGTAGACGGAGCAGGCGGTGCAAGAACCGGACCTAAAGTTGCGAAAGACAAGAGAGCCTCTTCACTCCTGAAGAGAAGAAACTGCATAACCTCGACTGAGTCACTCGCAATGCTATATTGATGACACTCAGTGACTCTTATCTCGGGAGGGTGCACGACTGTAAGACAGCTAAGGAGCTATGGGATGCTCTCGCAGTGCTGAGCCAAGGAACTCCACAGATTAAAGAGAACAAACTGGAGTTGGAGCTGCAGAAACTCGAGGCATTCGCTATACTTCCTGGGGAGTCCATAGATGATTTCAGCGCGCGATTTACGAATCAGATCAACATGATCAATGGACTGGAGAAGACATTCAACAACAAGGAGACAAACACCAAAATTCTACAGGCTCTTAGCAGGCCCAAGTGGTATTCTTTTGCTACGTGTATGAGGAGAACTGACTTGAATTCTGTTACTCCTGACTATATCTTTTCAGAACTTAAAGCAGAGGAGTTTGAGTTCAATCTCCCACACACCCCCGGTGCTGAAGCTGAAGTGCCAATGGATCATGCTTATAAGGCATCAGCTAGCACTCCCGGAGCAAGTCCCTCAGCAACAAGCCAGTCAGCCGGAAGCTCAGTGACTATACCCACTGCTGACAACTTGGTTGAGAAGTTTGCTCTCCTTGCGGTGAAATACCAGAAGGAGAAGGATATGTTCAAACGGAAGATGAAAAAGGCTTCCCAAGAATTTCAAGGTAAGAGAGATATTCATCGCTCGAATAGTGAATCCAAATCTCTACCTGTTGGTCCGGACACGAGAGTTAGGTGTAGAGGGGAGGGGGGTGAATACACCTGAGTACTGTTTCTTTTTCTCAAACGCGAAGGACAGCTGAGCTGTAGGTTGCTACTGATGAACAATGTCAAATAGTAACCTTCTGATCGCGAGTCAGAGTGTGCCAACTACTGAGTCTCTCCTACTAACTTTTGTCAGTACTTGATTCTAAGTCGAAGACGTAGTGCGGATAAGTGTGTAGGGCTCGGAAGATTTCATCTCAGTTGAAAATGTGATTTTCGTACCCCAAATTATTTTGGCTAGTGCACTTTTCGAATACATTTTATGCAAGGTATGAGTTTGTAAGAGATTTGTATGCAATGCAATAAAACAGTAAACGACACAGGTAATTTTTAACGTGGTTCGGATACGCAAGATCCTACGTCCACGGTCCTGTTGAACAGGAGGTCTTGTTGATTAGTTTGAGCAAGCCTCAGCAAGGTATCTGAGCACTGCACAGACCTTTCTAAGTTATAGTCTTTAGCGACTTTACAGTTCAAACCTAAGTTTGAAGAGGAGGGGATATTCTCCAACTATGAAGGAGTTCTTACAATAAGAACAGTCACTAAAAGTGAACTCCTTCGATTGAGCTTAGATAGAGAAGAGGGATCTAAAGAAAGAAACTCCAGAGAGAAGAACTAAAGATATTCTGCTAGGCAAGTTCTTCACTGGATCTTCTTTGAATGTGCTAGAGTGTTTCAAAAGATTGAGCGTATTGTCCCTTTGATATCCCGTGCGTGGAGCTCGAAAGTGCTTCTCTATTTATAGTTGTGACCCAGGCATTTGCCCATTGGAGAGGACGATGCCACGTGTCACAAGCATCCAAAGAAAACGTCCATAATTTTGAATTATTGCAGCAGTGTTGTTGGTTACTGTGCATGAGAGCAGCTTTAGTAGGTCAGAGCAGATAGAGCTTAGACGGCTTCTCATTGGTCGAGGTTTATGGTAGGTGAGATATGTCAGACATCGGTCTTCATCGGAGTTGACTCTCACTCTTTCTCGTATAATCTTCCGCTGACTTTCGAAAGATGTTAAAAGCTGGGTCGTTTCCTGTTGGATACAGTAGACCTGATACGGTCTCTGTCTTCTTCATATGAGTCGGCTGATAATGAATATTCTCCTGAGTGTAGTCAGCTGGTGACTCTGAAGGTACTGAGCTTTGTATAATGAGTTCTTCTACTGATGTCGGTCAGCTGATGAGATGTCTTCTACTGAGTGATGATCAACTGATGACTTGAGAACACAAGCTCATACATTGATGACGTGGGGTTTTGGAAAGTAAACTTTCACTGAAGATCAGTCCAACATTGACCCCGTACAGGACTTAGACACAAACGATAATGAAAATAAAAACTATCTATCCTATTACATCATCTAGTCCTATCGACACTACACGATGAATACATGCTGGGTTTTGGGATCTTCGATTCCATAGCATGAGAGACTATGATTTCCCCCAATACTGATTTCCCAAAATATTACTAAGTATCCTCTACTGACTCATAACGCAACACTACCTGATTGCAGGAATGCTGAAGTTGCCCCAGTGGAACAAAAAGATACACCCAGAAGGGAAGGCAGAACCTCAGCATGCTAAAACTGTAAGAAACCAGGACACTACTAGTATGAATGTCCTGAACTCTCAACAGCAGAAAGAGCTGAAAGGCAAGCCAGACGTGAAAAGTTTGTGAAAACGAGGCAAGCCTACATAGCTGGAGAGTTGTTTGATTGCTCAAGTGATGAAGAGCTGTTCATGGAATCGTCCGACGACGATGCTGCATTCATGGAATAGAGACTGAAGAAGCTGAACCAAGTCTGATGGTCGGAGAAGAGGCTGAGGTAAATTCTGAACCCATTATATGCCCGTCTTCACCTAGCTCACACCACACAAGCTCTGTTGTAGAAGAACCTCTAGATGTGGTTCTTGCGTACGAAGATTTGCTGGAATATCAGATTCAGATGAGCCAGCAGTTCAACAAGACCATTCAGGAGATGGAGGTACTAAAAGAAGAAAATCAGAGACTTTCAATGAGAAATCAGGACTCTACTGAGTCTGAAGGACTTGTTCAGAGACTGAAGGAAGAGATTAACTCTCTGATGATTAAGTCTCATGATTAAGAAGCACAGATCTTAGTGCTGGAATATCAGATTCAGATGAGCCAGCAGTTCAACAAGACCATTCAGGAGATGGAGGTACTAAAAGCAGAAAATCAGAGACTTTCAATGAGAAATCAGGACTCTACTGAGTCTGAAGGACTTGTTCAGAGACTGAAGGAAGAGAGCTAATCTCAAGGAAACTCACGCACAAGCCAAATCTGAGCATGAAGCTCTAAGGAAGAGTGATGAAGTGTGGAGAACCTTGACGACAGAGCAGTATATTGGAGCAAAGGAGAAGTTGGAGAAGCTTCTACGAGCACAAAGACCACATGCCACCAAGGAAGGACTTGGCTACACATATGAAGCCTCCACTTCAGGACAGAAGAGCTCCAACAAGCTGACTGATAGGTTTTTCTAGGGGATAACTCAACATGCTGAATACACATCCCCTCAAGCAAAGAATAAGAAGAAGATACAAGCACCTCAGTCTAGCAACATGAAAGTGACCCATGGTTCAAGCCCCAAGACACCAAGTTCAAACTCAGGGGGAACCAAGAAGGTCAGGTGGGCTGAACAGTATGACCACCAACTATTGACTCACCCAACTCAATATGGATCATATTATTATGAGCCAAGAGTCAAAGGCCCTAAGGTTCAGAAGAAGAAGAAGAAAGCTAAACCACAATAGACTAAGAAGTCAGCTACTCCGAGTTCAGTGGAGCAGACTACTGACAACAAGTGCAAGAAGGAGTCTGAAGCCACTAGGGCTGTCAGACAAGTTTGGATCCTAAAATCTAACCATTAAGGACCCAAGCTGAACCAAAAGGGTACTTGAATTTGTTTTTGTTTTACAGGTGCAACATGACCCTTGGATTGTCGACAGTGGATGCTCAATACACATGACACATCAGAAGAGCCTACTGACCGACTATATTCAACAAGATGGAGCCAGAATTGAGTTCGGTAACAACTCCAACGGCTACACAAGGGGATACAGAACACTGAAAATAGGGACAACAGTAGTTCCTAGGGTATCTTATGTTGAAGGACTTCAACATAATCTCCTTTCTATCAGTCAATTCTACGATAACTCCAATAAAGTGACTTTTGACGCAGGTTTTTGTGATGTTCTTGACAAATTTACAGGAAAAACTGTGTTATCAGGATCGCGGCGAAGAAACACATATTATGCTGAATGGAATACCGCTGAGCTTGAAGCTTGCCTTCTAGCACACACGGGATCAGATGACAAAACATCATGGTTGTGGCATAGACGACTGAGTCATCTGATCTTCAAAACAATGAACAAGCTATCTCGCGATGCTAAATTGAAAGGACTGCCCAACGAAGTATTCAAGAGACAGAAGAATTGTGAAGCATGTCTGAAGGGGAAGCAAAGAAAGTCAAGCAACCCGCCTATTCCATCGCCTTCCACTGATGGAATCCTTCAGCTGCTGCACATGGATTTATTTGGGCCAGTCAATCCAGTGACGATCAGAGGAAAGAAGTATGCTCTTGTGGTCGTTGATGACTATTCGAGATATACTTGGGTGATATTCATCGCCAACAAGTCTGACGTCAAAGTTGAGCTGCAAAAACTACTAAAGCGGCCGAGCGTCGAAAAGGATATCAAAATTTTGAAGATACGCTCAGATCATGGAACTGAGTTTTTGAACTCAATGGTAAGAGAATTCTGTGAATCTGAAGGCATTGAACATGGGACATCAGCACCACGCATGCCTCAGCAGAATGGACTTGCTGAAAGAAAGAACAGAACACTTAAAGAAGCAGCAAGGACGCTACTCATAGACTTAGGTCTTCCATTGAAGTTTTGGGAAAAAGCTACTGACACGGCTTGCTACACTCAGAACCGGTCACTACTGACCCAGATGCACATGAAGACGCTTTATGAGATGTGGAAATGGAGAATTCTTTCTATTGCGCACTTTCATATCTTTGGTTATCCGTGCTTTATCCACAATAATGGAAAGGACCAGTTAAAGGTCTTTGAAAGTAAGTCTGACCAAGGAGTTTTCTTAGGATACTCAAGGGTCAGCAAAGCTTTCAGGGTTTTTAACTATCGGACCCTTTGCGTGGAGGAAAGCCCCCATGTTGTATTTGATGAGTTTATTTCTGAGTACAGGAAGTCAAACTCTCAGCCAGAAGCTGAAGAGGTTAGAAGCAAGCTACAAGATCTAAGGTCAAATGACAACACTTAAAAGATCCAGCGTTGTTGGGATAATGATTCAGATGATGATATTCAACATCCAACAACAAGCAATGTAGCTGAGGAGATTGATTCTAACAAACAAAATCAATCCAAGGTAATTATGGTCGATGAGGAAACCGATATGGTAACTGAGACCTCTACTGAGAATAACAACTCAGGGGAACTTCTGATGTTCCTGATCTGAATGCCCATGAACCTGGGACTCAATAGATCCAACCCTTATTACTGAGTTACTTCAGACACTGAACAGTACTACTGAAATTCCTAATACTCCTACTGTTTGTACTGAAACAATTCCAGACGAAGTAACAAGACATCGTCGCTCATGGCTAGATGCTCACTCTTCAGATCTTATTATAAGAGATCCTTCAGCTAGCGTCAAGAAACGATCAAAATTATGTCAAGGAGAAAGTGCCTTACATTCATGCTTCTTGTCGATTGAAGAACCTCAGACAATTGAGGACGCGCTGAATGATGCTGACTGGATCACCGCCATGCAAGAAGAGCTGAACCAATTTACATGAAACGACGTATGGGAGCTTGTTGACAGACCTAGACATCAACACATGATAGGAACGAAGTGGGTCTTCAAGAACAAGCGTGATGAAAACAACGTCATCATCAGGAACAAAGCTTGACTCGTTGCCAAAGGATATTGTCAGTCAGAAGGGATAGACTTTGACGAAACATTCGCCCCAGTCGCAAGATTGGAAGCTATTCGTCTAATCCTAGCCTATGCAACACATCAACAGTTCACAGTCTATCAGATGGATGTGAAGTCAGCTTTCCTGAACGGCGTACTGAAGGAAGAAGTCTACGTTGAACAACCGCCCGGCTTTCAGCAGGGACATCAGGTGTACAGACTTAAGAAAGCTTTGTATGGGTTAAAACAAGCACCCAGGGCTTGGTACGATACCCTATCAGAATTTCTACTTCATAAAGGTTTTCAAAAAGGAACAGTGGATCACACCCTATTCAGTATCAAGTCAGGCGAAGACATCCTACTGGTGCAGATCTACGTGGACGACATCATATTTGGATCAAGAAATCTGACTATATGTTAGAAATTCGAGCAAATGAGGAAAGAAAAGTTTGAAATGTCGATGATGGGAGAGATGAATTATTTCCTTGGACTTCAAGTCAAGCAATCTAAGAAGGAAATATTCATTAATCAAGCGAAGTATACTAGAGATCTCATCAAAAAGTTCGGCTGCGAATCCAGCAAGTTAGTCAAGATACCCATGAACACCAATCTCAAGATTGATCTTGACAAAGAGGGAGTATCTGTTAACTCTACTGACTATCATGCTATTATTGGTTCTTTATTATATCTTACAGCTAGCAGACCTGATATAACTTATGCTATAGGTATATGCGCGCGATTTCAGGTGAATCCCAAGAAGGGTCATATCGATTCAGCAAAGAAATTCTTCGTTACCTGAAGGGAACACCTGATGTTGGATTGTGGTATTAGCTGATGATAACCTTGAACTAACTGGTTATTCTGATGCTGACTATGCAGGTTGCCGAATCGATAGAAAGTCAACGTAAGGAACTTGTTAGTTCCTCGGTAGCAAGCTCATATCGTGGTTCTCAAAGAAACAGCACTCAGTAGCAACGTCCACTACTGAAGCTGAATATATGGCTGTCGAAAGCTGTTGCGCACAGATATTGTGGCTTCGACAACAACTGAGACACTACAACATTCATCAAGATGAAGTGCCGATCTACTGTGACAATACTAGTGCTATTGCAATCACTCGGAATCCAGTTCTACATATAAGATGCAAGCATGTGGACATTCGTCATCACTTCATCAGAGATCATGTCGAGAAAAAAGATATCAGAATGGAGAAGATCCACACTGATAAGCAAAGAGCTGATATCTGACCAAACCTCTAGCTGAGACCAGATTCAATGATCTCTCAATAGAACTAGGTCATTTGGATCCCACTGATACGATTCAATAGATGATCTAGAGGAGTACTGAGTAAGGGGGAATCCATATTCAGTATAGCTGAATACTCAACATTCGTCAAACGTGGTATCAACTAACTACGATGTTCATCTGACAGGTTACAAGTATTAAAATTCAGTTTTTGGTGATTCAACATGTAATAGCATTTATTTCACGCCATTAATGTTCATCGTATTGCACTGACTATGTCGTTTTCATTAAATACACGACATTCCGTAAACTTGACTGCGGCACATTAAATGCATGTCTTATCACCTTACCTCTTAGGCGTTAGAGATAAGTAGGCGAGATTATTGACGGCACTGTAATCATAACCTATTATAACATTTAATCTAAGTCGTTCACTGTTTTAAACCTGATTAATCTTAGCCGCTCAGCTAAAACCGCCTTAGATTCAAATCTGAGTATATATATTCACTCATCTCTAAACTGCCTTACTTTTCCACCATTAAAGAAGAACTTGTGCTCTGCAATTTACTCTCATATTTGCATTTAAACATCTATTGCTTTCTAGCCCTTTTTCTTCGGTAAGTTATTCTTATACTAAATCTGTAACACTATGTTTATTTTTCGAATTACTAATTTATGTTTTTGCAGATCTCAGATACATAAAATGGCTTTAACACCGATCACAGACATCGTTGTTCCCCTCGATATGGAAGACATTTTATCCAGGAAGCGAGTCTGGTTCGAGCCTGTTCTGTCAGTCAGAACGTGTGGGGTAGATTGCATGGCGCCCGTTTTCGATGCACTGGAGAGGTGGGGTCTGCTTTCGATCCTCTCGCGTGCTTCACGCCATCTTCTCCCTCATCAGGTCGCTGAGTTCTTCCTCAACTTCCGCGAAGACGACGATTCCAATGACATATCTACCATCATTGTGAAGAGATATTCCCTCGCCAATCAGTGGGAGGATGTAGCTTCTTAGATGGATATTTTGAAGAGCCTTCATGACAATTTTGGCCAAGTCGACGAAGGATCTTCAGTCGCTCGTTATAAGGAATCGGAGATCAACCAGTATCTCTGCCGATTCAGCGGCTCATCGGACTGCGTGTTCAAGGCAGCGTTCCCCAAGAACCAGCTGCTGCTTGAATACGGTGGGTTGGCGTATGTGGTCAACCATATACTGACGAGTTCTGCAGGCTCGTATGAACAACTCAGTAGGATTCGCATCCAAATGATGATGGCTATTATGGATGCAGCCAAGGTCAAGTGGAATGAATTCTTTCGGACTGAGTTCAAAGCTCAGTCGCAGAAATTTGTAGATGCTGAGGTGGGAATGCAGTTTGTCCAGAAAGGGAAATTGCTCTATGGGACTAAGGTCTCAATCATGATTGAAGATGAGCTCCCATGGAATGTCTCGTTCGCCAACTCGTTGTACATCAATGTGAAGCTGATGAAGTTCACAACGGCTGCCTCAGCCAAAAAATCGATTGGGAAGGGACCCACAGTTAAGCATCCTAAGGAAATCGCTCAGTCCTCGGCTCCCATTCAAGCGAAGAGACTGAAGACGCTGAAGAAACCTGTCTCTGATGTGCCACCCTCCTCTCCTATCTCTATAGAGGACTCAGGGTTTGGCAAGCACGATATAACTATAAGGGACAAGGTTCAGGCGGTCTTCCGGGAGGAAACTCAACCGGACGTTCAGGCTGACACCCAAACAGCTGAGGTTTCCACTGTACCTCTGTCAGTACTTAACGCCCGTGTGAAGTCCACAGACGAGGTAGCTAAAGAGATACCAGAGATCGGGTCGTACCCTGATCTGGTAGATATCGCGATCCGCGCAAGGACTCGGATGCGGATCTGATTCCTGGAATGGGACCTGTTGGAGGAGACCATCAGGGTCAGGTCCCTATCCACTCTGCTCAAGGAGGAGCAGACTCTTAAGGAGGAAATTGGCTATGAGGAGCAAGTTGACATTTCCTCACTAGAGGACCTTCGTGCAGTCATGCTGATGCTGCTGCACAATCGGACTAAAGGAGTTGAGCCCTCTTCTACTCAGCCTCCTCTGTCTCCACCTCCATACCCTCCTCATCACGATCAATCATGTTGGATATGAGTCAGTAGATGATACTTAGCTGTTCGTGGTTAAAAGAAAATTGGGGGAAATCATAGTAGTACTATGGAATTGAAGATTCCAAAACCGAGCTGATATTAGTAGTTCAGTGTGTCGTTAGGATTAGCTAATGTATAGGTTAGACTTGTTGTAATCGTTTTTATATTCTTGTCTAAGTCCTGTACGGGGTAATTGTTGAACTGATCTTCTGTCAAAGATACTTTTCAGAACCCCACGTCATCAGTGTAATCGCTTGCGTTCTACAGTCATCAGCTGAATAGACCTCAGTAGAAGCCAATCCAGCAGCTGATAAGTCATCAGCATAAGAACTCATGCAAGCTCAGTACCTTCGCAGTCGCTAGCTGACATACTCAGAAGTTACATTCCTTGTCAGCCGACTCAGTCGAAGAAGACAGAGACTTTGCAGTCTACTGTATCCGACAGAAAGCGACCCAGCTACTTAAGTCTTTTAGAAAGTTCAGCAGAAGATCATGCGAGGTTGTTTGAACGGTCAACTCTGACATTCTCACCAACCACAAACCTCGACCAATGAGAAGCCGACAACGCCTTACCTGCACCAAACAGTAAAGCTTCTCTCATGTACAGTAATTAACTGCCCTGCTGCAACAAGTTCGAATTAATGGCCGTTTTCTTTGGAAGCTTGTGACATGTGGCATCGTCGTCTCCAACGGACATATGCCATAGCTCACAGCTATAAATAGAGAAGATTTCGAAGCTCCACAAGAGCGCGAAGCACGTAATTAAAAAGGGAAATTGCTCAAGCTCTCAAACACTCTAGCAACTAAATCAGAATATCCAGCGAAGAATCTGCATTTACTAGAATATTTTTGTGGTTCTTCTCTCTAGAGTCTTTAGATCCCTTTCTTCTCTACCTAAGCTCATTGTCAGATTTATAGCTTAGATTCGAAGGAGTTCATTTTTAGTGAACTGTTCTTATTGTAAGAACTCCTTCATTAGTTGGAGAACTGTTTTCGCCCCCTTTCGAACTTAGGTTTGAATTTTAAAGTCGCTAAGGACTATAACTTAGAAGGATCTGTCCTGTGCACAGTTTCCTTGTTGAGACTTGCTCAGACTAATCAACAAGTTATCCTGCTCTGTTCAGGACCGTGGGCGTAGGATCTTGCGTATCCGAACCACGTTAAACTGCTTGTGTTCTTTACTGTTTTATTGCATACAAACCTTTGAAAATCATAAGTTTGCATAAAACGTATTTCAAAAATCGCACAGCCAAAAGAATTTAATCTGCGAAAACACATTTTCAAAAAGAGACAAACTCCGGGCCCCACACTTATCCGCACACTTAAAGTCTCCGACTGAGTTTCGAAGTACTGACAAAAGTCAGTAGGAGAGCTCGAGGCCGACTCACTCGTCCCGTGATCGAAGGTTTATTTGGCACTCGTTCATCGGTTGCAACCAACGACTTCGCCTAACCTTCACCGAGAAGAAGAAACGGTACTCAGGTGTATTCACCCCGCCTCTACACCTGATATTTGTCTCCGGACCAACAATTGGTATCAGAGCGCGCGGTGCTCAACTGACCACCTGTTCTGACATACAGGTCTTCTCGAACTGATCCTTGAAAATGTTTTCTCTGCACAAGCATCTCTTCATTCATCCCTATACTCGTACACATAATGTCTGACATGTCAGGTATCAGGAAGGTGCCGATGTTCTCAATAGAGAACTTCACGGTATGGCGTGTAAGAATGGAGGCACACCTTACGTCGCTGCACGACAGCATGACTGACGTACTGGAGACCGGACCCATCATTCCAATGATAGACATCGTTCAATTCGCTGAAGTGGAAGGTGAAGGTGCTCGTATCGGTCCGAAGGTTCCCAAGGACAAATCTGCCTTCACGCCTGAAGAGAAAGCTGCATAACCTCGACCGAGTCGCACGAAATGCTATACTGACAACGCTCAGTGACTCACACCTCGGAAGGGTGCAGGACTGCAAAACGGCGAAAGAACTTTGGGACGCCCGGCCGCATCCGAGCCAAGGAACTCCTCGATTAAGGAAAACAAGCTCGAATTAGAGCTTCAAAAGTTCGAAGCCTTTGCGATGGAGCCCAGTGAAACCATTGACGAACTGAGCGTCAGATTTACGAATCAAGTCAATGTGATAAACGGGCTGGGAAAGGTGTTCTTAAACAAAGAGATGAACACAAAGATCATAAGAGCGCTTCCCCGACAGAAGTGGCTTCCTTTTGCTACTTATTTACGTCGCTCTGATCTTAATGCTCTAACTCCTGATGTTATATTTTCAGAATTAAAGACGGAGGAATTTGAGCATAGTCTACCTCAGAAGTGTTCCAGTGCTCTAGCTGACACTCAAATCGATCATGCCTTCAAGGCAACAGTCAGCAAAACTGGAGGCAAAAAGATTTCTTCCAAAGAAGGCAATAGCCGCGCTGCATACAAAGACATCTCGAAATGTCCAGTGCTCGACCGGCTCCGCACCGATGGCTCTCAAATACCAAAGAGAAAAGGAGAGAGTCTCGAAAGTGAAGAAATATCACGGAGATTCTCCCCCCCGGTAAGAAAGAATATTCAAAAAGGGAAGAATCTAACACTTCTACTGAATGCAGGAACACGGAGCCTGTTGCTAGTCCACCAAAAGCTTCAGCTGGAAAAAAGCAGCAGAACATCCACGTGTTACAACTGCAAGAAGGAGGGACACTATCAGTATGACTGTCCCGAACTCTCAGCTGCTCAAAGAGCAGAACGGCAAGCCAGAAGAGATAAATTCGCCCAGAAGAGGCAGGCCTACATAGCCGGAGAGATATCCGACAACTGAATTGAAGAGGATACATTCATGTACTCTTCTGAGGATGAAGCTGCATTCGTAGCTGTTGAAGTCGGAGAGAAGGTTCCTGAGGAATCAGCTGAACAGTGTCTGATGGCCGGAGAAGAGGCTGAGGTAAATTCTAAACTTAATATTATAACCTCCTCTTCACATAACACACACGACACTTGCTCGGTCTCGGATGACCCTTTGGACGTAGTACAAGCATATGACGACGTGCTAGAGGAACAAATTCAGCTGAGCAGAGAGTTCAGCAGAACCATCCAGGAACTAGAAAGGTAAAGGCTGAGAATCAGAGACTTTCTGCTGATTATCAGGTCTCTACTGAGTCAGTGGATCTAGTTACGAGACTCAAGGAAGAGATCGAATCTCTTATGACTAAGTCTCAGTTGCAAGAAACTCAGATCTCAGTCCTGACCAAGGACAATTTGGAGAAAGAGACTGAAATAGCCCAACTCAGTCAGAAACTCTCAGACGTACAGTAGGACTATGATTCTCTCAGGAGAAGTGATGAAGTCTGGAGAGGGCTGATGACTGAACAATACCTAGGAGCTAAGGAGAAACTCGAAAGCATGCTCAGAGCACAACGGCCAACTGCTGTGAAAGAAGGCCTTGGCTATACCCACGAAGCTTCTACCTCCAAAAGCTCAAGCAACACCGGGCGATAGGTTCGTCGGAGGAAAGGTGCAAGCCGCCGACACCACACCTCGGGCGAAGAACAAAACGAAAAGTAATCGCACCTCAGCCGAGCAGCAACAAACAACTGACCAAAGGTTCCAGCCCCAGGACACCGAGATCGAACTTAGGGGGAACTAAGAAGGTCAGATGGGCAGAACAGTATAAGGAGCCACTGTATGAGCACCCGGCTCAGTACGGCTCGTACTACTATGAGCCCAGGGTCAGGAGAAGCGCAAAGACTCAGAAGAAGAAAGCGCCTGAACCCAAAATCATCAGCAGAAAGTCAGTATCTTCAAGTCCCGTGGAGAAGAAAGCTGACAAGGTTCAGAAGAAGAAGTCTCAGACTTCTAAGGTTCCGAGACAGATTTGGGTTCCGAAATCACCCACTAACCAGTAAGGACCCAACTGAACCAAAGGGTACCTAAAGATGCTTCTGTTTTGCAGGTGCATAAGGACCCATGGATAGTGGACAGCGGCTGCTCAAGACACATGACATATCAGAAGAGCCTGCTGACCAACTATGTATAAGAAGATGGTCCCAGAATTGAGTTTGGAGACAATTCTAAAGGCTACACAAGGGGATACGGAACCCTGAACATTGGGACTACTTCAGCTCCAAGAGTAACATATATTGAAGGACTTCAACATAATCTCCTTTCTGTCAGTCAATTCTGTGATAATCTTAACAGAGTTATCTTTGACGCTGGTTTCTGTGATGTTGTTGATAAATCTACAGGGAAAACAGTGTTATCGGGATCGCGGAGGAAAAACATCTATGTTGCGGGCATCGGAAAACCGCAGAACCTCGAGGCTTGCTTACTAGCACAGCATAAAAACCGGTGACAAGTCGGGATGGCTATGGCACAAGAGACTCAGCCACCTAAACTTCAAGACCATGAACAAGCTAGCCAAGAACTCCAAAGTCAGAGGACTGCCCAACGAATCGTTCGTTAAAGACAGAAATTGTGAAGCATGTCTGAAGGGAAAACAAACAAAGAGTAGCAATCCACCTATTCCGTCACCTTCCACTGATGGAATCCTTCAGCTGCTGCACATGGACCTATTCGGGCCGTCTCTCCAAATGACTATAACAGTAAGAAGTATGCCCTCGTCGTTATTGATGACTACTCGAGATATACTTGGGTCATCTTCATCGCCAATAAATCTGATGTTCAAACTGAGTTGCCCAATCTGCTGAAGAAGCTCAGTGTGGAAAAGGACATCAAGATTTAAAGAATTCGCTCGGACAGAGGAACAGAGTTTCTAAACTCAGTAGTTAAGACATATTGCGATAAAGAGGGAATTAAACACGAGACATCAGCTGCTCGCACCCCTCAGCAGAACGGACTTGCTGAACGAAAGAACAGAATACTCAAAGAAGCAGCAAGAATGCTCCTCGTAGATTCTGGACTACCCTCGAAGTTCTGGGCTGATGCTACTGACACCGCTTGTTACACTCAGAATCGCTCACTACTCACTCAGCAACACATGAAGACACCATATGAACTATGGAAAGG
Source organism: Lavandula angustifolia (assembly GCA_028984105.1). Lineage (NCBI taxonomy): Eukaryota > Viridiplantae > Streptophyta > Magnoliopsida > Lamiales > Lamiaceae > Lavandula > Lavandula angustifolia. The sequence goes on along the minus strand of CM054819.1, from coordinate 11,121,762 downwards.
GAGAATTCCTTCTATTCCTCATTTTC